>BMAU01019948.1:0-600000 GCA_019973935.1 Trichonephila clavipes | reverse complement strand
TAGAGCTTTTTCACTTCCATTTTATTATGTATATATATATATATATATATATATATATATATATATATATATATATATATTATTTCAAATACATATTTAATCAATTTTAAACGTAAAATCTTTTCTTTTATGAAAAAAAAATACTATTTGATTTATTATCGACCACGTTCGAAGTTTTATCATGGTAATCAACTGATAAAGGTACTTATTATTCTTTTAAATTTTTATTTTCAATTAGGTTCAAATAATTTAGATAAAAATCCACATTAGGAATATATTTAAAATCATTCCCATTTACAAAATCATGAATACAATTAAAAACATAAAAATCCTTAGTAAAATGTGTCTATTTTCCAGAAAAACTCTAAGTTAGCTATACTATTGCTAGTAGGTTTATCTTGTTGTTGTTTCTAATGCCACCTGTCTGACGTAGTCAGATCGAAGCCCACGAAATTCACCGTGGCAAGGGGCAAGAAGTAAGCCTGTCGTTGGCCTTGACCACCATACAGGTGACAGTACGATTTAGCTCGGCGAAATTCTGAAATTCCCCGAAGAGACGATAGATGGCGACAGCACCTATCTCCCCCTCCCAAATTCCTGCATGGAACTGAAGGAGAGGGAAATATTCTCCAGTCCCTGCGCTCGTAAATCAGTTCAGAAGACTTCGGACCCAATGATTTAACGAGCACGTACTCCGTGTGTTTTCTCAGAGAGTATTTGGTGCCATCGGGCATTGAATCCAGGCCTTCCGGTCTGGAGTCCAATGTTCTAACAACTAGGCTACCCACAGCCCACAGATTTACCTTGATCTTACATTTGTTTATTCATACTATCATTTAAATTAGTTTCGTATACTTCCCTTTAATTCTAAATCAAAATGAGATTTCAGATTATGAAGATTAATAATATTATTTAGGTAATATTTTATATAAATGGTTAATTATATAATTAATTATTAATATATCTTTAATTTCCATTTCGATGGAAAAAAAAAGATATTTTTTTAATTAATCACATGCTTCATATATAAGATTTAAAAAAAAGAGGCTTATAATAGAAAAATTCATGCAAATTTTTTAAATTTATTTCATATCAGTTTCCCCTTTTTGGAAAATGGCTTTCGAATAGTAATTTTAATTTGTTAGAATATTTCCATACGTGTAATTAATTGACTTAATTTATGTGTTATTACACTGCTGGCCACCGTAAAGGCAACATCCTGAAGAAAGCATGCAAAGAGCATGAGATTTACAACATGTATTAGTGGAGGTGAGATATGCAAATGATTAGAATTTCAGCGCAGACACACATCACGCGTGCCTGTGGCGACAATTCAAAGTGCTATTTAAGGCTTGGAGATATCGACGATTTCAAGTTCAGCAATTGTGTTTTTCTTGTCGGTTTTTCAAAAAACGATCAGTTATGTGTCGTAGAAAACAGAGATCAGCTTTTGATCAAGTATCCGAGTTCGACAGAGATAGGATAGTGGCCTACCGAGATTGTGGATTGTCTTTCAGGGAAATTTGTAGTCGTGATGGACGAAACCAAACAACTGTAATGCGGATATGTGGTCATTGGATGCAGGAGGGTACGACGGGCAGATGTGGTCGATCGCATCCGCCTGAGTGCAAAACTTCATGTGAGGACAGGCAAATTGTGCGCATGGAAGTGGCGGATCGCTCCGTCACATCACTAACCGAAACACAGCACATTGAGTCTGTAACGCATCATTCAGTGTCTACGCGTACCATTAGACGCCGTTTACAGCAGAGTGGTCTGTCCGCAGAACGTCCATTGCTTGGTCTACCCTTGACGCATTACCACAGACGTCTCCGCCGTCAATGTTGGGATGAAAGAAGGATATAGGCGATAGAATGGAATGACGTTGTCTTTACTGACGAGGCATGCATTTGTCTGCAACACCACGATGGTCGAATTCGATTCTGAAGACACCGTGGAGAGAGGATTTTGAACAGCTGCGTTATGCACCGCAACACTGGTCCTACACCGGTTCATATGGTATAGGGCAGTTTTGTATATCACCATCGCACTTCTCTAGTAAGCATGCTTGTGCTTTAAACATCCAGGCTACATATCCGAGGTGTAGGAGTCTTACTTTCATGGCTTGCCTACAGCCATATTTTAAACACACGTGGCACGCATTGTCCAAAGGTTCTTCGTCAATCACCAGATAGAGTTGATTCCTTGGCCGGCTTGCTCTCCGGATCTTTCGCCGATAGAAAACTTGTGGTCCATGGTTGCTCAACGATTGACCCAGATTACACCCCCAGCTGCCACACCAGATCTACTTTGGCAACGTGGGGAAGCTGCTTGATCTGATGTACCCCAAGAACACATCTAAAATGTCTTTGAATCAATGCCGAGGCGTGTGGCAGTGGTGATCTCCAATAATGGAGGCTACTCTGGCTACTGATTCTGGTAGGAACCACACTTCACAGAAGTCTATAAATTTTATTATTTTGAGTTTCACAGTATACAATTCAAAACATTAAAGGACGCAAAATATTTTCAAGTTATGTAGGGTTTTTTAAAAATGAAAGGTAACAAGCCATCTAAGACAAAACGTTTAATCTGGAAATAAAAAAATAATATGTTACGTTGAAAAAAAAGCTCAGGTACATATTACTCCTATACATAATCCCCATAATTACCGATGCATCTGTTCATTCAGTAGAACAAATCATCAAAACCAGCATGATAGAAGCCCCGTTTAGATGGCTTAGTAAACCACAGCACCGGCTCTGAAATTCTCACCACTCAAGTGATTATTTAAAGCTCTAAAGAGATAGAATTATTAGTGCGTGGACATGACTCTAATGAGGGAGGTACAATAACTCCCACAGAAAAAGCTATTTCTTCATCTGGCACATCTGTTCTCGTTTAATAATCTTGTGCACACTATCCACACCTCTTTTCTTGGTATAATATTTTTATCTTACACTTTTACCGATTCCCGATGAATTTCAGTAAGATCATTCTTATTTAAATGCAAAACCTTACCCCACTTCTTTTTTTAATTGCGGACCTATTTACATCAAAGCCAGTATCTTCTAACTGCAATTTAGTCATGTTAAAGGAGAACAAGCGTCATGTACCCGCAATAATTGAATTAGGTGATCTCCTTCGTTATCGTTAAAGGGAAATTTATTCATATGAATAATTTGCACACCTGTAAGAACTCTTGTTACCGTAATTTTTGAAACTCTTACGTGTAAGTATTTTAACTCTTTCATGGGCCTTAGGAAGGGATATAGATAACTTCCTATCTATATTATCTTACAAAATTCCACCTGTAGGAATCGCAAAACCTATTACAGTTTATTGACCTTGCTATTGTAACGATGAGAAGACTAATTCCGGCTTGAGTTTTGTGCTACTGCATAATCCAGTGCTTCTCAAAGTTGCAATACTCGCGACCCAATATTCAATCATTATTTCCATCGCGCCCCCCCCATACAATAACAATGTACTGAATTCAATAATATTACACTTTGACGCTAAAACTACGATACGACTGTAACCTCTTAATATAAACGTTCCCGTGCGTATAAACGTCTCACGAAGCCAAAGACTTTATTTCTCCGGACGTATATATACGTCTTTCCAAAGTACGATTTTTCTTGTCACGCCCCCAAGGGGGTCGCACCCCACAGTTTGAGAAACACTGGCATAATTCAACAATTTTAGCATCTGTAAGTAGGACAAAAAGATGGTACTAAAGAAGAAGTAACTTTTCCAAAAGCTAACGATGTATATAACGATGTCATGGGAAGGGTTGATCATTTCGATCAAAGAAAAGAAAGATACTGAATAAGATCTGTAAAATGGTGGTATCCTATCTTTTTTTTCTTATTGAACTTGTCAGCATAAATAGTTTCTTGATGTTTTAAGTGAACAATACAAACAGAAGTTTAGACAAGCTAACACTCCGTTTAGCATTAGCTCGTCAGTTAACACTAGAACGGCCATCGGTGTTAATTTGACACCGGAGATTGTTTAGTCAGTTGTACTTTCTGCATTTTTACAGGGAATATGAAATTTTTTCGTGACTTTTAATAATTTTTCATGACAATTACACATTAAGAAATTTGTGGTTTTATGTCACAATTAGAAGAAATTTTACATTTAAATATACCAAGAACGTCCGCTAGTGTCATTTCTACACTAAGGCAATTTATTATCATAAATAGCTATCGTTCATCATCACTATTAGTAAAACCAACTTTCCAAAATACTATAACACATTAAATTGATCCTGAATTCAGTGTTGTTGGGTTCACAGCGGGAACAAATCTTATTTTTTCTAAAATTCTTGTTTCTAAGTGTTTCGTTACATAGCATTTGGTTATCTGCTCCTAAAAAAAGTTCATTCGATTTCCGAACCTTGTGCAGATCGGACACCCTGGCTCGTAGAAAATGTCTAAACCCTGGTGAAATTACTAATTTATTGCGTGAGATTTCTGAGACTTAAATCGGCTCTAATTTAGATTACGTTGAAGACATAAGATAGAGTGAAAGTAACTGCGAAGGATCTGAAAACAAAAAGATACAGTTGATTATACTCCAATAAATCCTGTTATATTTAATGCTAGGGATGTCACAAATTGGATACCTCATAATAATAATGTCCTTTGCTGATTTGTGGCAAAGCAGTGGTCCAACAGGCTTCGTGAAACATAATATCAACGTCAGTTTCTTATGATATAAAGGGTCATAAAATATGTTAAATACATGAAAAAAATGTTAACAAGTCTTAAAAATAAACTATACTGAACAGTATTCCTGCAATTATTTAGTCAAAGCAATTGTTTTATATATTTTATGTCGCTGAGTCAAAATGACACCAATGGACGTTTAAGAGTAATCAAAATCTTCGATGCCCTACTCTTAATTTACGGATATTCCTCAAGCAAAAGGAAAAGACATCCTGCTAGTTTCCAAGAAAAAAATCTGTAGTTCCAGATGATATGTGCTTAACCAGTATTGGAAATCATATGCCAAAGATAGACGATATACTAAATGTATCAGAAAGAAACCAGAAAATAGGACCTGCTAAATGTGTGCAGAATGTGATACCCCCTTGTGCATTGCAACATACTTCTCCTCTTTTCATGGCAAATAATAACCATTAAATTTAATTTTCTTTATAAAGGGAAGGAAGAGTTCTTAGGAAGATTTCTTCCCACTCCTAAAATTTAAATTTAAACATAAAATTCGGCAAAGTGAAATCTATTTTCTTAAATGCTATTGTTTAATAGTTAATGTAACATAAAAAAACTGAAAGAAATTCAGAAGGGAAAGAAATGCCGATGGAAGGTTTAAAACAATACTTTGAAACTTTTTAATTTACGTAAATTAATATTGTAATATATTACTAATGCAAATTCATTTAAGAATTAGTTATTACGAATGTATGGTTCATATGTAAGGCGTGCAGACGACTTGGATTATTTGACCAATTAATTATGATGTAAATAGGAGACAAGAAATAAAGAAAAAATAAACATTTATATGGAAATATTCATTTAATTTATAAAATAGTTGAGAAGTTTACTTCCCTATTATAGGATCAAAATAAAAAGAATGAAGGAGGAAAAAAACATCTTTTCTGTAACAAAGTACCTTGGTACCAGTGTCTTACGGTTCATTTTATTCTTTGTACTCTGCAGTCCCATTTCTCAGAACGAGAGGAAAGAACTGCCTTAAGTTATGGTCTTAGAAGAATGAAGTAAGAAGCCAAGTTGGTTTACGAAACAATAGTATTTTTATTTTGAAAGGGATATTAGCCATAGTTCTTTTCCGTTTACTTTCTTGGTAACTATGCTTTTGTTTCGTATAAATTTAAACTTATTTTGACGTTACTAATTTATTCATTTCTACAAGAAAAAATTCACTACTAAAATTTAAATAAGTTGGTTACTTTTTTTAAAATTCATATCTAATTGTTATTTGCCAAATTATATATGTTAAATATAAAAAGATTTGTTTTATGAAAATTAATATATTTATGTATTAACATTTGATTTAAAATCAAAAATGAATAAATTTTTACAATTTCTTTGTTCCAATATAAAAGTGGTTTTACTTAACTTTCGAAAAATTCATCCTATTATTCTTACAAGTATTATAAATACGAAAGTTTATATGCATGTTTGTTACTCACTCACACAAAAATAACTGAATGAATTTTAATGAAACTACATCAGAATAACACATAGACATAGTACATTTATAAAGATATTGTGTGAAGTGCCCCAAATATAACGATAATTGTCAAAGAAGTAGGAAAAATTCTGCCTTCTGCAAGCTATTCTCGCGTGTGGTGTAAAGACCGTTAGAATTACACGTCGGAGTATATATATATATATATATTATATCTTTTATGTGTAAAGCAAAACTTTCCCTTTTTGTTTTGTCTACGCAAGGAGCCAGAACACGCCCACTTTTAATGTGTTGCTAACATCAGTGTAATCACTATTTTTTTTATTTCGGGATAAATCTTACTTTTTTCGCTTTTGGTATTTAAAGTAGATAAAACTTCGTGTTTAACACTACATCATTTGGACAAATTTGGATCATTTGCTTATGGTTAGTAGTTAATTATAACGCTATAATTTTAATTTAATAGGCAGATGTTGCATTTTTTAAGAATAAAAATAATAATAACTACCGTACACTGCATTTTTGGGAAGTCTAAAAAAAGTACCTACTAAGATTTATGCCTCTAAAGAGTAAGTCAAATCTTTCCCAAAGCTCTAATAAAGCGCGAGCTAAGAAATTAGCTACACTTAACGCAACGTTTCCATAAGCCGAACTGCGGAGGCTTGAACAGGCGGAGCGTGAGACAGCTCACAGAATTGCTGAGACACCAGTGCAGTCTCAAACTCAGCGACAACAGAACGTCAATATTGGGCATCTCAGCGAGCTGATAAAACACCAGAACAGCCACAAGATCGGCGTCGACAGTATGCTGAGTCTCTAGCATCAAACGATTTTCACTCCGCGTAAATTTTGTATAAACTATTTTAATGTTCCAAAATTTAAAATTCCTTAATGCTACTTGTTTATCTATATACATATAAAAATGGATGTTTGTATGTACCTTCACTCCAACTCCGTTCAACTGATCACTATGAGAACTTGCATGTATATGTATTTTAGAAGGTTATGAAGAAGGTTTTTGTGCTATCTTCTTTGTTCCAGCTCCCCACCAAGTGGCACTACAGAATATCAACTTCTGAACCGATCAATCAATTGAAAAGTTGATAACTTAACTCTATCACCAACATTTGAGTATATTTCCATTGAATCGCTTATAAAATTTAAGAAACGGCGCGTTGTTTGCAAATATTACAAATTCAACATAAAATAAATACAACAGAAAGTAATATTAACGTATTACACTTCCAGATATAAATTATTTACACTATTTTAAGCATTCATTACACAAAATTTGCAACAATGTGTTATGTTTGCTGAGCCGAAATCAAGGTGTTTTCAAAAATTCACCCACAAGAGAGTTACGCGTAGACATAGATAAAAAAAATCCTTTTTATCAGCTATTAGATCTACAGATTTAAAATTTAACAAACATGTTTTTTTGTTCAGCAGAGATATGCAGAAAGCTTTTTTTGTTTAGTTTGTAATTCACGTAAAATTTTAACTCATTAAAAACTTATTTTTCCTTCAATCTGTATTGTTTCATTTTTCAATTCACCCGTGCGAAGAAAGGGTATGCCAGCTAGTATTATTTGAAATAAAGAGTTACTTTAAACATTATTTTGAAAAGGAAAAAAAAAATATTATATTTCATCAAGTTCATAATTTTTTTTTTCTTTTGGATTGTTGATTAACTTTTCGCATTTACTTCAAAATTCAAAATACACTCTGTCGCAAAAAAATATATGCACACAGAAGAAATTGAGCTACATTCACGAAATTTGGTATGCATGTAGTGTATATGAAAATAAACAAATGATTAAAAATTCAGAACAAAATATCATTTTATTAAGCGGTTACAGCTTGCAAAAAGGTTAAAAATCAGTAAGTAGTAAAGCCACCTCTGGCAGCTATACAATCCGAAATTCGGCGTGGCATCTATTCAATTAGATCACTTATGACCCCCTGTGGAAGATCCTGCCATAGTCTTTGCATCTGCACAGTTAATTCTCCTGTATCTCGGGACGGCTGCAGTTGCCTTCCCAACGCGTCCAGACATGCTCTATTGGCGAAAGATCTGGTGACCTGGCAGGCCATGGTTGGACGTCATATCCTTGAAGACATTGTTGAGGAGAGTCACGCAGTATGTGGACGAGCATTATCCTGTTGATAAATGGCACCTGGGCGACTTGATAGCATGGGTAGCACAATCGGCGTTAAAATATCGTCCACGTATCTGCGAGCTGTCAAAGTGCCTTGAAGGACCACTAAAGATGATCGTGTGTCCCAAGAAATTGCTCCCCACACTGTCACACCTTGTGAAATTGCTGTATGCAGCTCGACAATAAATGCCGGATCGGACCGCTGGCCGGTGCGCCTCCAGACACGTGTGCGGTGGTCATCAGCACTGAGACTGAATCGGGATTCATCACTGAAGATGACACGTCTCCAGTCTGTCACACTCTAAGTTGCCCGAGGTCGGCAAAAATCCAGTCGACACTGCCTATGATGTGGGGTCAGTGGTAAGCGTCTTAGCGGACGTCAGCTCCTCAAGCCAACTTCGGTCAGTCGTCTCCTTATGGTTTCTCTTGATGGCACTGGATGTCTGGAAGGAGGTAAGTGGCGTTGAATCGATGCTAGCGACGTTGTTGGTGCCGAATTGGCCACTCTTCTGATTGCACGATCCTCGCGATCATTTGTGTTCCTGGGACGTCCTGACCCTCCGCGACGGTACACTCTACCTTCTGTGATCCACTGTTGCCAACACCGAGCAACTACCATATCGCACCGACCGAGGTGGCGGCCGATACGTCTATTCGACCAACCTGCTTCTCTGAGGCCTATTATACGGCCCCTATCAAAGTCCGTCAGCTGCTCGTACTGCCGCCGGTTACGTCTTAGAGGCATCCTAAGTCTCAATATCGTCTATCAAAGTCATCAGATTCGTTTGGATAGCCGTACGGCGCTGGTACTCATGCTTTTAATCTCTCCCAGTTGCGCAACTAATATGCGCATAGCACACTTAGTCTTGTCTCATTGGCTTCGAAATTTTAATCATTTGCATATCTCTTACCAGACTACATTCTTGCCGAGTTTCGTGATTGTAGCTTGATTTCTTCTGGGTGCATATATGTTTTTGCGACAGAGTGTATTTTTTTAGATTCATAATTATATTTCTATTTTATTTTCTCTAACACTTCTAACAGAACCAGGCACAGTAAATTAGATTTAACAACGTTGATGAAGCTATTGAACAATCGTTTAAGAAATACTTAAACGCTTTTTTAAGTAGGATTTATATTCTGTTAACGTAGCTTTTGTTAAACATTTCAGGGGGGTATAATTTAGTTCCTAAACATTGTCACAATCTTCGCAGCAAATAAATATATAAATAAAAAGGCAAAGTACACAATATTTCGAAATAAATCAATAAATATATAAATTCTCATACTTAAGGAATTATAAAGTAGTTTTTTAATTGTAATATATTAGCATTTAAATATAAATACTATTTTCTCTTAGCTATCAGCTTTTAATTAAGATGTATAATCTAGATGTAAATAAAAAATTATTTGTTTCATGAATTGTTAATTTTCTGAGCAGAATTGCAAATTCCTTAGCACATGTTTTATTATTTCGAACAAAGATACATATGTAATAATTTTTTGTTCATTCCTTAAATCTTAGTATACACACAATCCTGTTGTTAGATCATGTTGTCACTATTTTTAGTATTGAAAAGCTATTATAAATTTTAACAGTAGCTTTAATTTTTTTTTCAGAACTTTAACATTTTATTTCAAACATTACCTAGAAGTTGAAATTGTATGTATATTACGGAAAAAATTGTATTTCAGAGTTAAATTAATAAAAAATTAAAACTTACACTAATGGAAAATGTTTTACCAAATTTTCTTCGGTAATTAAACTTAGTGAAATAAAGCAAAAATAAAATTATCATATAATTTATAAAAAAAATTCTTATATAGTACTTCAGCTAAAATTCTATTTAAATATGTATAGAAATTTGCTTTTAGGAAAAATGAATGCTAAGTCTATTTTGGCAAATTTCTTTTACTTGTGATTATTTTGTTATTTGTGAATATTTTTGGTTTAGAATTTTCAGTTTACTTCTTACTACAACTACTTTTAATTTAAATTTTCGTATTACAAATTTATTTGAAGTACGATTTCATTTTAATATTTTAATATATATCATTACCTTTCTAAATAATATATTAATGGTTTGGATTTGGAAAATATTCATCGTAAAGAATATTTTCGAACATTTTCTACGTAAATATTTTGGTTAATGTCTATTAACTTGAAATATAGTTATTGTTTAATAATTAAAGTTAGATAGTTATTTTGCTCAATAAGATACATTAAAGTTTTTTTTTTATCTAAACATGACTTTTATTGCAGAGAAATTCCTTCATTAAAAAATATATTCCGCAAAGAAGTTTAATTCTAACATTAGAATTCGCATAACAATATTAGAATTCGAATCACCTCATATTTTTCGAATATGTAAATTAATAAATTTTAGACGGTACATAAATTAATTGCGTAGTTGAAAAACAAAGAATAAGACAACTTCAAAAAAGACAAACTGCAATTATTATTTTACATTTTAATAATTTCACTTAAAACTGGAAGATTTATAACATGTTTATCGGGGAAAGAGTCCAATGTAACTTTTACAAAAGTCACATACACTAATCCCATTATTGCAACTGATTTTTTTCTTCTCCATTTTGAAAGAAGCACCAGGTTTGTCTTTTAAAATTAACCATGATAGATTTCAGTATAACCAATTAATTAAGTACATTTTTTTTAAATATGTAAAAAAATCTTTTGTATGTACACACACATTAGTACCAAAAATGTTAGAGCACTGGGAAATTACTATTTTACAGCAGCAACGTTCACTTTGCTATCTTCTTAGGTATTATTTCTCATTTTTATCTGTTGTTTGTGTTGTGAATGTTTTTGTTTTGGTATACTTCAATATCTTGTGTTCTAATAAAAGAAATGTCCTACTTTCTTCTTTTTTTTAACTAATTGTATGAAGATAAATTACAAATACAATAAAATTTTTTTTTGAGAAATTTTTCAGTAAAATTACATAAACCTCAATGCAGTAGAATTGAAATAATCGTAAATAAGAAAAAGAAACCTCGTTTTCCATGATATGGAGATAAAGTATAGTTGAAAACTTTCTGCAGTTGATTTTGTTCTAAAAATTGTGTAACTGATCCTACTTTCTTGGATAAGTATGAATACTTACTTCTAAAGGCTTCATATGTAGGAAGAAAGTTTTAATTATATGTACTTACATATAAAAATATATTTCGTGCTTGTTGGAAATATTTCAAAATTAATAAGTAATAACTGTGGCATTAGTTTAAAAATTAAAAGAAGGACAGCAACATAAGTTAATTTATTAGCTTTTAAATTCCTGAGGATCAATAAGAAAAAGTATTATTGATATCAATCCTTGGAAGCTTAGACATGCAATAATTTACTTTATAATTACCTTTCATATTACTGATTTAATACCTCTAATACAGCCTTTCACGTTGTTTCTTATAACGAAGTAAAAAGTATGTCTTTGGATTAGAGATTGTGTGAAATACATCAACTTCAATCGTCTTAGAATTACAAATTCATTGTCCATGAATAGTTTATGTAGAAACACAATGTTTATATTTTCCATAAGCCAAGGCACAACATTGAAGTAAATCTAATTGGCTTCCAGCTCCAGAATTTAAATTGGTGCACCAATACATATGCGCTTATGTTTTTCTAAAATGTAATATGTTTAATTTTAAATTATAATAAAGTTTTAAGATAATAATTTCCCTTATAATATCAATATATATATAAGGGATTTTTTTGTATTTATTCAAAACACAGTTAATGACAAATTGTTGGATAATATGTAGTTATAATTTTATTCGTGTATATTCTTACAAAATTTATAATACACAGAACATATTTTCTACATTTCTGAGAGTCTAAAAACTTCTTAGGTCTTTTCATAATAAACCATACACATAAACATATTTAAAACATTGGTTTTTATGATTTTTATTTCAGTATCTATTTTTTTTTAGTTTTTATTTCTTAATTTTTTCATAGAAAAAATAAACCATAAATATAATTTCGTTCTCCTATTTTATTTTCAATTTCATGGATACATCTTAAAACGTTCAATAGCAATTGGAAATTATTATTTTTATGTTTTTTATGATTATTTTAACTTAATATATCTTATGATACAATTTATTTATCAAGAGCTGGAAGCCAACTGTGACCGAGAACTGCCGCCTTGAACACATTTGTGTGTCATCCTTTATGTAAATCCATCTCCGTCACCAAGATTTTATGAAATTTCGGAATGGAAATACACGAAAACTGGTTTTTCTTTCGAAGGACAATCGATCAAAATTGTCGAAACTTTCTTGAGATGCTTCTTCGGTTGGAACAGTCTCACATCAAACTGGCGTCGAAATTGTTGTCCTTCTACCACGAGGTGGCGTGTACACCTCCTGAAATACAATTGTTATTAGTTATGGTGTTTTAGATAAAAAACGCATTATGTTAATTATATATTTATTGTGCTATATTGCTTTGAATTAGTTATAAATTGAAATATTATGAAATGATAGATACATAAAGAATTAAATAGTTCTTCAAATGTATCAAAAACAACTCTTTAAAGTAAGAAATAATGAACTTCCTAAGACAGTTATTCTCAAACTGTGGGGCGTGATAACTCTACGAGGGGGCGCGGGCATATTGAAAAGTTGAAAACAAAAGTCTATTTAAGAAGTTAATGAATTAACCGAAAGTAAGTAAACAAAATACATTTTTACATAATAAGAAAAATAAAAAATACACATTTACACTGACATCGTAATACACTTATAAATATATCAATCCTGCACAATGTATTTTATAATTAATTTAACAATACTAAGTTAAGAGCAAGGTTAATTATTACCAGTGGCCTTATGGGATTGCCATGTATAAAATTATATAAAAAACAAATTAACCCTTATTTGGATCATTTGTATGGTTTATAATTAATCCCTTAACTTCGGATTAAAAGTTACGCAATTAACTCCCTAATGCTTCCGTTTTCCACGTAGGACCGTGTATGTGATGAATTGGGGGGCGGAGAAAAAGAAATAAATGAAAAAAAAATTTGAAATGAGTAAATCCTTTGCAAACACTGTCAAGGTCCTTTTATTTCATTCCTAAGCCTTCGGAAGCCTTTTATACATAGTAGTGTACAGAAAAGGTCGTTCCTTAAAAAGACATACATATATGTTCAGGGAATTTAACGTGCGGAATTTAAGAACTTAAGACGTTAAAACCGTATTGTTGCTTTAACATCAGAGTATAGCACTATATAATTCAATAGATTGTTATTGTACGGAGGAGAGGGGAAGGAACATGGTGAATATTATAATTGAATATTGGGTTGCAAAAAAAAAATATGGAAAGTTTGAGAAGCATCGTCCTAAGAATAAGCTATAATTTGCTATGATAGTTTTTTCGGGAATGTTGATTTATGTTTATAAAGTTTGTATTTAAGATACTGATCTGCTACACTTTTATCAAGATATTCTACTTTTAAAAGAAAAGCTGAATTATTTAACTCGAAATATACATTATTATGTAGCTATTGAGAGAAAAATAGATCTGTTTGATATATTTATGTTAAAAGTATAAGAAAAATGGAAACAAAAATGCCTAATCGCTTAGGAAGAAAACCATAGATTTTAGTTTATTATAGATAGTTTTGTATTTTTACAGCTCCTATTAAAGAAAAAAAAAACTAAAGAATTTTTTTAATGATACGTCTTCATTTAGGTAAATAATTTCCATACAAGATTCACATTTTTACCTTTTGAATACTCGGAAAAAATGTTTTTAGAAGCCTAACTCCTTTTAATACAGAAAAAAAAAAAAAAAAAAAAAAAAAAAAAAAAAAAAAAAACGTATGTAAGTTTTTTATATAATTAATGGAAAAGTGAATAATATTACCACAGATAGTAACAATACATTTAATTAAAAATGATTGTAAAAATACTCTCATTTGATGTTTATGCTATCATTTTATTTCTCCAGAGTAATATAATTAATTAACGGAAACATTTTGCACTCGTTTTTAGTTTGGGAAAAAATTCCTTTCTTTTTATAAAATTACATATGAAAACTATTAAACACTTCACATTATTTTATGCTATAAAAAACCGAATTTTTCAATTTTATTTCATTTATATTTGTATTGAAATGATTAGCAAATATAAATACACAATTATGAAAATTAAAATTTCAATTATATATTCTTCATAAGTGGGGAACAAAACTTAATGTCTCTAGAAACAAATATATCAAAAATTTTCAAAATTACAAACAAATAAATTTATAAGCCCGTTTCGAATTTATTCGAAAATATAAGAGATAATACAAAAAATATCAAAACTATAACCAACATTTAAAGAAAAACTTTATAATTTTCCAATTTTAAGGATTCAATAGAGTAATTAAAAGGCAAAATAAACAAATTGATACACCATATGAATATATTTTCAAAGGGATAATCATAAGCCTTGTTAGGGCAAATTTTATCAAAATTGGTTGCATCTTTTGACA
The DNA here is from genome assembly GCA_019973935.1 of Trichonephila clavipes. Lineage (NCBI taxonomy): Eukaryota > Metazoa > Arthropoda > Arachnida > Araneae > Nephilidae > Trichonephila > Trichonephila clavipes. The sequence continues at coordinate 585,150 of BMAU01019948.1, read as the reverse complement.
AAATTTAATTTTTTCAATAATATTTAAAAATATTATTTTAATAAAAACTGACCTGGTAAGAGTCTTTCTCTTCCAACTCATGGAAATTCCGTTTCTATATAATACTGAAAATATATTCAAATGATGAAAAACAATTAGAATTAATCAAAATGTTGGAAAACTTGTTTTCAAAAAGTAACTCAAAATTGAAGAAGAATAAAAAATTTTAAAAAGCGGTATAAAAATTCATATTTATATGAAGCACAATATTATGAAGGAATGAGGCGCTTGCCAATTATATGCTTCTAGCTTAGCGATTTTTAAATACAAAACAGTTTTTTCTTAAGATGCAAGAATTTTTACAATGATCATATTTTTAGAAGAATTTCAAATAAACTGTTGCCTTATCTGCAGTGTGTTTACAAAAGATATTCAACAAAAAAGAGAAAAAAACTTATCTAAGCAAGCTGCATTAGCTTATCGCTCTCTTTAACACTTCAAAAGCGATGCAAAATTTCAAAAAAAGGCGTTAACTTTGATTAAAAATATCAAAAATATATGCAGAACATGTATTGAAATAAGACAATTTCATATAAAACTTATAAATTATAAACATCAAACACACTAATTAGCTAAGAATCAGTTATCAACTTACCTATGATTTCGAAATATCAATTTATTTTCTTTAAAGTTTCTGGTATTTAATTTACGAAATAAATGCACTACTTTAAATAGGAATTTTTTTTAACAAAGAATATCTCCATATATTTTTTTATAAATGAAACTGGAGTTTACAATTTTGACTACAAGTACATATATAAATATAAAAAAAACAGTGACTAGAAAGTTTTTCTTATAAAATGTGTCAAATGAATTTCAGAATTTGAAATTTGATTTTTAAACTTAATGTCGAAAATACACACAAAAAAAATTAAGAAAAATTAAAGTTTTTAAATATAACATTAATTTTAGTTTAAAAAATAAAACATTGCATGTAAGACGCGTAAGCGAATATTTGAATACTTAATATGTGCTAAATGTATAAGGGAAAATATGTTTATCAAAATAACATTTTAATTATCTATCCTTTCTAAATAAACATATTTGTACCAAAATTACTATTAAATTATTTACCTTCCTCAATTGGGCTTTGGGATATTTTATACTTACAAACAGATATTGTAAATATAAACGCAAGTTTGTTTGAGTATGTGTTTCGTGTATTAATTAGCTGACATAACTCCCTACAAATTTGCATTATGACTGAATTTGTATTGGCAACGTCAGAGAGTGGTTTGCCAAAAACACACGGTGCTGAGAACAGCATTAAGTAACATTTGTTAAAAATACAGAACACAATTTTATTGCTCCCATTAAGGACAGTTAATTGTTATATTTCCAACATGAACTAAGTATTGGGAAATATTACTAGTTATCTTCCTGATAAACCAAAATCTTTGATAATAAAGTTCGGTGAATGAAGACAGAATGGCCAAACTGGCAACACTGGAGAAACAAAGAACTGCAGATGAATAGCGGCAGGTGTTGACCACATCTACCACCAACACTGCTAAGTTGAGTGCCGTTTGTGTTCCGCGTAAGACTTGTTTTACCAAGCGCTTGTTTAGTGTGTTGCTTATCAATTGAGAACAAGAAAAGTAATGAAAAAAAGATCAATTTAAAGTTTTGTTTTGAGCTTAGCAAGACGCCAACAGAAGCTTATTCTATGCTGGTACGTCTTTATGAAGATCAAATACTGTCCATTAAGTGTGTGAACGAGTGGTTCACACGTCTTCAAAAAGGTAGGGAAAGTGTTTTTGACAACCCCCGTAGCGAAAGACCGGCGACCTCCAGCAATGGCGTAAACATTGAGAAAGTAAGTAAATTAATCACGAAAACACCATAGATTAAGTGTGCGTCGTAGCTGGGCGATGAATGCTGCAATGCACATTGAAATTTTGATCGGTTTGGTGAAACGGCTACGCAGGTTTCGACCCAAGTACGCACAGCAAGGTGCATGGTATTTTGTTCGCGACAATTCTCGCCCTTACACAGCCAATATCATCAAACATTTCCTGCCAAAAAAAGGCTGGTGAATATTAAATATCCACCATTCGTACCATATCTAAATTGTCCAGATATCTTCCTATTCCTGCTACTCAAACTTACTTTCAAAGTAAAGACATTTTATGATATTTCTGACATCTATGAAAACGTGACGAGGCTTCTGAACTCAATTTCAAAAGAACACTTCTTGCAAAATTTTCAGCACACGTTCAGCAGATCTCAGTGATATATAGTTCTGGAAGGTGACTATTTCGAAGTACAGTAAGGTAATTTTTGTTAATATTTCATCTTTATTAATATTACAGGACTATTCACCGAACTTTATTGTCAGAGGTTGTATTTCATTCACTGCCTGTCGAATATACAGTTAGAATACATTATCATAATTAATATCTGATCAAAAAAATATTCCATTTAACAATTTATTCAAGTACAGTGTGTATGTGTTTGAAATAATAATTATCAGAGATATAGAAACTTACCCTGCTTCCATGGAAATTAGGGTTGTGCATTCCAGATCTACCTCTTGGTAGAGTTCTTCGCTCGTCTTCAAGTTCAGGGTGAGACATTATTCCTCCTACCATAGCTGGCGGTGGTCGCCGATGATAGTCCAAGGTTGCGAAGGGTACGGCATTGGCATCATATTGGCAAATGTTAGGAGCAACAACAGGTTGATTTGGACAAAAATCAATGTACGCTTCTTGTCGATGCTGTATAATACACAAAAATAGAAATTAAACTCAAAAGTAATAAAATAACCATACTTTAAGAGATATATAATTAAAATGTGTCATCTATCTTCTTTTATGAAAACAATATTTTTCTTTTCTTTAGTTTGATGGATCGTTTTAAAGGCCTTATTCAGAATTTATTAACGAATTGGAAGGTTTTTGTTTCAGGGGCGCTGGATCTAATTGAACCTCAGAGCTATTTTCGGAAGTATTCCTATACCATTGCTACATATATTTTTAATTTTTTGCTTATGCATTTATATTTCAATATCGACTATTGACAAATGAACTACAAAAGTTAGATTTTTTTTATATTGACAGTAATAATCATTTTTTAAAATAAAATTAATTCATAGTTTCAAAAAGGATACATCATTCTTTAGCTACTCAATCCACATCTAATTATTACTTTTAAAAAAATTGGTAACTGGTTACTTCAGCAATTTATTCATACTTCTTTCTTTTGCTAATACAAAGCTTAACACAGCTTTGTATAAGTACATATATCATCAAAATCTCTTTTTAGCCCCCTCTCTTAAGACTCGACATATAATTACATAAAGAAGGCATATGTGCAAAATCCAAGTATATTTTTATTGCATAAATACAAACATAAAATTTTCCATTTTAGAATTTTTCTTCAAAATACACTACTGGTCACCTAAAATGCAAAACCCTGAAGTAAGCATGTTGTCCAATTGAAATTTACATCATGCGGTTGCAGCGATGAAACATGCAAATCGTTAGCATTATAGTGCAGACGCTCATCGCAAATGACTTTTGTGGCACTCGTAAGAGCTGTATAAGGAGATAATAGATTGGCGATTTAAAGTACGACACCTGTTTTTTTTTGTGCGTTTATTCTTTCTTTTTTGTTTTGAGTAAACTGTTTACTTTTGCCTAGTGAAAGACATCGAGCAACTTTTGACCAATATTCTGAATTCGACCAAGGATGAATAGTAGCATATATGGTTTGCGAATTTTCCTTCAAAGAAATTAGTCAATGTTTTGGACAAAACCAAGCAAAAGTGATGCAGATCAGTCATAGATAGATGCAGGAGGAAACGACGGACCCAGGGGCTGATCTCACCCACCTAGTTTCGCCACTGCCCGTAATTACAGGCGGATTATGAGCATGACAGTGACGAATGGCGCAGCCGCATCATGAACCACAGCACAACAGATTCTTTCTATTGCGCATCATTCCGTGTCAACTTGTACCATTCGACGCCGTTTGCAGCAGAGGGGAATGTCCGCAAGGTGTCCATTGCTTCATTTACCCATGACTGAAAACCCCAAGTGTTTGCACTGCAATAGTGAGACGAATGACGGACATGTACAACGGAGGGAATGACATTGCATTTAATGACGAATCCCGCTTCTGCCTGCAACATAATGATGGTAGGATTCGAGTTTGGATACACCGTGGTGAGAGGCTGTTGAACTATTGCATCGACATACTGGTCCTGCACCCGATATCATGACTTAGGGTTGCATTGGGTTTTCCTGTCACACCCTTCTAGTACGCAATGCTGGTACACTGAACAGCCAATGCTACATCTCTGGTGTGTTAGAGCCCGTGGCTTTCCCATACATTCAACGCTTGCCATTAGCCGTATTCCTACAGGATAATGCAAAACCATACGTTGGAAGCCCTGTTCAAGGGTAGCCATCAGATTGAATTGATTCATTGGCCTATTTAATCTCCCAATCTATCACCAACCGAACGCATGTGGCCCAGGCTTGCACTACGGCTGGCCTGAGATACACCACCCGCTGCTAAGATTGATCAACTTTGGCTATATGTAGAAGCTGCATGGACTTTTGTTCACCAAGGATACATCCAAAGCCTACTTGTTTCTATGCCGAGGCATGTGGCAGCGGCGGCTACACTAACTACTGATTTTGTCATCATCTACATGACACAAGAGGCTGTAATGTTAACCGTTTGTTCTTTCTACAACATGTTATCTGCCTAAGGATTTTCGCAGTGATATATCTTGTTCTTCTTGGTATTTCATATTGATTGGCCAGCAGTGTACCTATATTTTAATCAAGTTATCGTGTCAGAAATGATAACAAAATAAAATAATATCTGAAAAATGTTTGCAATGAACGCTTTCTTTCATACCGTAATATCTTCCAAAAGCATAAAATTTATAATGTAAGAGTTCTATGATAACTGTTTAAATTCTGCACATTTTATATTTTAGTTCAATAAAACAATTTCTTAATTAATTTAAGTATTCTAATAATAAAACTGTGAATTAGAAGAAAAAGCATGAATTGGGATTACAAATGTAAAGGCTAATGAATAAGGGTAATAAAAGAGCTTATAACTTATATAATTTTCGGTATCCAGTATTTTTCAACATTTTTCTGAAATAAAACTGGTGTGTTAATAAAAGATTTTCATGCATTGCAACGAAATAATACTTAATAATCTTTATAGAAAGCAATAAATTGTCTTAAAATATAAAATGGAAGAATTATTTTAAATTTTAAGAATTCAGTAAATAAATACCTAAGAAATTCATTGAAAGTATATTCATCAAAATAATTTCGATGGTGATTTGGCATCTCATTGAGCTATCATCTTTTGTGATATTATCTATATCTATTTAAATAATATATTAACTTAGCTGTTTATAAATTCAATAACAGAAACGATAATACATTTTAAAGAATATTCGAATAAATATCCTATACCACAAGCATAAAGGTTATTCGATCATTCCTATCGCAAAAATCTCGCCAAATCTCATTCCATCATCAAAGTTTATATAACAGACATTTCGATTCTATTGAAGAATGCGCTAATAATAACCATATCAAAGAGTCACTAATCACAAAATCAATCGCCTTCGAACTTACCAGTGAATTCCACCCAACAAAAGAACGATCTTTTGTGCCATTTATTCGTGAAACTATTTAGGTCACATCACTGGCGAAGATCCATGCATTTTTTGTCACAGTACGATCCAAGATGTTAATTGATTAAAGAAAAAGGAAGCAGTCTTTTTTAAGGAATAAAATAAGTAGATTCTTTTTTTATCGAAATTAGGTAGATTAAAAAAACTGCTCTGGTATAATGCGATTAGCTCTCTGTGACATCTTTCATTCGAGATTTTTTAACTCAAACATGTAAAAAGAAAAATCTAATTTTTCGATAAATGCAAATGGATTAGCATAGTAATAATTCATAATCATCTCTTAACATATTACTTTTCTTATGTAGAAGATAAGTATAATATTTCATGAAATCATATTTCTCTTCGTTATTGTAAGCATTTCGAGTATTAAATTTGTTGACATTAAAGAAAACTGTTTTAAAAAATATTTTGTAAGATGCTTTTACGAACCTATTTTTTTTCATAATATATACAAGTTCATATGTTTATATTGCGCTATATTTATGACCTCAACTTAAAACTAAAAGAACGGTAAATAGTGAAATATTTATTTAAGTAACACAAAAAAATAATTATGCATTAATATTAGCATCTGTTTAGAAATTTAATAAGAAATGTTGTATGTAAATACGTTTTAGAATAGAAAATAATACAGACTAATAGCAGAGAATCTCATTAAGAAATTTAATGACACACTCCTTAGACACTAAATTATTTATAAAGTAGAATAATGATTAATTTAAAAGACTGGCATTAATTTGAGTAATTAAAAAAGTTTAAGAAAAAAATACATTCATTTAAATAACACTAATAAATTTACCTTTGGATTTCTCTGAAGACTTCCAGTAAAACCAGCTTCGTACAGACCACTTTTCTGTGGAACAGGATCAAAGGGCATTTCTTGAACAGCTTCTATTCGATAGTTGGCACGTTCTTCCGGTCCTATATAGTCTGAAAATACTAAGGTAGATTAGATATTATTTTCTCTGATTAAAACACTTAATGAAAATAAGTTGCAAAATATTGTGTGTTTCTAAATGAATATCGGAATTTTAACGCTTTATAGTACTCATTACATATAACTTACAACTAAAATTCATATATCGAATGAAAGAGTAACTGAAACAGTTTTACCTACAAGCTTACAAATGTTCAATGAGAGCCCCATTTGTCACACGGCACAAATCAAGTCAATAGGTGAGTTCATCCCAAACTGTGTTCAGTGTGTCTGGGGTAATTCTTGCAACAGCTACTTCAATACTGTGTCTTAAGTCTGGAAGTTCAGCTGGAAACGGAGGTACGTACACACAATCCTTAATGAACTCCCACAGATAACGATCACAGGGCGTCAGATCGTGTGAACGTGTGGGCCATGTGAAACAAACTTTATCGGGAGGCATTTTGCGGAAAATCCATTGGTCGAGTTCAGTGATGTTCAACCAATCGTGTACTGAGAGAAGCCAATGAAGCGGTGCAGTATCTTGCTCCAAATGACGTTATCTGGATCACTTTCTTTCATTTGAGGAAATAGCCATAGTTACAAAGCATCAAAATAGTCAAAACGCTTTCTGTTTAATAGTCACCATTTTTCTACAACCGCGCTGATCGACGGGTAAGGGAGGGAAATTAAAATATGTTTCACGCGCATGCGTACACATGCCAGAAAACAAAACTGTTTCAGTAGGTCTTTCATTCGATGCATGAGTTATACTACAGCGTGTCTCAAACTGTGGGGTGCGCCCCCTAGGGGGCGTGATAACTGTACAAGGGAGGCGCAAGATAATAAAAAAGTCGAAAATAAAAGAGATTATTGTTTTTAAAAAAAAATATATTAATTTACTGAAAGGAAGCAAAAAAAAAAAAAAAAAAAACCAAACCAAAAAACAAATACATTCTGACGTTATAAAAAATAAAATACACATTTATATTGATATAGTACACTTATACGTGTATCAGTACTGCACAATGTGTTTCATAATTAATTTAACAGTACTACGTTTAGAACAAGTTTAATAATTATCAGTGATTTCTATGGGCATGTCTTAAAATTATATACAAAACTTAGCATTTATCTTGACAATTTGTATGGTTTATAATTAGAGTAGCCTTGTACCTTTACATCAAAGTATATTAATTTTGAATTCAATACATTGATATTATATGTAAGGGGGGGGACGCGAAGAAGATTATGATTGAAAATTAGGTCGCAAGTATAGAAAGTTTGAGAAACACTGGTATACTAATAAGATAAATGTAATAAATACTATAAAGCGTTAAAACTCTGATATTCATTTATAAACACCCTGTATAATGTTAAAAGGAATATGTATACTCTTATTCATTGTAAGAAGGTTGCAGAATTATAGAAATATATAATTTTTTCAAACACTGCTAAAATTTTAAAATGATTAACAAGCATAAATAATGACCACATTACAATTTTTAATGTTAAAATATGGATTCATTAACATTTTGCAAAGAAATTATTCCCCCTTTACTATAAGATCAAATATTTCTGTGAACGCTTTAATTATATCAAATGAACTTATGATTCAAAACATATAAAAATCAATATGTAAGATGAATTTGCATATGTATATTGATTTTGAATTTGGGTAAAAATGAATTAGTGCTGTATATTAATACATTTTAATAATCTATCACGTTTCCAATTGTTCATTGAGATTTATTTATTTATTTTCCTTCTTATATCAATTTGTAATCCAATTGCTATACACAAGTTTTAAGTGACATATTTTACGAAAATAAACTCTTTTTGATACTGCTGCAGAATTAATAATTATTTTTTTTCGTTTTAAATATAATTAAAACTATCTTAAAAGTACCTGACTACTTATATTCATGCAATATGTTTGAATTTGAAACTATTTATTTTTTATGCTTACTATTTCGTTCTGTTACGAAACAACTGTGAGTTTATAATTTATGGCAATGCTTAAAATTCTTAATTTCTTGGAACAGCAATTACAAATAATTATACGCTACATTCTAACGATTATACAATGTTTTAAAGGTTTCTTAAATAACAGATTTAAGTTGCTTTAACAATAATTGTCAATCCATTTTGTCCAATTTTAATATATTTCTATACCATTCGGAGGCAAAAGCATATTTGGAATTCCACCGGGCTGCTCCATCTCAGCGCAATATGAGTTTTGAGGAGGAATTACGTCTGGATCTTTTCCATCATGCTCCGATGGATCAACCAAATTCTTCTTCAACAGAATTTCATCCCTATAAAATAATAAATTAAATACAAGGAATTATCAAAAATATGTATGTGCAGAGTTTCAAGAAATCGCCAATATCATTAACAGGCGCTAATTTAGTGAATTTATCAGTATGGTTAAAATGTTATAATATATATATATATATATATATAATATAAAAATTATTTTGTTTATAATGCGTAGAATTGGTTTTATAATAATACATTATGTTTTTTTATTTTCATTGTTAAATTTTTAACTTTACTTAATAAAGTCAAAAATATATAATTTTTCATTAGGATTAGAGAGATAAAAGATTGACTATATTTTAACTCTTAATTCCGAATAAAAGTTACTCAATTCATTCTATAGTGTCACTGTTTTTCACACAGGCGTGCGTTTACGGTGTATCGAAAGGAAATGAAGTAATAAATAAGCAAATTCTTCGCAAACACTCTCAATGTCATTTTTTTCTTACATTCTAAAGCCTTTGGAAGTTTTACTGATAGTAGAGCATAGAAAAATATCATACTTAGAAAAGACGTATATATACGTCTGAATTTAACGCACGTGTAGAGTGAGACGTATATATACGTTTGACGGTTTTATCATTTTGGTAGAGTGAGACGTATATATACGCCGGTGGCAGAGCACAATTTTTAACATAAAGAATACTCCTTTCCAAACGAAATAAGTATCATAATAAAAAATACAACCCTCTGTGTGATAATGAAGTACCTGGATAAAATTAAAAGCTCAGTTTTTTACTGGAAAAGGAAAGGTTTCTGGGTTGAATTCAAATCCCTTAACATTCTACCTTTACTATGTTATTTTCCCGAATCAAAATTGAATATATATTCTTTTTTGATATGCTGCGTGAGGAATATTTCTGCCATTTAATTAAAGCCCGACTACTGCATTTTAAGTATCATTTATTGATATTTGAATTTCTCCCTCGAGCAATGAAGTTCAACAAGTCTCTACTTTTAGTTAGTCTCTTGTGGACGTGCTCCAAAATTAAACGCCTTTCCAAATTATCAGTAATCACTTCTGCAATTAGTCGCTCATTACGATAACGCAGTTGCTTAAAACTAACGCTTCTTTCTCCAGCGATAGCGAGCTGAAAGAGCGTTAGAACTATGATAATGAGGTTCTCATTAAACCTGTGGCCAGGCTATCTCGAAGGTAGTATTGCCGTTAGAGTTGATAGCTAGGGGAATGCATTAATACTCGGGATGTGAAAGTAACTCCTTGCCTTTCCGCAAACGTTGGACGTTCAACAAGACAGAGAAGGAGAAACAAGAAACTGGAATGCAATAATAGAGAATAAGATAGGGAATAGTAGGAAATAAGTTGTTTCATCAATGCAACAAATTATATGGAGAATAATTGTGATTGTTTGAATGTAGAAAAAAGTTAAAAAAATTTGTACATAATAAAAAGTAGTTTAAATATGAATAATAATGTATTGTATTTGTTGCATTCAGTTGAATGTCATCTATAAACAATATCTTTTGTAATAAATATTTTTACTTAAATATTTGAGGTTATGATTTTTTCATTCATCATGAAGCAATTTCGTATAAAAAAATTGGATTTCTTAAGTATCACAGATTAAAATATTCCATTACCTTCATATACGCATATATATATATATATATATATATATATATATATATATATATATATATATATATATATATATTCCTTCGAAGAAATAATATATCCAAATCAAATTTAGCATTGCTGCACATCATTATATTTTGGTTTATATAAGCATCCACACTTATATTTCCACATTCATAATTTAAAGCTACATTTGTACGTTCGAGTAACATAATAAATAAAGAGTTACAAATAACTTAAACTAATATGAGCGATTATAATATCGAAGTTAAAATCCGAATTCTAAACAACTGTGAAAGTTTCGTTCACCTAAATAAACATACCAAATTCTGTCATATTAACAACGTTGAAGATCTTTTAAAACCCTACCTATTTAATTGTTTGCTTGCATTTCCTCTCATAATAAAAAAAAATTGTTTTCTAATATTTAGATGAAAAATTGAAATATTAGTTATCTAATTTATTTATAAATAAAAAAGTTGTTTTCTTGTACTTCCCCATTGAGCTTTTAGAACTTCTTTCTCTTCCTTAGCTTTAAAAAAAAACTCTAGGAAAACTAAGGCACCATTTCTGAATAAATACCGCAGTATAAAACTCAAGTACACCTTACTAAATGGAAAACAAAATGGAAACTTATTTACAATTTCAGAAAATTAAATAACATCTCTTTCATTCAAGATTATATCATACCTACACTGGAATATACTATACTTAGGAAATATAAGATTCAAATTCACTTCTTCGCTTTCAACATGAAGTTCACTTTTGATTCAATACGCTTCACCATAAGGATAGGCAGAAAACGTCTTTACGCACCAGATTGGGATAAGCATGAATTAAATATACTTTATTTGGGGCTTCAGAATTCCCAAAAATATTTTAAGTTAATTTCACGAACATTTTTAGGGAAACTACACAAGACAATGTGTAACTGTTTACATAGAGGGTGTAACATTTTCAATAAAACCAAAAAAAAGAGCACTTTACCCTACTTAATAAAGTATTTTTATGATTTGAATCATTTAACAAAAGTTTGATGCTCAAAAATGTCACATTTTAACAAAAACATGTAAATTCCTTGGCTTTATTTCCTTGCCCCAGGGCTCAAAAATAAACAAAGGTAAGGCAGTCTCAAAAATAATATAGTCCAGTTCTTATAAATGAAAACAAAATAAAATCATTTTTATCTTACATTAATTTCTACAGACGTTACACTAAGAGTTTGGTGATAAGAACTCTCCCTCTCACGAGCATTTTCCCCCTAACTTAGAAAACGCACTACTTTCATTTTGACAAAACAAAACTCAAGCTGCAACCAACAAAGTTAAAAATGTTATATTAAATCTACCAGATTTATGTATGGATATGTAGTCTGAATTAAAATAACCGTGAATACCTGTACGCATGACGTTGGGGCCGTTTTTGAACAAATATAAGTATTCGGGAAGTTAACCCTCTATATTTTTGAAGTAAAAATTAAATATCTCTCGAGAAAAATGCATTGCCTCCATTTTGAGGTTCTCAATTTATACAACTTAAAATTTTGTTTTTCAAATTTTCTTCATTGGCAGGAAAATTTCACAGTTTACTCCAATCGTAAGCCTTTAATATCTACTTCTAAAACTTTGTGATGGAAAATTAGAGAAATTTAATTATCAAATCTGGTACATTAAAAGCTCCCTTAATAATTCCAGTTTCATTAAAATGAACGAAAAAAGGAAATAAATATTTTGTTTCGTGATAGTTGCATTCTTCAAATTTACTCAGTGGAATCTACTTTTGAATTTAAAACACCAAGCCATGCTAACTATACACTACGTAAGAACTGAGTTCACCAATTCATCACAAATAAGGAACACTTCTCTTTCGTTCTAGGACGCGGTAGGAACATGTGGTTACTCTATAGATTGAATTCCTTTTCAGATAATACACATTCTCCGTCTGATTACATCACGAATCTACTTCCTAATTTTGTGAGTGTATGAGAGAAAGTTTTCAAAATTTGAAAGTTCAAGAAGATTTTCACATCATACCCATTATGATTACGCAATGAGATCTGGATGCTTTGTTTGGATATCTCGTACGAGTTGAGACTCTATTTCAAGCTTCGGTCTAAGTTTGAAGGTCCTTTCAGAGTTTTGGAGATATTGTTAAGCTTTAAACAGTCATGTCCACAAAGCTATGTAAAACGTTATCTTCCACGTTAAGGCAATCTTCGGGTAATGTTAAAGAATAGGGGCCGAATTCGGAATATTTTGTCAGATATAAAAAGTACACAAACATAAATATTATATATATTCTGGCTACACTATCCTGTAGAGAACTGCTTATTTTATCATACTACTCATTTTTATCCGAGTTGACACATATTTTTTTATAAAATGTATTTTGCATTTTTTCCCTGTACCGTAATGCTAAATGAGCTATCCCTTCGTACATATGGTGAAACCAGCCTTAAGAAAATGACTTTAGAATTTTTGTTTTACCCATATCTCATGGACACTAACAGCAGCATGTTCATCGAGCAAAACTTCTCACACAATCAATTGAATACACGTTATAATTTTAGAATAACCAACAAGTTTTACCAGTTGAAATTCTAAGATTTCAATTCCCCACCTCTATTTTAAACAACCATAATTCCTTTATAATTATCATTTTCATTCTGTAATCGATTTTATATTTTGGTCCATATTCATTTATTTTAATTATTTGTTACTCAAATATGGGTTTTTTTCTCCTTGATGCAACTACTGCTTCAATTTAACTTAAGTAATTATCATACGTTTTTATTTTGTACATTATATGATTATTGTTCTCATTCACACACACACGATAGCTAGAATGTTAATCAAGTTTAGTTGTATAGATAGAAAAGTTTCACTAAACTGTTAATATTGTTCTGAGCTGTGAATCGTTGAAAGTGTAATTCGTGTATCTTAATCAAATCCATTAAATTGCGTTATTTTCAACCTTGCACAGATTAATCTTGCGATATCATTGAACGTCACTTCTATTATCAGACTACGTTCGGAACCGTGGTTTTGCAAAAGCGTATAAATGGATAATATTTATGATATTTAGTGTCACTTAGATTAGAAAAGGTACATAAAATTGTTTAAAGAATAGTATTATAATAAAAAATTATTTAAGTATAATAGTTTGACAAAAAATGAATTTTCAAAATACCCTCCTTCTGTGAAAAAATACTTCTGTTATAATAATATTTCGCCTGTATATAGCTCAGATCTATGCAAATAGTGTCAACTAGATTTTTTGAAACATGTAACTTAGAAGTGGGTTTATCCATGTTTTACTACAACAAGGGGAAACATTTTAAGACAAAAACACCGATAGTTATTTCAAATGGTTGTAACTCTGAAATTAATGTGAATTTTTCAAAAATCATAGTTGAGCCTCTGTATAGATGTCCGAGCTATATACAGGCAAAATATTATTATAATAGAAGCATTTTTCACAAGAGAAGCACATTTTGAAAAAAAAAAAGGTTATTCTAACTTAATTTTTTGCCGAAATATTGTATTTAAATAATTTTTTGTGTCAAAATGTCCTTAAAATAGTTTTATACATATACTCTAATCTAAGTGACACTAAATATCATGAAAAGTACTCATTAATGCGCTTTTTTAAAATGATGGTTCCGAATGTAGTAGGATACCTCAACCTTTTATCCTACAATTTAAGTAATTCATTATTGTTAATCATCGTTAATTTTGAATATTATGAATTATTGTTAGAAATTTTCCCAAAGATATGCATTATTTTCTCACAAAAAGTGCAATAAAATGCATAAATATATACGCAGAGATTAAATTATGGTCTATAATGCATATAAAGCTAAATAGAACATTTTCTAAAAATTGCAATTCAGTATCTTAAGAAAAATTCAGTATTAAACTTTACCTTGAAGCAAAAAATTGAAAAACGTAAGTTTCTCAGAAAATCCATTTAAATATTTTAATACGATATGAAACATTTTCTACTGATTGTACATTTTTTCATCTCGCTATATTTATAGCTCACGCTCTCTTTAGTTTCAAGTTAAACTAATTTGGACTATTTTCCCCTTTTGCTGTTTTCTGGAGAGTTTTATAGACTATAACACACTTTTCAATTTTTGTGAAATTTTGATGAAAAATTGCATTTACGATCCTTTACACAAAAGTCTAATAAATGTATTCAAATAATATTCGTACAGTACATAAATAACATCTGTATATGTATTAGGAATTAAAAGATTTGTAATACTTTGAAAATACTTTTTTTTAATTAGCCAATTTCTTTTCAAAAACTCGATTTTTTAAACTATTAATGATTTTTTTATATAAAAAAAGCAATAAAGTATATAAATATATACACAGTGATTAGATTTTGAATCATTACCCAGATAAAACTAAATAAAAGATTATCTGGAAATTTCATTTCAATTCAATATCTTAAAAGAATATTTTGTGTAGGGATCTGTTTTAGGTTTTGTAAACCCCATTCCCGTTTTACCAATTATGCTATAACTTAGCTTCTAAATATCTTAGAAATAAAAATAGAGTTGTTTTTGAATCGTATGCATGGGCATAAATAAAAAAAAACACAAAAACATTTCTTAAATTGTCACCAGCTTAAATACTTACAACAAATTGAAAAAGATGAATCATTATAAATATAAAACCTTGGAGATCTGCATTATTCATTATCAAAAATTTAAACTGCTTGAATGCTTCAGAAGAAAAAAATAACTTTTCATTTGATTTGATTTAAATACCCGTCGCACACTGAATTAGCACGAATGTTATCGACTATGACCTCCAAATTGTGAGCCACAGTGATTGGAACGAGGATGACACCTGACCTGACAATCCTCTCTAAACTTTTACACCGCATGGTCATGATGACTTTGAGCCTCAATAGATTTAACGAGCATCAACTCCTCTCTCTTTACACTTTTACTTACCTCTTGTAAACTTTTGAAACATAAATCTTGGAGCACCACTTCTGATTCTTATGACTAATATAAAACTAACCGATAATAATATAAAATGACCAATGCAAGCAATTTGCTTATAAATATCAATTTAAGTTCATTCAATATACTAGCAGGAATTTATAAGTAGTTGATTTTTGTGATGACAAAATTTGAAGTTGTATTGTAATCATATGACATACATGTTCATTGAGAAATTAATATGAGTACATTTAAAGGAAAAATAATCCACATTTCACCGTTACACATTAAGAGTTCTGGATTTGTTACGACTCGAATATTAGTGCTTTTTTTGTAAAAGGAATTACTTATTTCAATTTTAAAGTTTTTGAGGGAAAACTATCAGTTACATTAATAATATTATTTAATAATTTCTATTAAAATCATGCTTTCATCTAATTCCAACTGTCGTTACCAATAAAAAGATTGAAAATGGCTTTTCATGACTTTTTATGCTTTTTTTTAGCGAACTACATCCAATATGCAGTGTATTTGTAGCATATTACAAGAATTATGGGAAAATACAGGAACATGCATTGAAATATACAGGAAAATACATTGAAACATACAGGAATGTACATTGAAATATACAGTAATATACATTGGAATAAACAGGAATGTACATTGAAATATACAGGAATATACATTGAATTATACAGGAATGTACATTGAAATATACAGAAATATTAACCAATTGTAATATCCCTGTATACCTCAAAGCATATTACAGGAATATTACAATGGGTACGTGCTTCTGTGTAAAATATTTTTTTACGGACGGATTAGTTCCTTTTGCGCTAACTGATGACATGAATTTTACATAGGCGTATTTACTCTTTAAATACAAGTTGCTTTTGTTCCAAAAATGCACTGGTTCTTTCACAAGATTTTAAAAGCAACATAATTGAAATCGTACTTTTGCGCGAGAGAACGCCAAGAAAGGCAAACCCCCAAACATAAAATCTCACTAATCGATTACAAAGGAGTCCATAGGGATGACACAGAAGCAGAACTCAAGAAGTTGTGGAAGTTGTGTAATTAATGGAGAAATTATCTGCTTTCGTTTAACGATCCTTAGACTCAAAACAAGTTACTACTGTTAAATATAGATTTCTGGCTTCTGCGTTGTGACACTCGTGATTGTAGTTTTGTGTCTTCCTTAAAAGTGCCAGTATAGCAATTTATTGGTGGTTACAGTCTTCGTATTTCACTTTAATGATGCCTATTGAAGAAACTTTACAGTGTACATTTTAATGAAGATAAAAGACAGTGGAAATTTTTATGTGTGTTATCAGTTTCAAATTAAATTGCCTGTTGCTTTCAATTAAGAAGCACAAGCGTTTAATTTTATTAAAGTACATTTATCTGTCAACATAATATTTGGCACATGTTAATCAAACTTTACATCTACAGTTTAAGTTCATCATGTGAATGTACAAAGAATTTTATTTATAATGAAAAAAATTACAATTTCGGAAACCGAATTTAAATTTTGTTACTTTATAAAAATTTTGAGTGTTTTTAATTGTTATGATGTGTTTTCTAAAAATATACTAATTTTACTTTTAAAGCTTAATTTAAATTCAAGATTCCATTGTACAATAAAAGACATCGTAGTGTACAAAGACCACTTTCAAGGGCGTTGTTATATTTAAAATCAACGTATATGAAACCCCGAAGCTTCATATTTTTGCTAAAAATTAAAAACAGGTTAACCACAAACAAAGAATGTCTTCAAATGAATTAGCATTTTAACAGAAAATACATATATATATATATATATATATATATATATATACGGAACCAAATTTTTATAAAATATTTGTTCATAAAAAGCATATATTTAATATATTTGTTAATCAAAAATGTGCTAAGAATTTAGTTTCTTTTCATTTATAAAAGTAAAAAAATTATGGAACATCTGGACGAAAATGTAATTCATATATAAAATGAATTATTGAAATTTCTTAACAATAAATATTGAAATGAAAATCTTTAAAATTAATCATTATTTTCATTAACAATTAAGGCATGTTAAGACTTTTTATGGCTATTATATCACAATACTATTTTTTATTTATTGTAATAAATGCATTAACAACTCTTTATATAAGTGTTGTTGAAATTTAAAATTTTATTTTCGTTGTTTTAAGTGGGTTTTTAAGCAAAAGTGATAAATTGCCTTAGCCTTCATCTATATGCATTACACAATAGTTTTTCCAAAAATGTATCTTTTTCCATGCCTGATATCTGTATAAACTGAAACCACATCTAAAATATCAAACGGATAATGTATGCAATAAGCTGTTTGCTAATTATCCCGAAAATATTCTCAAAAATATTCACTTTAGTAACTAAATAAGTAAGTCCCAATCAGCAACTATGGGAAGAAAAAGTAAGCAACTATTTAGTATGCTGAAATGCAATGACACAGTTACGATGTCAGCATAAATTACCTAAATTACATTACAGAAAATAGTTCCTCGCCTTTGTAAACTTTGATAAAATGCAAATTTCAGTGTTGATCGTCATTATCCATCGATTCCAAAATAAAAGGATGCTCCAAGAGTTTAAGTTCATAATATCTTGGCTTGGAGGCAGCCGACGTCTAAAAGTTTTCTTTTTCAGAGGGTTACCTACTTCCTACTTATCAGTACAGTTTAATATTTCCAGGTATATTAAACCCATCAACCCATTTACTAAACAAACAAAAGCTGTGGAAAGCCAGAAATTGGATTAAGGCCATTTACGAGCGCGCTTACAATTCAATTACGGTAGAGGTAAACACATTTTATGGTCGCCTTTACGATCACGCTCAGGATTACCCTTCATTATTTTCTAATCAGCGTTGGAGAACCACTTTAAAGAACTCCTTGTGAGTATAAGTGTTGTGGGTGTGATGCAAGAGAAGTTGATTGAATTGCGATGCACGTGAACGGCTGGACTGATTAGTCGCTGGAAGTGAATGTAAACAATGCGACAAAGGGTTAAATTGACCAAAAGCATTAATCAATTAAGAGTCACTTGAATTTGATTACTTAAGTTTTGTCTGCGATAATGCCATTAATTAATGAAAAGAAAATTCGATAATTATTGTTATACGTTTTAAAGAAAATAAACTTACAACTCATTTGTTACGCAAAATTAAGTAGTGTGTTTCTTAGGATCGCTTTCTATTCGAAATACATTTCTTAAGAGTTTTTCTATGTTTCTTTGTTTTATCGCTGTTTCCCAAATAAGAAAAAAAATTGCTACTTATTCGGTTTTTCCAATTTATGCTCAAATATGTGATTAATGAAAAGTAGGCTTAAGCTAATACAATCATATTTTTTAATTTTAACGATATTATTTTCGATTTATGCAATTAAAAACTTCGCTACACTGAAGTAGTACAATATTTTTTTCGAAAATGTATTTTCGTATAATAAGGAATATTTTTAGCGTTCTATTTTCTTATTCAATATGTTTATTTAAATAGTTAGTAGATACCTTTGTTTTACTTATTTTCTACATATTCCTGGTGTTAAAATAGTTTCGTTCCATCACAAATGCGTTAAATGAAACCTGATCCAACTATTCTTACACTCTTTATATTTATATGGACCTGTAGAATGGATCCAACGGATCATATGTTATGTAGATTCTGGAACACGGTTTAGTCAGAATAAATAGTAGTTGGAGCTTTTTTGCTTATATGCGGGAGGCAATCAAATAAGTGGTAAATCAAAAAAGAAAAGATAAGAAAAATAATAGTAATTTAACGAGTATTTATTACTTTCATCTGGAGTTGCAGTGGATAACTTATTAGAAAATAACATGTTGAAAACACATCACAGAGTTATCATCGGTTGCACGTAACATTTCAGAAGAAATGAGGGAATCGTAACGGAATGAGAGATGCTGAATTACAACTCTGTGTCATTATCCACACATCCTTTTTGCATGTGATCTTCGAGGACACCTCGAAGCCAGAAATCCCTAAGTTTTAGATCTGCAATATCACTTACCAGGTATATTGACCTGTGTTGTACTGTACAACGAAAGGTATATGATGTAATGACAGGATGTTCTGTAATGACGGAATAGCCTTTTCTTCCAGAAATTTTCTGTGCTCTTCCTTGGGGTTGAGCAAATAAAATCAGTCAGTATGCCTTCTTCGAAAAAAATGGAGCCTATACTGTGTGACCAACAATCAACATCATGTCTTTACGCATAATGTTTGTAACAGTTATTGTTACAATGTTTGAAAGCCTATTTTAATCTCATATTCGTTATTTCAATATGTTCACCATATTTTCTAAGTAAAAATGTTTAATTATTCATAAAATATGCGATGTCCAAAGTTACTTATTTGAATTTTCTCCAGGAAACTGAAAATTGTGTCAAAAAATGCAATCACCTTATGATGTAAAACTTGTTAAAACGAATTCTTAATTTTTTTTTATTTAAAAAAATAAGGGGCATTGTTGGCTGGCGAAAGTTAAATTCCCGTATTATAGCACACCTATTGTCTTTTGCGTTTTGGGAACTATGGTTTTTACTTCCGTTGCAATTAATATATTTCTTCACAGTGTTCCGTTTTATAAGCGCATCGTCATTTTCCAGACACGACGCTTAAAGAAATGTTTTCTTCAAATTTCTAATTATGATTTTATAGGGTTTTATCGATTTGTGTTATTTCTTTAAATTTTTCATTGGTCAGAAAATTTGGAATGCAAAAAGAGGACTGCAATCATTCACACAACAAAACTTATGATATACAATTGACGCTGATTAACATGATAAAAGCAAGTCAATATTTATTTTTACGAGAAACTATCTGATTTATAGAATAACTTCTACTTTTGCTCCTTCACTTATGTATTTTTCTCGCACACATCATCATCTGCCTAAAAAATCTGGTTATAAGTTTTATTCGGCAAAACTTCATAACACATATTTGAAGTTTCATTTGAATCATCGTACTATAAGTAGATCAATATAACTTTGGATACTAGTAGTTTAAGTGTAACCATTATATACATATATAATCCACTGATGTAAAATACACATTTTAGCTATTTTATGAGTGATTTTAAATTTCTCGAATTAAAAAAAATCATCTGTTATATAATATAAAATAAAATATTTTATGTACTACATTTAAATAACAACTTTTGAAACTATAATTCTTACAAATCAATTTGTCTTCCAGCCTTAAATATTTCATTCTCAACTCACTCAATTATTAAAAATTATATCAAGTGATAATCTTTACACAAAAACAAAGTCATTAAAATAAATAAAAACATGCATTAGTTTGTTCAGTGGACTTCTGATAGAAAATATACAGTATTATTATTTTAATTAAATAACTTCATTTTCAGTTACATATTACAACATATTAAATAACTTAAAAATTCTTTTTTTGTTCATAGAATGTGACAAAATGATTGATGAAAATTTATAATTAACTGTTTTTTGAATTTTTTAAACTGCTTTGTGTAATTAAAATTAAATATAATAAAACTTTACAAATTATTTTTTTTATAATTTTACATTTAGAATTTTTAATAGAATAGAAAATCTTTATTTCAATGTTCACATTTAAATTTCTGTAGATTTCTTTGACATTTTGTATTATTTTAGAATCCCCAAAAGCCTGTCATAAACTCCGAAAGTAAAGATTCTAGAGATCTAGCTCTATTATTAATTTTCACAAACAACGAGAATAATACCAAATGTTCCCAGTCAGCAGTTCCAAATATACACATAGAATGAAATGAAAAGTCATTTGAAACTTGCCTAGAAGCAAAATATGAAAATGACAGAGCGAAACTTACTTCTCTCTTGCCGGTCCTTCCCTGGAACCTGCAAAGAGAAGATACACCCATTTATGAGATGTCCATAAAATATTTTTATCTCAGAAAGCTATCTAAACTTTCCTTTTCACATTGCGGAGTAAATGCTACAAAGCGATCTGTTCTACTCTTAGGGAAGAATGGGAAGTGGATAAAGTATAAAAAAGATTTATGCCTCTTTGGTAGTGGTACCACCAAAATGATTCCCAAGAAAAAGAGAAAAACTCCCCCAGTGGTAATTTGGTTAGAGGAATGTAATCTGACGCATGTGAGAAGAGAAGAATTGGAGAAGATTGTAGTTGTAGAAATTTGCTTCTCTCGGAATAATAAGGAGCTCAATTATGTGTGCTGAAATGATTGTAGTACTTCTGCATGATAAAATGTCTTCAATTAAATTTACGTAATTCTCCAATTTATTGTCTAAAAATAACACACACAAAATAAAACACATAGTTTATTTTATTTCTAATCAATAGCGTGTAATTATTATTAAATAATAAGTCATTGCAATATCGTGTGTTTTCAAAATAAAATTATAGAAAATAAAATCTAAAAAAAATATTGGAAGATCTAAATCCCTTTTAAATGTAGTGTATGCGTTTAGTTAATTAAATTTCAACATTAAATTAGGTCAGACTTTGATTTTTTGATTGGGATGAAGTGGCAATATTTTAAAATATATTATTCTTAATTATACCTTTTTTAATTTACTTTTGAAGATAATTTAATAGAGTTTGTTTGATGGTATAAATATGTATTTATAATCAATTTTATTATGTTTGCAATTTTTTCTGTTTCTATATGTATTGTCTTATACTATAAATTCCATTCTCTTGAATTGGTTCTGAACATCTTATTTAGAATTAAGTATTGATTAATTGCTTCGAATTTTGAAGCAAAACTAAGGCTAATGATGACAAACCTTATAATTTTAAACCATAGCCAAATCACAAGGATAACATCTAAATTCTGTTGTCGAACTTTCTAAATCCCAAATCACGTCAATCTGATAAAGTGAAGCCTCAACAGATTTAACATGAATTAGCAATTTTTTGTAGCTTCACAAAATCAATTTCAGTCACAAGTTCGTGACCATGACCACTCAGTTACACTATGGTCACATCTTAATTAATAAATTAACTATTTAAAATAATAAATTAGCTTTTTTCATTTTAGCTAAGCATTTGTTATATTTATAAAAAATAAAATTTAGTGGTAACTTAAAATATATTCTAAGAAAAAAGTTATCTAAATTTTTAAAATAATCTATATTAAAATGTCATAATATGTCATTGTTATATAATAAATATTTTACATCTTTCATCGCAATTTGTTTTCGCAGATGATTGTCAAACTAAACAAGTGTTTACTTATAAGAATTTAAATTATTTCAGAATTCTAGATGTTTCATTTATTTTAATAAAGTTAAATATTGTATAATGGTTAAAAATAAATTTAGGTAATATATTTACCTGCTTCTCTCTCTTCTTCACGCATTCTTATTATGAACACTGCTATTCCTGCAACAAATACTAACGCAGCCACTACACCGATCATAACACCAAGGATGATATTAATAGATTCTGAAGAAAATCCTGAAAAAATAAACGATTTGCGTGTTAAATAACATAATATTTTGAGCAAAAATAATCAATATGTTCAAATAATTGACAATTTAAATATCCACTGATGAATTATATTTGAAATTAAATAAATAAAAAAAACCTTGAAAGGGAGTTTTTACAACCTAAATTTTTTCTTGTTATTTTCAAAGCGAAATCATTTTAATCAAGGAAGCTAAAAATTCCGTTTTTAAGTTAAATCAAAGTACTATTTGAATATTTTAAGATTCTAATTACTAAACACTGCAGCAAATATTTTGTTCATTCTATACTAAAGAATTTTAATGCGCATATACTGATATTAAATATGAAGATTTTCATTTCAAATCGATTTTCAAAGGATATATTTATAGCATTTTGAAAAACTTAAGTAATTTTGTTAAAAGAATCTGTTTTTATTTATTTTTTGAGAAAAAGAAATCTGATTTATACATATAAAGTATGAAGAACATTGTTTTGACCTTGTTCTGAACGTGGTGCAGCTTCTGTAGAGCCCTTGATCACAACGGATGGACTTCTTCCTTTCATATTTGCAGCATAAATAACTAAAATATATTCAGTTGAAGCTGTGATGTCTTGAACGTTGAATACAGGTTCAAGTCTGGTTAAGTTCTTTTCCAAATATTCTTGAGCTTCGTTGTATACTTCTAAGTAAAACTTCTGCTGTAATCCACCATCATAACCTTCTTCGCACTCGATGCGTAGGGAGTCCGATGTGTAGTTCGTAACCGAACAATTACGAACTTGATCAGGGGGTCCTGCATCAAACAAAATGACATTCAGGTTGGTCACTGATCATACATTTCACAAAGTTGAAATATTTACATTTACGGAAAAATAACACAATCATTTAATTTATTGTACACAGAAAGTCAAAATGTTTAAGGTAAAAGAATAATTGATTTCTTTAAAATCATATTCCTTTATGAAGGTTTAAAAAAATCGTATACACGTATTGTTTTTAAATATAAATGATAACATCCAAGCAGTTACACAAAGACTGTTTAAAAGAAATAATTCGCGCTTATTAATTATAAATAAACTGCATAATCATACAGTGACCAAACTAAATTCATTTTGTTACCTAAGAAATTTTAATTTATTTTCTTTTTGATCTTTAAGCTTTCATTTGCATCGCGTATCTAGATACTATTCATAGCAACTAAGTTTATTTAAAAAATTCCTTTTCATATAGGAACGTATTTGAAACATTTAATATGCATGCAGGGTGTGCCGTAATGGATGGACAAATATTTAAGAGCTGACAATGCACATCTAAGCAATTTTTACTACAGAATACATAGTCGGAATTAAAACGAAAAATGATGCTAAAAGTTTATTATTAAACAAGAGAAATAAAAAAAGAACAATTAAGTTACAATAGCGTTTAATGACATCTGATTATAATAAATGTTCAAAACAGTGAACGGCAGTGACTCCCTTCTGCAGCCAAATGTTTAGCGACGAGATCTACTGCAAATTCAACTGGAACGTTATACATAAGAACGTTCAGCTGTCCCCACAAAAAAGAAATCGCAGCGAGACAAATCTGGCAAGCTTGGTGGCCATGTTACACGATCACCTCGCCTAATTCATATAATTTACAACTGGAATATATTCAAAAAATTATGCATGTCTCAAACGTAATGGGCTGGTTGTCCATTTTGTTGGAACCACATATACTATCGGATGTGTCGAGGAACGCGATTGAGACACACAAGTTCTGGAAGCATCCGTTACACAAACGTGATGTATTTCCCCCAGCCTAAGCACTATGACAGAAGGTTCGAGTATGTGATCTCGAATTATTTTTGTCCAAACATTCATGGAAATACTCTACTGATGAGCATGGAAGTAAATGGCATGTAAATTTTCATAAACGCTGGTATGGACCAAGTTCCAGCATATTTGCATTTTAATACAGACTATGCATTATTTAATGCACGTTATTTTTTGTTTAGATGTATACTTGTTACCACTTAAAGTTTTGCTTTTTATGAAACACGCTGTATATATATATATATATATATATATATATATATATATATATATATATATATATATATATATGTACTGAATGCAGTTTAACGTCTGCTTGTATTTTATTTTTATTTATTACTTACCCTTCAAACGTATTACATTGTTAGTATTGAAAGGGTATTGCAATGTATATGTCACATATACAGTTTATTGCTGAAATAATAAGCAGAATATTACTTCAAACCGGTTATAGATTTTTTTCTTATGAGGTGTTTTTAAACAATACTTTCCAACTTTAGCCCTATCGTTGCGTATCCCATGATATACACGGTCAACATAGAAGTGGCAAAATTTTTGCATCCCGCGATATCTGCAAGGATGTAACTTTTCCGACTATTTAGCATTGTTCCCGTTTTTGTTTTGATTTATGTTTTTATGATTTAAATCTATGTTCATTAAAGAGACTCGTTAACACACATTTTTTGTGTCTTTTAAATTCTAAAATGTAGAATACTGCAATATTAAATGAAAACACTACGTTACCTTTGAATCTATTTTGATAAAAAAAATAATGCCGCGAGATGGTTAATGAATGCTTTTTCTTATTGTAATGTGAATGTATGCCTCATTTTTTGGGCATACTAATTAATCGCTCACTTTTAAAAAATAAATTGCATTCTTATTTTAAGCAAGGGATGGCATCTATATATATATATTTATCAGAATATCACATTAGATAAAAATATGAAAATATATGAATCTTATAAAACTAAATCCCATTTCAGAATATCAATGGCGAATATGAAAAATAAAATTCCAACATTTTCAAACAACATTAAAAATTTGTAAGATAAAATATAAAATATCCATGTGCAACTTCGGACTTAGAACCCACTAGTGGATTTGAACTAGTTTGATGACGCCAACCTTCCCCTTATGGAAGCTTGATTGGGTTCCTTTGCACCTCAAGTGTATGAATTAACTCGTATATAATATCTTAATGATTCGAATATCTATTTTAAGACCACATATGTATATATATATATATATATATATATATATATGTGTGTGTGTGTGTGTGTTTGTGTGTATAATTTTATTTACTTTATCTATCTATCTTCTTTAAATAAATTTCTTAAATAATAAATTTAGTATTTATAATCTTGTTCTTCACTGATTTTAGCTGATATTTTGAAAAATTATTTTTTTTTCTTTAGAGGAATACAGCTGTTCTTTTGTTCAAAGTTCAAAAAAGAAATTGTAGTTTAATTTCTGAAATTTCTGAATGTTATTTAATATAGATCTATGTATCATCATATTTGTAATAGTTTACAATTCAAGCATTTTTTTCTTCTTTTCTTTTGTATAATTTGGCCGACGCTATATTTTTGCATTATGGTTAGCTTAAAAAATTCAAATTCCGAATTTGAAATGAATTAAATTTTCCTAATATTTGCACTCACGCGATTGTGTTAATTGCTCAAATTATTTCAAAACAATTTATATTGGATGCAAATTTGGTCAATATTTTGCTACAATATTTTCTATTTCACATTCAAACTGTTTGTAAGTTTAATTATCATTTGTTGTACCGAAAACGTATACTCTTGCTTACTATTATTTATTTTCATAATTATAAGCAATATTCTTGAAACCTTTTATTCGAAACTTGAAACTAAATTATAATTCTTCAATGAAAGATTTCAAAAAACAATTCAAATATATATATATATCAATAGTAAAATTGGTGAAAGAAACAATTGCTAATAAGTATATGTGCTATTATAATTACATCTAATTACAAGTGATGCATATTATTTTATTTACTTTTGAAAATAGTAAAAATATACTATTATACGATGTTAAAACTTTTCTTATTCTAGTTCTAATTTTCTTAACCATGCTAATTATAGAACTAATTATTTTGAATTCGTAGTTTTACGAATACCATATTGCCCCTGGATGCTGATTAAAACATTTATTTATGTTTTATTTCACCTTTTTCAATAATTACTTCCGGTATATATAAAAAGATATATATTAAAATGTTATAGATTATATATATATATATATATATATATATGAAAATAGCTCTACATATAATTGCAACACAAAATGGATTAAGATATTTAAAACCCTTGCAAAATTTCTTAAAAGATTTTTTAACATATTGTGATAAAAAAAACTTTTACCACACAGTAGAAGTTAAGCCAAAATGTATACTTCTGTCTACAGTTTACAAAGAAAATGCATCGTACTAGCTGGTATACCCGTTCTTCGCACGGGTGAACAGAAAAATTAAACAACACAGATTGAAGGAAAAAGAAGTTTTTAATGAGTTAATTTTATGTGAATTGCAAATTAAACAAAAAAAGCTTTTTGTATATTTCAGCTAAACAAAAAAAAAACACATTTGTTAAATTTGAAGTATGTATATCTAATAGCTGATAAAAAGGATTTTTTTTTATTTATAATTCCTCGTAACACTCTTGAGGGTCGATTTTTTCAAAATACCTCCCTAAGCTGATCTCTGCTCAGCAAAAAAACACATTGTTAAAAGTTTTGCGTAATGAACGCTTAAAGTAGTGTAAATAATTTATATCTGAAAGTGTAATACATTAATATTACTTTCTGTTGTATTTATTTTATTTTAAAATTGTAATATTCTTAGGCAACGCCGTTTCTTAAATTATAATGGCGATTCAATGAAAAACATAGCGAAATATTAACGATAGAGTCAAGTTGGCAAATGTTTAGCTACTTTCATAGCTCGAGCTTTATTAGAGCTTTGTAAGACCCTCCGTGTAGGGGAGTAATGCACGTTAATATTTTATCTCCCTCATTATGATTTACTGCGGTTTTTTTCATACAATATATATTTTTTTGGATCACTACATTGAAAATCAAGGGATACACATAAGCAAAATACTCCACTTTGGGAAATTTAATCCGTTACAACTAATAAATTAATTAAAGATATTCCACAGTAAAATTAATTATATACACCGTTCACTTAAAATAAGTAGCCAAATCCTTTTTCAAGATCTTCATTAACGTACAAAAACATAAGACACTTACATTTTGACATAAACTATTTTTTCGGGACACAAATGACAATCTTCGCAATCCGCTGAAAACGCAATTTCTGTTAAAAAATTATTCGCCTTCCCCACTAAAATACTCATCATAGAACCCATGCTGCCGTATATCTTGGAAGAGTGGATTTCAAAGAATATTCCTGCTAAGCATTGGTAGAATATTCCTTCTAAGTAGGTGTAGTGTGGTAGTTGGGAGAAGGAGGTGTCAGCTCAGGTGTCGTGCACGTCACTTGACCATGCTTCAAAATTACGTGAAACGTTGCCAAAAGCCCTCGTGTAGCTGAACAGTGCGATGTTAATATTCCCTCACTCACACTCCCAAAACACAGTACAGTAGTTATAATTATTTTTAAACTTAAAAACGCAATATCTGCCTATTCAATTAAAATTATAGCGTTATAATTAACTACTAACCACAAACAAATTTTGAAAATTTGTCCAAATGATGCAGCGTGAAAGAGAAAGTTTATTTTTTTAAGTACCAGAACCAATAAAAGCATTTATTTGGAAAAAAAGATCAGTTTCTTACTACCAAATATGCATAATAAAATCATAAAAACACCCATTAAAATAAAGAGAGATTTATAACAACCTCTCCCTTCAAAACTTAGTTTTGAATTAATTAGAAGCGTAGCCAAAACAAAAAGAGTTTTTGCAAACAAAAGATAGATATATGCTGTGGTTGGCTTTTTTGCAGCGCAAGCGAGATTTGCTTGCAGATGCCAGAATTTTTTCCTGCTTACTTGACAAATATTGTTATATTTCGGACACTTTTTTTATAAATTATAGCCTATGCTATAAATTATAGCATATGTGTTATTCTGATGTATTAGCTATATTACTGTAAAGTTTCATTAAAGTCCATTCAGTTGTTTATGCGTGAAAGACCCAGAAACATCCTTACAAACTTTCACATTTATAATATATATTATATTCATTGGATGGCTGAGGATAATTATTGTTATTAATATTGTTACGGAAAATTAGAATATGCATTTTTTTAAAAAATTCTTTAGCCTCTGTTATATGCCAAATTTCATTTCTTCCGAAAGAGCCCACAACTAGAAGTGTATATTGAAATGTTCAGCATTATTTTCTTCTTAGTAAAATGATAATTTTTGTCTTGATGTTGACTGATTTCTTTACATTTGAATAAACTTATATTCCATTTTTCTTTAACATATCTATAAGTTATTATTCTTAACTAACGTCTTAATATTCTGAATTGCATATTATACCACAAATATATAATTTTACTGAAGTTTAGGTACAGTAAATATTTTAGATGATGAAATTGAAAAGATTAGTCTGTCCAAGAACCCCACTTAAACCGCATTTAATTTTATTGAAACTAAAATTGTCAATATTTTAACCCTATTATTATTATTAAAAAAATAGTTATATCAGCATGACATTTTACAGAAATTTAAACGTGCATACGAGGTTGATTATGCAAGACAATTTTTGTTTTTATTGAACAAAACTATAAATAGTGTTTTTTTTTAATTCATCCCCCACATCTCTCAATATAAAATCATTCGTATATTAATGCTGTTCTTTAAAAAAAAAAGATAATTTTTATGGCAAAACAAAGACTAAATAAATAATAACATATATACATTGCTAAAAAATTAGATTCCAGACCCAGTCTAAGAAATTTTAACAAATAATAGTTTATTTCAATTACGTGAGCTTGATCACTTGTAGTTTCTCTAACTATGTTAAATACAACTACAACTAGTCCCTTTCACATTTCAATGAATAAATCCATGGCGATATTTAACTACTTTATTAATTACCTATTATCTCTTAAAGTATATTCAACCACATACATAGCCAAAGGCAAAATTCTGTAAATGATGATGGTTTTAGATAGTTCAACCTCATAAAGAAGAAACTTTTTCCAACGTAAATCGCTTGGTTGAATAAGCAGCCATGCACGAAAATCAAACTTTCTCTTCTGTACGTGTGGTAGTGAAATTCCATTTAAAAATTTCACTGGAAGTTTCGTGTTCCCGAAAGAGTCCATAAAAAAGTAATTGAAAGTAGTTTTCAATTTTTTCCATCAGAAGTCAATTAATCAAAGTTTTTATGACTCATTAGCGTCTGACTACTCAAAACTAGGAAAACATTGAATTATTTAAGCATTTCTTCTTATGGAATGAAAAAAATGTAATGAGAGAAACACAGAGAGAGAGAGAGAGAGAAGGAGAGAGAAAAAAGATTCAAAGCTATAAA
This sequence comes from Trichonephila clavipes, assembly GCA_019973935.1. Classification (NCBI taxonomy): domain Eukaryota; kingdom Metazoa; phylum Arthropoda; class Arachnida; order Araneae; family Nephilidae; genus Trichonephila; species Trichonephila clavipes. The sequence continues at coordinate 554,828 of BMAU01019948.1, read as the reverse complement.
AAATTATTTACAAAAATATAGATTTTAAAATAATTAAAAACATTAATTCTTGTTAAATGATAAAAACTAACTTAAAAAGTATTTTTTATAAACGTCTATAGCTTGTATTGATGTATTTTCAAGTTGTCATTTGAAATAATTGAATATGTTGGAATATATAACATATTAAAATGCATTTTTTAAAGCAAATCAATCAAAATGGTTAATTATAAAATAAAAATTTACAAATAAATCAAGTAAATAATTATTTTAATTAAAAACATATTTATCTACTGCATAAACTCAGATATTAAATAGTTTAGTATTTATTTTTACAAAATTATATACCTGATTTTTATAAGTATAATAGAATGTGTTCTCAAAAAACATTCAAAACAAACAAACTAAAGTCAAATAAAACATTATTTGAATAATAAGAAAAATCAAAATAATTTTTTTATGAATTAAGGAAACATAAATTATTACATGATTAACACAATCTTTAATTAAAAATTAATGTTAAGGGAAAAAAATGAAAATTAATGTATTTAAAAAGCGCAACTGGTGGAGAAAAAGTATCAAAAATAAACAAATAAAATTAAGCTCTTTACAAAAATGAATTTGTAATTGATACTGTCAAATAATTGGTTGCTACCCATTGAAAATGGGAGAGTAAAAAGATTTAATAAGTATAAAAAAATAGGTACTTACGTACTATTGCAGCAATACTTACGCTCAAAATAACTCGCCAAGTTGAGAACCCTGATTTTGCATGTGTGATACTCGCTGAATTAGAAACCATATGTCTTGGTTCATATAATGTCGACAATACAGTTGTGGTAATACGTAAGTACCAAAAAATACTGTTTAATGATATTTTTAAAAAACCGTTGTTACGTATTTTGTTGAAAAACAACTAACTCAAAAGATATTGCTATCCCTCACTTAATACAAACTTCTTTTTTTTTTGAAAAAAACAGCAAAAATGTGACAAAATAAATTTTAAATATTTAAATCATTTGTTAATTTTTAATAAAAATTAATTTAAAAAAGCGTTACTACATACATGGGGAACCAATAGCCATATAGTAGATATGGCGTGGAAGATATTTTATTATCGCTTGTGCAAAATTCCCCATTGCGAATGAAAAGTAATACGAAATGATGCGTCAATTCGATTGAATTACTATTTACGAATGCAATGTATCATTATTAATAAATAGTATGTTGAATAAAAACTTTTAAGGCTCTCTATATGCAATATATGATAAGTATGATATTATAAGTTTCTGTTACATGCAAATATGTTAACTGAGCCGCCAAGTTTTTCATTCTAGTCTAAGATTCGACGTATTTCACTTTCTGATTACCGTAAGATAAATTAGTATTTTAAGAAAAAATATATTTGTGTTGGTTTAATTAAAAATAAATGTTGCAAATTTTATTTTATTTCTTACAAATTGTTTGTAAAATATGAAATATCCGTTGCAGCTTTAAAGATAAATAGTTTTCAACTAAATGCAGCAATAATTCTGCTGACAATTTATAATAGAATGTTTTAAATTACTCATAAAATAATATTTTTCAGAAAAAAATAGCATGAATAAAACTATTAATGAAATATTTTTGTATAAATACTTTTCTTGATGCAGATTTAGACGAGGAATATAAATGAATTTAAACGAGAAAAAATATATAAAATATTGTTTAAACAAATAAATTTTTTACAACAGTTTTAGAAGTTTTCTTTAAGGTTTGATGATAGTTATTTTTTATAGTTTATCAACTGTTGCTAGAAAGTATATAAATTTCATATTTTTTACTTGTAATTATTTATTAACTATTATTATTATTATTTTGTACTGTTGCATTTTTTATGCTTTCATGTTTTATTTATATATTTTTAACAGCCAAATAACCTTAGGGTATAAATTAATTAAGATTATTAAATCGATTTTACATGATATTTAACAAGCATACAAACATTGTGTACCTGATCAGTTCCCCAGTAATTAGAATCCTTTTAAAAATACAACTAGGATTGAAATACTTATAAACTTTGTTTGCACATTATTTTATTCATCATATCCCAGAATGGTTAAATATTCACACTCATTATTCGAAGTAAGATTTTTATTGTTTTTAACCTATATTGAATATAAATGGTTTCATTAATTTACGTCTTTTTTTCTGGAAATCTGATAAATCATTATTGCCTGAATATCTAGCATCATTTATTTTCAATATTAATTTTTGAGGAAAAATATATAGATGAATAATTTTAAGAACATTTTTTAATCATTAAGCTACAAAAAATATTTCATCAGAAATAAAGTTATTTCCATATCCTTTATCATATCATACATATATATATATATATATATATATATATATATATATATATATATATATTATGCATCAAGAATTATTCTTTTGGAAGCTGAATATGTCGTGTAAATCCATAGCGTTAATCATTCTTCATGTGATTAAAAAAATTAATTAATGCCAGGAGATAGAGATAATTAATATCCGAAATTGCTCAGCATACAAAAAAAAAAAAAAAAAGCCGAAATGAAGACGAATTTTTACATGTTAAATATACTTGATGTAATTATTGAGCCCCATACAGTCTTCATACAAATAACATAATGTGTAATCTTTAATACTAGAAAATAGAAATTTTATTCAAGATTCCTCCTCATTACATAAGAATGTACCAATCAAACATTATATTCTAGAAATTAAATTAGCCAATTTAAGCTAAAATATAGGATTAATTTAAGTTAAAGTTCAATATAGTTTACTACATTATTATTTGTATTTCAGTTAATGTTCTTATTTCATGAAACTCTGGATGGAGAGAATTAAATGTCATGAGAAATTTTAATGAGAAATCTCCTATAGCACAATTAGTAATAACGTTTCACAGTTAATGTTTAAATTAATTTGAAAAATTAAGATATGGGAGAAGCAAAGTAAGGATATTAGTTTTAACACATTTAGCGATAAATTAAAATGATATTTTGCGAAAATCGTGTGCATATAGAATACATATAATCTAAACATAATCACTCTTCGAAAATTTTTATAAATGGAGCATATTGGCTTGAGGCCACATTCCAAAATGGCGTTAAAGCAAGTCTGAAAATGATCACTGGATGGGATGATGAATGCTAGATATTTGAAAAATAACCGTCTGGAAATTCCCCCATCCTCTACAGATACGGATGGTGGTTTCATGCTAATCACTTCTTGCTCCTGAGGAGGAAAGTGGTACACATAATTCATTTTCTACTTAAAAATTTTGAGTTGGGTAGAAAATTGTTTTAAATAATAGCCAAAAACAGAAATCTAATTGTTTTGGTAAATATTTCAAAGTAAATTTGGTTACATACTTTTTGCTTACGTTTTGAGGATGTGAACTGAAAGACAGGAAAATTACCGTTAATAATGTGAATTTAATGTATATATTTAATTGTTCACATGGAAATCGTTAATGCTTTTTTGTTTGTTTTATTCTACTATATAATAATGAATACACATAGGAATATTATATATATTCGATTTTTTAATAAATTACATGTATTCCTATGAATTTTTAATTTTAAGTGCATACACGAAAAGAAAATTTAATGTTTCAATTTATGAAAACTTTAAATTTTCATAAAATTTAAAGAAAAACGTGTGGACGCATTGAGTGCAAAATTTCATTAATTTTCTAATTAAGTTCAGTTTTATTCAGACGTGATTGTATTTATGAATGATAAAAGTGAAGTTTAAAACATTGTTAACAGTAATACTGGATATGCAATAGTGATTACATTTGGAATGTGCCTGTCCTTTGCTCTCTTAATAATTTAGTGCAGCATTTAATGAAAAAGTGCATAAATTATGAAGTTATTACTATAATTAAAGGAAAGGTTAAAATTCTCTTGGAGAATTTTACATTTAAAAGGAGTGCTCTTTTTTTTAATCATTTTTTGCTTCTTCAAAGTAAAAACCAAAAAAAGTACTTAACGGGAAATTAAACATTAACTTTTAACTTAACATTGCTAAAATTAAATTTACTTATTAGCTAGAGATACGATCAAAACTAGAAAAATACTATGCTTAACTAGAATAAACTAGAAAAATAAATATATAATTTTACATCTTAAAGAAAGAGGCTAAAAAGGGAAAGTAAAGTTTACTTTACTAGAATACAGTACATTCAAGACACGACACAAATTTTTTTAATCAATATAATAATATGTATATTATAATTTAGCAGTAGCGCACACAGGAATTTTTAAGGGGAAAGTCCGGGGTCAAAAGTTCACCATTCTTGTATCATGCTCCTTTTGATTTTGTCGAGTTTCGAGAACAAAACACAGTAAAAACTAATTATTGAATAAGCAATTAGCATTAATTAATAAAATTAATCATTTGTAACAAATACTTAATTAAATTTTACGTACTATATACTTAGCATTATAATCAATCGGAAAAATCAAGGGCTTTGGGGGGAAGGGGTCTGGACTCCCAGGACACCCCCTTTGTGTGTGCCACTGTAATATAGATCTGTCTACCTATATATGCATAGATATCTCTCTCTATATAGTATATATATACCTATATAAATATAAAGTTAATTACACATATTATATACTCTTTTTCACTCTTATTTTACGCATTTTTTATTTAATATCTTATAATAAATGTGTAAAAAGTGATAATGACAAAAATACATCAATATAGTGATACCGTATAATAGTTGTATTCTAAAAATTGAATTAAAAGAAAATTTATATGCCATGTTGAATAGAAAACTGAAATGCAACTAAACGTAAATATATATTTCTTTGATTTTGTACAAATTATTAACCAATAAACTAATTTAAATTCCATATTAATGCAAAAGAATATTTATAATAAATTCAATAATATAGTTTTCTTAATTTTTTATAGTATAAACTTTTTAAAACTTTAAGTTGTCACTACATTTTTCGATATTTATGAAATAAAATAATTTGTTATATATAAGATATTTGGGTGGTGTTCTTAAAAAAGTTCATTCGTTTTAAATTTTAGAGTTAACTATAATTCCATACATAAAACTTTACTTTTTTTAAAAAGAAAATAAATTAATTTAACTATATTTTTTTAATATACCCCGAAGGTATTATCTCAGAAGCTCGTTGTGTTCCTTCAGGGTTGAGGGAAGATTTCTATTTCGAAGATTCACACACACACACACACACACACACACTGAATAATTCTCGATGAAACACTCATAGACTCAAATATTCTCATTTATAACTCATAGACTCATATATTCTCATTTATGATAGCTAATAGACTCAAATATTCCCATTTATGATAGCTAATAGTCTCAAATATTCTTATTTATGACATAACAAGATTTAATCAGATACTATGCATACTACTTCAATCGGTTATGTTAGTTTCTATGCAAAGAATTTCTAATGAACATTATATTTTAAATCCAATCACTCTACAGTTAATTCTAGATTTTGGAAGAAAACTCATGATATACGAAACAATCAAATGTAGTATGTTGAATTCCTAATAATGTTCCACTGAAAATATGGAATACTTTTAATTTTCATTCCATGTAATTATTATAAGAAAAATCCACGGTATATGTAGAAATACATTTTAGTTATGCATACATTAATTTAAATTTAATATTAAAGATTGATGTGTGCGAAGAGTGCTTGCTCTACATGATATCCAATACCCCAGTTTATTTTTAGTGTGTATATAAATCACCAAGCACCTCATATGGAATACTCCAAATCTTTGGAACAAACATTACAGAAAGAAGTTTGAGTGATTTTTTACAGTTCATTTGTACCGAAATTACCATTTTGCCAAAGAGGCTGGGTGTTTTTTAGATTTTTTTTTATTTTCTTTTTTCCGTAAAATATTTGGATGGGGTGTTATCCTATGAATATTAAATAACTAATGTTTTCAAGTATTTTTCTCTTTATTTGATTTAAGTAATGAGATTTCTTTATTACATCAGTTGTTATTTTTATGTTATTTAAGATACTCTTCCTACATAACGACATTATTTGTATTATCTACAGCAGCGCTTCTCAAACTTTCAATACTCGCGACCCAATATTCAATCATCATTTTTATCGCGCCCACCTCCATACAATAACAATGTATTCAATTCAAAAATGCAAAACTTTTACACTGAAGCTACAGTGTACGAATTAACCTCTTATGTGCCACCGACGTATATAAACGTCTCGCTCAGACACAGAATTAATCTTCTGGACGTATATATACGTCTTTCTGAAGTACGATCTTTTCTGTGCACTGCTATCCGTAAAATTATTCCTAAGGCTTTGGAATACAATAAATGGACCTTGACAGTCTTTGCAAAGGATTTTCTTATTTCAGAGAATTTTCCTTATTTATTCCTTTCCCCCCCCCAAATCATCAAAATACGCGAATCTACGTGGAAAACCGTGGCATTGGGGACCAAACCGCATAATTTTTAATCAGCAGTTAAGGAATTAGTTATAAACCGTACAAATCATCAAGATACGTGTTAATACCAGCCCATGGAGTGACTGGTAATTTTCGAACTTCTTCTTAACTTAGTAATGTTAAATTAATAATAAAATACATTGTACAGTACAGATACTTTTATAAGTGTATTACATCAGTGTAAATGTGAATTTTATACTTTATTATGTCAGAAAGTATTTTGTTTGCTTACTTTCAGGAAATTAATAACGTTTTGAATAATCTTTAGTTTTCAACTTAACGATTTGTTCTGGCCCCCTTGTAGAGTTATCACGCCCCTATAGTGGGCGCGCCCCACAGTTTGAGAAACTCTGATCTACAGATTACGTTGTTGAACAAATGTATCTATCTATCTATGTATCAGTCTATTTGACGTTATGTTCCCACGAACCGCTGAACGCAAAAACGAGCCAAATGTACTAAAAAATAGGAAATGATCCGAGGAAGCCATTTTGATCATTTAAATTTCAAAATTGCAATTAGATAAAAAAAATATCAGTTAAAAATTTTAAATGCTTGATTAATTTACCTCTGTGTACAGTTTACAGGGCTAAGATACTAAACAAATGCAACTGGAAAGATTTTCGATTTTTCCTTTGTTTTTAAAACAATCATCTCATTTTATTTTTCCGCAAAGTGACAGAAAATAATCGGAAATTTGGTTTACTTCGCTGTAATACGGTATACACACACACACATATATATATATATATATATATATATATATATATATATATATATATATATATATATATATATATATATATATATATATTACAAGAAACGATGTATGTTTCGCATTTTTTACGATTTTTTATGAATTGATTCAATTTTGACCCGTTTTTCAATCGTTCTGTATGGAATTCTAATATTTGTTTATCTTTGTAACGGATCAACTTTTTGTGCTAAAAACTTATATAATTTGCTCTCTTAGAATCAGTGATTTAAAAAATTAATAACCGAAAAACTTTTTTCTTTTTGCGAATTTTCAAAGAAATACTCAAAATTCTAATTAAACATTGAATGAATTCGACACTTACAAAATAATCATGCGAAACCTTTTTTCGTGTGTCAAACATTTTTATCACTGTTTTTGTGTTTTTTATCTAACAAATGTTTTTCAAGACTTAATGCAATAATTTTCTTGCATTTTTTGTTAAAACAATACGATTGTCTGTTATCAATGTGATAACTTTGGAAACTTCGACGTAAAAACTAATCCCTAAAACAATGAGAAATTTGATATATATATATATAGATATGAAATCAATGTTTATGTGGCTAAGCGAATGACATAATTGGTAACAAAAACCAGTTTTCTTGCCAAACGGAATTTCATGACTTAGCTCTTTTGATTTTTAAGCTGAAATGAAATGTAGTAAAATTCCTTTAAAATAGTTATAGAATTTTGTAATTTGTCTGCCTGTTTATATAGATAATTTTTTTTTTAAAAAAAAAACATTTTTGTTTTCAGAGGCAAAAAAAATGCATTAAAGAAAGTTTTTAAAATTTCCAAACGCAGATAATATTTAATTGTTGTAAACCTAACATAAAATGCAAGATTTTGAGTACTTATGCACATGCACAGAGAGTCCAATTCGGTAACCTAACTCTTCTTTATACCTCTTTTTTGCCGCATTGTGCTGGACTTAAAATAAACCTGATTTTTTTTTTTTTTTTCGTGTCATTTTTTAAGCAAATGATATGTAATAATTAATTGGTAAATGAACATTTCCAATCAATTTTTTTATTTTAAATTCTAAGAAGAGAATTATTGATAAAATAATGAATTTGTTACTTTTGTGTAATATAGTAGAATCTGTTTCTGTGCGGTACATGGGTACCGCAAAAATAACTCCCAAAAAATCGAAAAATTCATAAATTCTTATATGTAACAAACAATTTCGTGTAAATAATGCAGAATTTTTTTATGCGGCGCAGAGGGACAGCATAAAAAAGTCGCAATACGCCAATCATTTACGAAATTTATATGAGACACTACTCCCATAACAAAATAAATAATAAAATTACACCTAGGAACATTTTTAAAACATTTAGTTTGTGCATCGAGAAGTTTTCAAAATGCATATGCACAATTCATTGCAACTCATCTTGTCCAAACCCTCACCTACGTGTGATGAATATGTTCAAAATCACTTTCGTCACTTGAAAATACAATTCCAATTGAATTATTTTTTCGCACCATTATGTACGAAATAAGTTTTTTCGTTGAAGTTGGTTAACCAGTTGCTTTATAAATGTCATGATAACCAGATATGCATGATCGAAACGCTATATGATACTTCATGCTTCTTTAGGAATCAATATCTATCTAAAGAAAACGCTTTTTTCAATTGTTGGAAAGCAGTATATTTGCAAATATTTTACCTGCTCTCAAACAATCCGGTTATTCTTGTCCATCTTCATAATCTATCAAATTATTGTTAATGTCAATGCCATTAAAAGTTTTGTCATCAATCAAATATGGGATGTTGTCGCGTTGAGAGAATTAAACAATAGAACGTGCATTGTCGGGAGACTGTTTATTACAGATGAACAAAGTGTCTTAAAGTGTACATACATACGTTGCAGAGGCGTGACGTACACCCCCGCTACGCGAAGGGGAGGAACTTGACTAACACCAGGTACGTATTTATCTAATTTATAAAATATTAAAGACAAAACCTGACTTTGAGGGGGGGCGGCCTTAACATTCTCTGTTACGCTACTGGTGCATTAACAAAAATCATTACAGTGATGCCAAAACCGTTGAAATTCGCATATCATATAAAAAAAGATCGCACAAAAATAAAATCGCATTAAAAAGGACCGAAAAAACAAATTCTATAGTATACATTTTTTACGTCAGATGCATTTGAATTATTTTATAAAAATGCGTCTTCCTTTTTCTAATTCATTTGTAATAAATTTCTAAAAACGGGTCTATATCTGAAATCATTTCATTAAAAATGATACTGTAACTACTCAGTTAAAATTAATACATATTGAAAAAATGTTTAATTTATATTGAGACATGCCTATGCAGATTTTTTTTTTAAATTAATGATACGTAATATATTAACAATATGTAACTAAGTTAAATATATGTTAAAAATTGCATTTTAATACAGGCCAATTTATCTACCATTTATCTCTAAGTATTATTTCCAGATAAATGTCTGAGATGCAAAAATATTTTTAATGTAAGCCTCTTATATAATGGTGTAATATAATAATTAACTACAGTTGAAATTTATTAGCACCTGATAAAGTTTGAAATACTTACAACTTGATCGCTCTATCTATGAATTATTCTTTCTATCTCTAATTACAATAATTTTTACTATCTCTATTATCTTTAGGATCAAAATAGGTCTAAGTAGCAAGTAGGGTTAAACGCGAATACAAACGAAGCCGCAAGGAAGGGGGTGAAAGGGATGCATGACCTTTGACAATGCAGTTAAGGACTGTAAAATCATTAGGATCAAGACATGAACGGGAAATGTCGCGAATGGCAGCAAACTACTCAAAGAAAAAATGTGATACAACGGCCAGCAATCGTTGAGACAGAAGGCGAAATAAAATATTTCCTATTGAAAAAAAATAGTCTATATTGAAATAAATAATCCCTATTTGAATCGGATATGGCTCACTATTTCATTGGTTTTAATTTTATTTTCTCGGAATTCTAATTTTTTTTTTTTTGTAAAATAAAAGTAGTCAAGTTATTCCTTGTAACATTAGCTATCTGCCAGTGAAAGTTTCGTCAAAATTGGTCCAGACGTTTCAGAGATTAGCCGGTACAAACAGAAAGACAGATAGATAGACAGACAGACATACAAACATTTTAAAAATTGATTTTTTCTTGTAAGTACCGTATATACTTTTAAATGCATTTAGTAAAAAGCTGTTAATTTCAAATTACAAACAGGAACTTCGTTTTTTTATATGTATAGATAATCTATGTTCATTTTCATTGCATTAAAATTTAACAGAGAGGAAAATTGTTTAAATGTCACAGTTTATCCTCATTTTTTGGGTTATATTTTAGTTTCTAATAGTACATATTTGTACAGTAGCGTATTATGTAAAATATTATTTTGATGTACCTAAATATGATATTCATATGTTTTTAAAATAAAAGGTGTACATTTGCATATAATAATGTTCTTTTAAGGGATTTTATGCAAAAATAAAAGTGAGTTAATTTTAAAATGTACTTAATACATGTAGTTTTAAAAATTAAGGCATTTGGATTATTCCTGAATGCTTTAATTGCTTACAGTCTTAAAATCGTACTAATTATTCCTAAATGAAGTTATATTTAATCTGGCAAGACATATTGAGATTCCTGAAGTTTGTTAGAAATAAAAAGAAAAATACTATGCACTAAGTAATTTAGAAAAAAAAACTCAAATTCAAATCCAAAAAATCGTATCTATAACTTAGTACTGCTAATCGTGCTACGGGTTTAAAGACAAGATTTTTTTTTTTTTTTTTTTATATAAATTATGTGTTTTAAATGTACTGCATATTCTACGAGAGTATTGTGAAAGATTTACAGGTAAATTTGAGACACTTTGTTTCGAAAATAGTGTTAAATTGCCATTAATATAATCATATTTCTAGTGTAATATTTAGTACAAAAATGCCATTAAGTGTTTAGTTTTTTATTATGAAATTGAATTAATTACATTAATATACTTTATTGAAAATTAACGAAATAAATTTTAAAAAAATCAAAAACTTTCTAAATTCGATTATACATTCAATTAAAAGCTTTTCATAGTTAAAATTCCTGATGATGAAATCTAAATTCAATTTTTTTATAAGTAGCGATTAGCTGCAACTAATATGTAAAATTTTGGACATTTCCTCACATGAAATATCACACTGTTCTCTCTTTGACGCCAAATATTTAAAGAATATAGATTATCGAAATTAACAAATGCATGGATGTAAAATCTTATATACTACAACTAAACCATTATAAAATAATGTACTATAAGGAAAACTGGAGCATATTTAGTATATTTTATTTCAATTGTTAAGTAATATATATATATATATATATATACCTGAAATAAATCTTTACAGAAAAATAGAATGATTTCCATTCGGAAACTAAAAAGAATGTTCTATTTCAACTTTTTAATAAGTCTTCTAAACAGTGTTAAAAGCACAAATTTATTTTGAAAAAATTATTTTTAACACATCTCGAAATTAAATAATTATAACTTAGCAATTTACTTGCTTATTATAGATTTTAAAGGAAATTCTTACCTGCAGGTATAATGTTGAAAATGCATGGCACTTGCTGATCTCCAACTTTATTCTTGGCCCAACAATACAATTTTCCAAAATCTTTTAATGATCTTGGAATATAAGTTGCTACACTCGTTGGACCGGAGCTTGTGAATGAAAGAATATCATGTTGTTCTACAGTGTTATTGAAGTTCCACCTAAAACTGACATCTGAAGGCTCAGCATCCACGCTGCATTCAACTCTTGCAGGCTCTCCTTTCGCCACTCCATACACTATTTTCTGTCCAGCTTGGCAAACAGGAGAATCTATAACAATCATGTTTAAATCAATATTTTACCTTCTCAAATATCTTAGTTAGATTTACATATTATATCAATTTCTGCTGAAAATTGCTCTTGCCCAACTTCCCTTCTACACCGAAGTATAGAACGTTTGGTAAAGTTTTGTATATATGATAGTTTATAATGAGTGTAAGAATTTTTTAACAGTTGTTTTAGTGGTGTTTTTTATTCTAGATCTGAATTCAAATATTTAAATGGAGTTTGTGCAGAAGAAATTTTAACCAAGGTTTTCATATTCAAGTGGAGAATTAAGACTTTTCCATAAAATAAAAGTTTTAATTGAAAGAGTTACAGTTGTTTATAGTAAGCAAAATGATTCTGAAATATCACTGTTTTACAGCAATGGTTCTCAAACTTTAACTACTGGCGAACCAATTTTCAATCATAATTTTTATCGCCCCCCAAAATAATAATGTATTGAATGTAATAATAATGCATTTGGGGGAGGGGTGCTAAAGCTACAATACGATCATAACTATAAACCGTACAAATTAACAAGATAAATATTAAATTTTGTATATGTTATACTTCTGAGTAATATATATTTTTATTTTTTTACTTTTTAGTTCGAGTCACTATAAAAGCGAGTTTTTTTTTTAATTTGCTTTTAAACTATAATTTATTTTATAATTTTTTTTACTATACACGATATAATTCTCAATTCCAGTGAATAATTTAATTAAGAGAAAATATACGTACCTACTTTCAAGGACTTTTAAATTTTTCTTTGATTTTTTGAGAAAAAATCCAATAAAACTAATGAAAAGGTTCCAAATCTGCGTGTTCTTAATAAAGGACATAAAGCATGTTCATAGAAAATATTTTTGAACAAAAGTGCTCGCGCAGGGAAGTCGATCAAAACTAGTAACTTGATTGTAAAAAAAAAAAAAACCTTTGAAACTCCCCCAAAAAAGAGGGCGAAATGTGATAAATTCCTTTTAGTTCCCATTAAGACTGTCTTATTGGAGGATACTCTGTCAAGGTCATTGGTAACAAATAAACAGTTTTCCCAGAATTAATGATTTCATGAACATCAGATGACTTTGCGCTTCAAGAGACCGATCCCGTGTTAAAAGTGTTATTCAATAAAACTTATGGATATTAGTTCTAAAAAAGAATTGCGTAAAATGTTCTCCGTTTTGCATTGTATGTTTTCCAAAAAATCCTTCAAAGTACTCAATACGCTTATCCATATATCATATAACTCATTCACATGGAAAAAAAAGCAACAGAAAATATTATTTACAACTTTCCTAAAAGAAAAACAGATGGAGTGAAACATACCAGTAAGTTTGAAGGTCAAATATATGATAGGCAAAAGTTGTATTTTAGGGGTTAAAGAAACGTAATAAAAAAAATCTCTCATCGTGTGATTACAGTAAAGCAAACAAAATGTCTTTTTTTATTTGGTTATAGGATCAAAGATAGCTAATGAACGTTTGAAGTAGAATATTTTATTTTTGATGATCACCAGATGATATATATAAATTATATCAGAGTAAATGCGCATTTTTTATTAAGTCAGAAAGCATTTTGTTTTTCTTAATTCCAAAAAATTATTTTTTAAAACCTTTTATTTTCAATATGCTCGCGCCCCCTTCGCAGGAATACCTTGCCCCCAGGGGACGCGCCCCACAGTTTGAGAAACACAGGTTTAAAAGTCATTTAGTGCTTTTTTAATACATATTAATTAGTACTTTAATGTAATGTTCACTTGAGTACAATCAAATTTTACAAAATGAACTATTTCAGATATGTCAGTGTTTCTCAAACTGTAGGGCGCGCCGCCCTTGGGGGCGTGACAACTATACAAGGGGGGCGCGAGCATATTGAAAAGTCGAGAACAAAAGATTATTTAAAAACTTGTTAATTTACTGAAGGTAAACAAAAATACATTATGACATAATAAAAAATAAAATGCACATTTACACTGATATATTACACTTATAAATATATCAATGCTACGCAATGTATTTTATAATAAATTCAACAATTCTAAGTTGAATTTAAGTTTATTAATTACCAGTGACCCCATGGGTTTGTCATATACAAAATTTATAACAAAAATTAACACTTATCTTGATAATTTTTGTACGGTTTATAATTAAATCTTGACTGCCGATCATAAGTTTTGCGATTCGCTTCCAAATGCCACCCGTTTTCCACGTTGGCAAGCGTATGGGATGTAGTGGGGGAGGGGAGAGAAATAAAGGAGCAAAAATAATCTGGAATAAGTAAATCCTTCACAAACATTGTCAAGGTCCTTTTATTGCATTCCAAAGTCTTGAAATAATTTTACCGATAGCAGTGCACAGAAAAAATCGTACTTCGGAAAGACGTACGTATACGTCTGGAGAAAAAAAATCTTTGGTTTAGCGAGACGTTTATATACACGGTGAGGGCTTAAGAGGTTAAAGTCGTATCGTAGTTTTAGCGTCAAAGTATAGTATTATTGAATTCAGTACATTGTTATTGTATGGGGGGGTGCGATGAGAATAATGATTGAATATTGGGTCGCGAGTATTGCAACTTTGAGAAGCACTGAGATATATTGTTCCATTCAAAATATGCCTTAAGGTATCCGACTACGTTCGGAATCGTGATTTTGCAAATGCGTGTAAATGGTTAAAATTTATGATATTTAGTGTCACTTAGATTAGAATACGCCTATAAAATTGTTTTAAGAATATTATTACAATAAAAAATTATTTAAGTACAATATTTTGACAAAAATGTACATAGAATGACTAATTTTCAAAATGTTCTCCTTTTATGAAAAATGCTTTTATTATAATAATATTTTGCCTGTACTTAGCACAGTCCTCTGTACAAAGGCTCAACAAGAATTTTTGAAATATAAAACTTAGAAGTGGGTTTATCCATATTTTACTACAACAGACGGGAGAAATTTTAAGATAAAAATCGCCGATAAATAGTTCAATTGGCTGTAACTCTGAAAACAATGTCATTTTTTTAAAAAACCTTGTTCAGACTCTCTGGAGAAATCTTTACTTTATATAAGCAAAATATTTTTATTATAGGAGTATTTTTTATAAAAGGAGAATGTTTTGAAAAATGGTTATTCTAAGTTAATTTTTTGCAAAAATATATTTGAATAATTTGTTTTTGTCATAATGTCCTTAAACTGATTTTATACGTGTATTCTAATCTAAGTGACACTAAATATCATTGGAAATATCTATTTGTGTGCTTTTCTAAAATCACAGTTCCGAACTTAGCCGGATACCTTAAGTTCCAAATTCAGTTTAATAAACGAAAAATGTGCATGTCGTATTACAAAATAAAAATATTTTTTTCCAGATAATATTTATTATTTATATTCTTTTATAAATCTATTTTAAGAATTTTAAAATTACAAACTATTTTTATGAACTTTTTCACAAGGAAAACAATTTGGATAATACTTTTTTCTGTGTCAGTTTTAGGCCCCCGAGGTTAATTCTAAATTTAATATTCAGATATAAATGCAATTTTTCAAACAGAAAGTATTTGTAATTTGAGTTACAAAAGAAATAATATATATTCCATACCTTAAATAATTATTTAAAGTATCAAATAAATTTGTAAGTTATATAAATATGCATCAAATAGTTTAAAAAATGGAAAGTTAAGGATTTTGAGTATCATGTCATTTTGTTTTATTATATCGAAATGTATTCTTTTAAAAACAATTCTCATTGATGAGAATTATATAGCTTGAGAATTAAGTTAGAAACAGAAAGCTTTCCTTCGAACGATGGATAAGTTTATTCCGATTCACCAAAGTAAAACTATAACATAAGCCCATTAAATGAGTTCCAATTACCTCCTCTCTTTTTTTTTTTTTCTTCTTGAAATCGTCATATTTATATAATAAATTAATTTCTTGTCATTCCTTAAAATAAATACCATTATCTTTATGACTGCTATTGCTCATTTAATTTTATTCCAAAACAGAAGAATTTCATTACGTTTCGAACAGTAGAAGCAATTTGATACTATTTTATTGTGTTTCCTTTCTTTGAAATTGGAAAAAAGTTTATCGAAACAAAAAAAAAAGTTCTTTCCTTAAAACGTGAGCTCAAAAGAAATGTTAAATTAAAAAAATGAAATAATTAAAGAAGAATTAAATCAAAAAAATGTAATGGTAAATATTTGTATTGTTTTAAACAAGCTTTCAGGAAACAGAATGCATACAAATGATTATGTTAGGCGTAATCAAAACAATTCTACTATCTTTTTATTCTTTCATTTCTTTTTCTACAATTGATTTAACGATTAACTTAAGGAACAAAAGGTAAATCAATTTCTATTATTCAGTTATACAAAATATTTCAGTATTTATTCCATTAAAAAATATTCCTTTCATATAAAAATGATATCCCTTTCATTTATTTTTTTCTATGATGTAATGTAACAAATTGAAACAAAGGCTTTCTTAAGTAAAATAAGTTTTAAAAACATTCAACGCATATTCAAGAGTATTAATTTATGCTTATAAAAATGACACAGTGAATTATATAAATAAATAGATAAAGAGTAATGCTACTTGGAACACACTTAGAATGTTTTTATTATATTCTCTTCCAAATAATAGTTTGAATTCGATTAAACTGTTTTATATGTTAATGTTGTTTTATTTTTATACGTTTTCTATATTATTATTTAATGACACGTAGACAATAATATACTGCTGGACAATTGCTAAGGACGGATCACAAATTGCTATGTAGCATAAGATTAACACGAGACCTAGTACGATAAAATATAGTTGCCACACTGTTCAGACATTAGAATAAAGAATATTTATTATTCTGGAAAGTACAAAAGCTGTGAAACATCTGAAAGAAAAAAAAAGTTCATTTGATCTGCGTATGGAGAAATGGAACAATGCATCTAAAAGTGAGCAGGCACCTTAAAGAAAGGTATCAGTACAGGATATGTCCACCGTGGAGTGTGATTCCACATTCCACACGTCGTACCATACTTTGCACAACATTATCCAGCAGCTGTTGAGGCAATTTATCCCATTCCTCTGTGAGTGCACGGATGAGGGTGTTCTTGTTTGTCGGAGGATAGTTTCGACCAGAAACTTGCCTCCCCTAAAGAATCCCACACATTTTCAATGGGGTTTAGATCTGGATACGAGACGTTGAATACCCTCGCTGTCTAGACAATCCTGAACAGAGAGTGTTCAATGACATGTTGCGTTGTCGTCCAAAAAAACAAATTTATCACCGACAGCACCACGGAAAAGACGAACATCAGGAAGTAGAACTTCATCAATGTATCTTTGGCCCGTCATAGTCTCATTCGCAACCACATGTACGCGCGTGCGGCCATTGATCATAATGCCGGCCCACACCATGTTACTGCATGTCGGATATCGGTTCTTTTCCTGGATATTTTCTGGACGATAAGCAGTACCACTCTCGCGCCATATCAGTTGGTGTCTACAATCCGATGACAGACTGAACCTACTCTCATCTGAGAATAGTACGCATGCCCAGTCCTGTTCAGTCCAATTGTGATGCTCACGACACCATTGCAAACGGGCAGTACGGTGCTGTCTTGTCAATGAGACAGACACAACAGGTCTGCGTGCGTATAGTCCTCCTCCCCTCAAACGTCTGGCAACAGTTTTTCGGGAGATCTGCTTTCTTGAGGCAGCAAGAAACTGATTTGCCACCTGCTGAGCTGTGGTGCACCTGTTCTTTTTTGCTGATAGGACGATTAATCTGTTTTCTGCAGGCGTCGTACTTCTAACACGACATCCCCCGTGCTGTCTACAACTCATTCCAATAGTTTTAAATGACTTCCACAGCCGTGAAACAACGCTGTGAGCGATGTCGAACACCCTGGCAACATCTGCTATTTTTCGCCCTTCTTCGATCTTTCCAATAATTCGGCCTCGTATAAAATCATCTATGTGATGTCTGAAAGACATGCCAAAAATTTTAAGTTCGTCTATTAAATCTTTCCTGTAAAACTTTGACTTGAAACAACAACTGTCCACACGCGTCAAAACCTTTAAAGCTCTTATGAACGCTATCACGTGATGAACAGACGTGGAAAAAAAATTGCATACTCATACTTCTTCTTACTAATATCCCGCACTTATTCTAATTCTTCACATTTTGCTTCCTTTCTTTTTGTGGTTGCTATGGATGATAGTGTTATCCGTCCTTAGCAATTGTCCAGCAGTGTAAGTACCATTGTTAGAAAATATTCATCACAACTTGAAATCTTACTCCTCATTATTATTTAACAACGAGCTAAATTTTGATTTTCTTATCGAATGTATAAATCGAAATTCGTAGAATACACAATAAAATATAAAATGATATTTATAAGTGTAAATAATTAACATTAATTTCGAACACTTTATGAAGTATTTATATACTTAATGCATTATCTGATTGTTTAAATATTTTCAAGAATTATTTATTTCTTTGTAAACGAAAACATGATTATCAAACTTAGATTTTGAATCTGTTATATATACAAACAATTGAATGAAAAAGACATTTTACTATAAAAATACATAAAATATACCTTTACTAGAAGCTCTATAAAAATTAGTAAATTATTTTTGACTTTACTATACTTAATTGTAAATAGTCAAACGTTGAGTTCCATTTTATTCATCTGATTTCTGGTATAATGTATTCTAGTTTTGTTTGTGCTTTACTAATAAAAATATTTTTAATTATTCTACATCGATATTATTTTCGATTATTATATTCTCCGCAATTAACATTTGTTTTAACATATTGTGACATTGTATCTGATTAAAGGTGAATGTTTTTTGCCAAAAACACAAAAGTATATCTCAAAAAATAAATTAGAATTGCAAAACATTGAAAATTAAAAGTTTATAATGGTTAATTATAGTAATTTTATAGCATACATGTTATTGTTCGACAGTGGTATGAATATTAGAATTAATTATTGTGTCATTTCATTTTAAACAGGCTTTAAAATTTTCTTAAAATATCAGATAGTGAAGAAATTTCAGTTATTTCTGAATTTAGAAAAACGTATTTTTACATTTAAATATTTTATTCATCAAAATATCTATCTTTGTATTAGGAAATCCTTTCCAAGAGAGAATCTAATTTATTAATTCCCTTTTTACAAAAATACTAGGGGTTACATAAAAAATATATTGGAATATCTCATTTCAATTCTTCTCCTCAGTATTGAATTGCTTACAAGGTATATATGTATAGAATATAAAAATAAGTACCTACTCGATGAAGGTATGCCGTTGGAATAAGAAAATTGGAGATGATTATTAACATTACGTGTATAATTGTTTTCCTGATGCAACGTACCGTCCTTTATTTATTTGTTAAACGTCCACATCCTTCCTATCTCGTGTAAATGCTTTTGTTTTATTCATCCACGTAGTATGACAACTTCTTAAATCTGTTAACACATTAAACTGTATTTGAATTCCAAATTTCCCTTCCTTTCATTAATATTTAAATTTAATGTTTGTATAATCTGATGTCGTTTACCAGAGATTCAAGCTAAGCAGAATATTTTGGGCCGCTCTTCATATAACTGTTTTTCTCCTTGGTGCATTCAATTTTGTTTTTACAACTTGTGCAATGTTTTAATGTAGTTTTAAATTCACTAAGCAAATACGCATGTATTACACTAAGTTATAATAGGGGCTGGTGTTTAGAGATAACAACTATGTTTAAATTAAAAAAAGTGAATATTATTCGAGATTTATTTCAAAGTTGAATCAAATCATATGGTAATGTATGCTTTGTTAATTGTTGGAGTAATTTCCATTAAATAATTTTAATCCATGGAATAATTCTACATTATAGGAATGAAAAGAAACGTCCATGGTTACCTGGTAAATATGATTAGTTTATATGATATTGATAAAAATGAACACTTATTTTCGCATTTGAAATAAATTATAACCATTCATTAATAAATGATTTTTATTGGTTAAAATATTATTTTTCATGAATGCATGGAAGTTTAATTGCCCGTATTATTATTATTATTATTATTATATATATATATATATATATATATATATATATATATATATATATATATATATATATATATATATATTTTTTATATATATGCTGTGTAAAAAGTTGTGCAAAACATATTTTGTTGTTTTGCAATATAATCATAATTGTCAAAATTATTCTAGTGAATACTTGATTGCTTATAAATGATTAAAGCTATAGATAAGCAAATCTGAAATTATCATAACATTAAACGGCAAAATTAAAAGTCATCTGAAAGGAATTTCCAAAAAATACGTAAATGCAATCAAGTTGTTGATAGTTTATATATTTAGCATTACCTCTGGATTTTCAACATCTTTATGATTTATTTATTATTTTATTCATGACTTTTAAGCCAACTTTATTAAAAAAATCCTTATTTACTTAACCAATGAATTCTTAATTATATGTCATTATAACTTTTTTATATACTCGTATGTTACCGGCGAAATATGAAATCCGGCATTCTATAGAATGCCTAAAACTAGCCGGCAATGTATAAAATGATTCTTATTTCACACATTGTCTAGGCATTCTATAGAATGCCTAAAGAAAAACCGGCGAAGTATGAAATACATATCCGATTTATTTCGAATATCGTGCGGCAAGGCCCGAGACTTTTAACTCGTGTTTCAGGCTCAGAATTTGTAATTTTCACATTGTGGTTTGTACGGGAGTGTCAAAATAGTCAATTTTACTTAAACTTGTTCAACAAAAAATCGTTTCTTTTTTTCCTGTTCTGCATGAAAACGGACAAGCAAGCTCTAGTGTTGGAGAAGGAGTCATGGTCTATAGCAGGGGTCGGCAACCTATGGCGCATGGTGCAATTATTAGTGGCACTCAGCACTACTGATATCACATTCAGCACATTGCCAAGTTTTGAATGGATGGAACTTCTTACTTTGTAATCGACCTTATTTGACAAATATCTCCAGAATTATGGACAATTAAAGAATTATGAAAAAATTCAAACGATAACTCTAAAGGTAAATGCACAGCTTTTTTTGTAAATTATTGAATACCATAGCTGGAGATATTTAATTGTTTGAAGAGAGAAAATTGCATGTATTTTGCTTTTCCGCTTTTAGTTCTACATATATAAGCAACATATCTTTCCTCATACGAAAAATATTTCGAGTCCGGAAAAGAAATTGTTTAATAATTGAATGTTCAGAATCATATCAAAGTGAACGTTACAAATTACACCACATTTTTTGCGATATGAAAGTGAAGCAGCACTTGGTTAACATTAAAAATTTTATTTAACTGTAATGAAGGAAAATACTTATATTTTACGTTGTCTATTTCTTATTTTAATATATATATATTTAAGAAACATAGTATGTGTGCAATTTCGAGTTCTTTTTTTTTTTTTTGCTCTCGAGAATGTTATATTTTATACTGTTTACTTTTATGTTAAGAAATATTTTTAATTGATGCAAAATTAATGTGTGATTGAGCTATAAACGTATATAATTGAACTATATTCCATATCACGGTAAACATTATCGTGAGAATTGAATTGTTTCAAAAATGTCCAACTGTGTGTCCCGCTGAATCATAATTGGTAGATAGGTTTTTGATATTCCACAGCTAAAAGGTTGCCGAGCCCTAGTCCACAATCATGAAACAACTATTCTACGCCGAGATGCTCAAAACTCGAGTTAAAGCTGCTAAAAAAGGTATTTTTTAACTGAAATTACTTACTAGAATTAAATAACTGATGTACAAAAGGGCAAAATGACTAATAAAGAGGAACCCAGGGTCTATTGGTTGCTGAATAGCTGTGATGTGATGTTTGACGAAAATTAAAGGAAACTCATGTAACCTGTTAAATGAAGAAGGCATCAGTATTATACAGAATGGTTCCCAACCAACGGTACATGGATCAAATGGTATCGGGCCACTGAAGAACTATTAAATTATTTCCTTTTTATTTACTGGGGAGCGTTTCTCTAGTGTTTGTTTGACTATCCAGGGAAATCACTTTATATTTGATTTAAAATCCCTTTATATTCATTTTTTGGAGTAACTGAATTTTATTCTGAAGACATGTTTAAATACAACTACATTATTAAATCAAAACGATTTAAAATATAAACAACGTCCCACCCTCAGCGTTAGCGGTAAAATTATCAAACGTTAACTGGTTCACGGGGAGAAAAATGTTATAAAGCGCTTCTACACAGTATTATGTAGTGAAGTTTGAGTTATTTTACGTACTTCATGAAGCTCATTTGGCTATTGGACACGGATGACGCGATAAGTTCCGAGAGAACATTCAACCAAATACAAAAACGTTACACGTTATAATATTGAACTGTACATTCGACTTTGTGAATATTGCCTGAAAAAAACAGAAAAACTCTTTAAAAAAAGCATTGTTGTGAAATTTGTGATTTCGTTCTGAATTATTAGCACTTGTAACGAGTGGGTTATATCGATTTGAAATTTCTGAAGGAATTTTAAAACAAATATATGTGAAATCAGAATTTACTTTGTGCCCTAAGAACTTGCTTAGAAATAAAGATATTTCTGACCGTGAAATTCCTCTTCTGTCAGTTGCAATTGCCCATTCCAATGGAAACGGCGAAAGATTCGTCAAATGTATGTGTAAAACAAAGTTCCAAAATAAGAATGGTCTTTGCGGGAAAAATGTAATGAAATGTAATTCAAAATAACATTCAAGCCTATCATGCTGCAATAAGAGGGTTAATTATAAGTTCTTACTTTTTATTTGAGAATTTTGTTTCCCTTAAAAAAGGAATATGCAAATTTTGTTTGATACGAGTTTCATTTTCTTTACTTATTTTGAATATTTTTTAATGGCACTATCATTATCTTGTCAGAATAACATTTGTATTTTTTAGAAATGTACGCCATTGATATAAAAGCCTGATCTTGACCTTATTTTATTTTTTGCCGAAATAGCTTTGGTCATTCTATAGAATGCCAGCATTCCATACTTTGCCGGTAACATATATATTAATGTTTTAAAAAACCTTTTTTTTTTCAAAATATAAAACGAGTCCTGCATTTAGGAATTTTTTTTCTGCCTTAAAAGTATCTTCTTAATTGACAAATCAATTTAAATTTAATAATTTTTCTTGAAACTGAGAATTAATAAACTTACAGTAGTCTAAAAGCCTTTCTCATCAAACATTTTATAGCACTCGATAGTGTATTTTAAATATTAAAGGCTACTATTGTAAAATCTAAGATCCACAACAATATCTATAAATAAACATAGTGTATATATTTAAATTTATAAGTCACATAAATATCACGTAAACTACATTTTCTAAAATGTAAAACCCAGCTCTCTTAATCATGTTAAAAATTTCTGTTAAAAAAATTATTACCAATGGAAACTTATGTGGTAAACATCGAATGAAATATGTAAATTAATAATGAAAGTACTTCAAAAATTTATATGAAATTAAAGAATATGGAACAAGCGTGTTTTTAGGAACAAAGAAGACATTTAAAAATGAATCTCTTATAAAGTGAAAAAACGACATATTGTTCGAATTTTAGAGCAGTCATTATTTGTTTCATAACAAAGATACTTAATTACCCTACAATATATTATAAACGTGAAAGTTTGTGAGGATGTTTGGGAGTCTTTCACGCAAAAACAACTGAATGGATTTTATAGAAACTTTACAATAGTATAAATTATACATCAGAATAACACATAGGCTTTAATTTATAGATATTGTGTGGAGTGTCCAAAATATAACAATAATTGTCAAGTAAGTAGGAAAAAATTCCGCCATCTGCAAAAATGACCACGATAGCAAATATCTCTTTTCTGTGTGAAGCTAACCTTTGCATTTTGTTTTGAGTACGCCAGGAACTGCGAAAGTTTGAACACGCAGTGTGAGGCTGATTACAAATGTATTTTGAACCAAGATTGATTTACGCCATTTTTCAGATAAAGCTTTTAACTGTTTTTTAAATCGTGCTATATGGTTTTCAGTTATGATAATTTAAGGTCGCTTACACAGAATTTGAATATTCGGTGTACTTTTCGATTTATACAACGTGAGAAAAAACGATATTTGATAGTTTGAATGACGTCTGTGAAATTATTTTGTAAGTTAAATATTAACAGAAAGAAAGAGGTCCTCACACTCAATAAATGTCTTTTAAATTCAACGTAGGATCGATTCTCCCATTTGAATGCAAAGTTTTAATAATAGTTTCCATTAAGCAAGGTGATAATTTAAAATTTAAATACAATTTATAGTGGATAAAAAATATTAAAACAAGTTTACAGTTCAAAAGATAATATCGAAATACAAAACAAACTTAGTTAAAAAAGGCCAAGTGTAGGACATCCATTTCACTAAACTTGAAGAACGGTGGATTGTTAGGAATATTATAAATCAATAATAAAACTACAGTAAAATTGATACTGGATGTATAACGAAGGTTTTACAATTTTCTTAATGCATAATTCTAAACCTTTCAAGAAAGTGTAATAATTAGTATTATTATAATTAGTAAAAAAGGTAGTTTTAATATTTTAAAAAAATAGAAGACAAAATAGCATTTTTATTCAACTGAGAAATACTTCAATAAATTTTAATTCTTTATAGTATTTTATTTTTTAAATATGTTGCATCAGTTAAAATATACTCAAATTTTAAATATTTAATAACTACTTATCAAATTCAAAGTTTTTACAACTTCTTCATTTATAAAAATAATCGCATGAAACCTTTTTTTTTTTTTCGTTTTTCGAACATTTCAAAAAATGCTCACAATTTTAATTCAACATTTAATACAGTTGTGAAATTTTGTATTTATAAAAATTTTTACTTTTCTGAACATACAACTATTTTTAAAAAGGTACATTTTGTTTTCGGGTCCTAAAAAGTTGCAAAGTAAGTGAGTGAATATTAAGGTCCCACTGTTCACTTACTCAAGAGATATAGCGAGAGGGGAAGAGGAATTTCCGTGACAATGTGTTATGCATTTAAAAATGTTCAAGCAACGTCGTGGGGAAATAAACCTGTTTGACAGAAAAGAAGCAAAAAAATTTCGAAACAGCGAATTTTAAGTTATACACTCGGAAAAAGTCCGAGCAACATTGGGCTAAGCGGAGGAAGGGAGGTGGGGTAAAAGTCATTTTGAAAAAGAGAATTAGAATTGCTGATTTTATGAAGGAAAGGGAACATTTTTATACAAGTAGAGAAAGCCCGAGCAACGCCGGGTCATGCAGCTAGTATATATATATAATGTACCAAATCGAAGTTTCAAATTCAAAATTATGAATACAGTTCTAACAATATGAATGTTTTTTAAAAGTTTTTTTGAAAATATACCGTGCACAAACCCATTAAAGTATAACATCTCGTGTTCTAAATGCTATAAAACAACATTAAAGGTTTATACTTACAGTTCACTTTGAGGTATACTTTCTCACTGTGGCCTGTTCCTTCAGAATTAGTTGCGTAGCACTGGTAATTTCCTGCATGCTTTCTTTGAACTCTTTTGATTATCAAAGTGTTGTTTGCAATTATTACTCCTATATCAGGTTCGTTCATCATTCTACCATCTTCTGATAGCCAACCAACGTCAATAACCCATGGATTTGCTTTGATTTCACATAAAAATCGAACATCACTACCTTCACTGGCTGTAGGTTGTTTTCCATGGTCTATCTTTACACTCAGCATGACACGAGGTACATCTATTTTGGAAAGAAAAGACACAATTTATGGATTTTTTTAATTGTTAGCTCATAAATATTTTCTAAAAATAATAATTACACGTAAAAGTATTTTAATAAATGTTATGTCAGTGATGATATTTAAATACAGTTCAAAGACCTGAGTTATCGAATCCTTATTTAGCAAGTTTCACGAATTAGCTGACTTCTTTACGATTAAACCCCAACTTAATAAATTATTTCAAAAGTAAGAAATTCTAAGGAGAAGGGAAACAATCCACTTTTCGACTTTGAAGGTATAACTGAGTCATGAGCGTAACTTGCCGCGTGAATTTAGAACAAGATAGAATAATCTTTTCTTATCTTATGAAATATTTTAGAGTTTTTACCATTTGCTTTCTTTCTTGAAAGTGAGGTGCATTACACGCACATGTTTGTAAAAAATTTTGTTTTTGAATATTTATGAAACATGGCAAATTTCCCTAAACCATCTATCTTCAAACGTTTTCAATTTTTGGAACCCTAGAACTTGGAGGTGCTTTCATGCTACCCCCTAGAACTACAAAGTGTTTTAGCGAAACCCCTAGAACTAGAAAGTGTTTTCTTGGAAACCCTAGAACTGAAAAATGTTTTCGTACAACTCCATTCCATACACTTAATTTGAAGGTTATATATGAAAATCTCAAAATAATATTTAAATTAGATTAACATACTATAGGCACTTTTCATGTAAAGCAAATTAAAGAAAAAGTATATTGCATTTATTATTAAAAAGTTCTTACGTAATTTCATGAAATGTGTACACATTAATAATATTAATTTATAATTGATGTGTCACCTAACCATGCATTATATTTAGTAACTGGGATATGTGTTTTCTTTTTTCTCACAAACTATTGAAGTCTAGGGGAATTGAGATTAAATACAATCGTATTACATATATTTTAAGTTTAATTTGTTTTTAAACTTTTTTTGTTTCCACTTACGTTGAGAAATTTATTTCGTTTAAGCACAATGGCATTGAAATGTTTATAGTTATGTGTGAATTACCATGTATTTTACATGAATTTGCAACCTAAAATTTATAATCTGTTCTTACTTAAATTTAGATTTTAACATCAAATCTGTTGATATATTGATAAATTGTTTCCTCTCCTTCAATATAGGTGTTTTTTCTACAAATGTAAAATGTGCACTTTCCATTAGAAAACTACTTTCTTTTGCAAGAAATTATTCTAACTAACGAGTATAAAATTATCTCGTTTAACCCGAGATAGTTAACAATAGAATATTAACAATCTAGTAAGATATATATATATATATATATATATATATATATATATATATCTTAGTAGTATATATATATATATATATATATATATACAGTCGACTCTCGATAATTCGAAGTTGGAGGGACCAATGAAAAACTTCGAATTATCAAGAGGGTAGGAAAAAACTCTCAAAATACACAAAGAGAAGTTTTTTTCTAACACACATTTAAATTTAAAACTATGTAATAAAGCATGAATTGTACATAATTTTTAAAGTACATTTTATACAGTATAAAAATAAAACAAAAGTTAAAAGTCATATATTAAAAAAATACACTTAAGTCTTGAAAACAACTTTTAAAAAAATATACATACTACATATAATTAATCCTTTTTGTCGAAAAAATCTGTTATCTTTTTTTGTTTTAAATCATTCAATCTAACTTTGTCAATAGATTTTTCTAAAACAAATGAAGCCAGTAAAATGTCTACATCAATATGATTTTGAAGGGAAAAGTTGCGTAGTTTGTTTAGTGATACTTTGGCTTCTGACAGAGTTACCGGAGTCAACTCCTCCGATTCGTCTTCATCACTTTCTGTATTATTGTGGTCCAAAGCCCCAATTTCTGCGTCAGATAGAGCTCAAAATACAGCAATGTCCGTGTCAACCCTACGTAGTCCACAAACGTAAAATCTTGTTTTGGAAGAGCTTCCCAAAGGGATGGTTCAGCATTAAATTCAGAGAGTGTATCCTCCACATCAAACAGATTCGACGAGGGGAAATCTCACTTTTTAAAACAGCTGTAAATTATCAAAGGAATAACAGTTCCAAGCCTTGTCAATCATGATCAAAGCTGTTAAAATAGAAATAGTAGTTACATTCTGCTGATTTTCGAGGTTATCGAAAACGCTTTTAAAGATTTCACGCCTATAAAAAGTTTTAAAGTTATGTATGATGCCCTGGTCGAGTGGGTGAAGTTTTGATGTTAAATTTTGGAGGGAAAAATTGAAGTTTCACATTTGATAAAGGTGGTGCGTTATTGTGCACAGTATAGTTGTCTAAACATAAGAGAATATGTCGTTTCTCTCTTTTCATATCCGAGTTCAGTGAGACCAAACATTCATTAAAGTGTTCGGTGGTCATCCATGCCTTCTTGTTTGAGCGGTAAGTGGTAGAGAAGGAGTTTATGCCCTTGAAACACCGAGGTTTTGCAGATTTTCCTATGATGAGAGGAGTAATCTTTTCTGAGCCGTCCATGTTTCCAGTAAAATAGTTAACCTCTCCTTGCTAAGTTTTCCTCCATGGATTTTTCTTTTTTGAATGTAAATGTAAATGTTTTTTCTGGCAAACACTTGAAAAAGAATCCAGTTTCATCCGTGTTAAAAATGCTACGTGTAGTCCGTACTCCTTTATTAGATCCGAAAGGGAGTTCTGCCACTTAGAACAAACGTTAATGTCGCACTTGAGCTTTCCCACACATTTTTTGAACACTATCCCATTCCTTTTCTTAAAATTTGTAAATCATCCTCCCTAGCTGAAAACTCGATTCCTAATTCTTTGGTGAATGTGTTAGCCTTTTCCTTCAATAAAGAGCCACCCATCGGAATATTTTGTCCTCGACACTGTCTCATCCATGAAACTAAACACTGTTCAAGACGTGGAAACTTACCTTTGCTAACGCATTTTCTCACTCTACTCGAAGATGCAATAAAGATTTTCTCTTTATTCTTCAGAAAGTGGAGAGCGAGCTCAGTGGGATTTCAAATGCTTTGGCTACATCGACCTTCCTCTCACCTTCTTCAACTGATTCTATCACATTTTGCTTTTCAGAAATTGTTAAGCACTTATACTTTTTAAAAGAAGACATGTCGTTCCTTTCGCGTGATAAGTGGGCACTAAGGTGAAGTGTAAAGTAGGGGCCCAAGGTTTATCGAAATTGACAGGTAGGAAATGTAAATCACCTCAACTTTAGTAAAATAATATTTTTAATTTAAAATTTGGAATCTAAAATGAACACCATTCGTATCCACAGTTCACACTCAGCTACGGGGTATACTTAATAGCAGGGGTCGACAACTAAGACACGTGGAGCAATTCTTAGTGGCACATTACCGCTGTTTTTTTTAAAAAAATAATAGAATAAAGTTAAATCCCTCTCTCTCCTGTCTTTGCCTCGTACATTTTTATATAAAGGTTTATTTCTCGCTTTCAATCCTCTGCCATAAAACGATTCTGCTGAATTATCTTGGATGTAGTTTGAGTGCTTTATTTTAAAAAGAAAACATCTGTTTAAATGCGACTCATTATTAGTAATAAATACTCAATGAAAATCAAAATTATTGTACAATACTTGTAAAAGGAAGCATCACTCATTACTGCACAGTGAATAAAAAAGAAAGCAGTTTTTCCTTTATCCATCTAAAGCTTTGGTATCAACAGAAAAAGAAAAAAAAAACAGATGGCTTAGGAATAAATCAAAATTCTGCTTAGAAATTACCGGAAATATAATAAACAAAGTATAGTTATTATATCAACATACACAATTTGAACTGAAAATAAGTTCAGTAAAAAAACCGCTCGTGAGATAATTAGGTACAGGAAGTGAATCTAACTTCATAATATTGAATGTTTGAATTATCGAGATTTTTATAGGATAACTTAGAATTAGCGCATGTTGTAGTCTGGTCAGTCACAAATTTTACTTCGAAATATTGAGAGTACCAAAACGTATGGTTTTAGTTCGAAATATCAAGAGTTTTTCTAAGGGCTGAGCATATACTTCGAATGAATTAGCGAGAGGTTCGTATTATCGAAAGTTCGAATTATTGAGAGTCGACTCTCGATAATTCGAACTTTCGATAATATATATATATATATATATATATATATATATATATATATATATATATATATATATATAAAACGTGAGTTTTAATATTATTTTATTATATAATAATAATTGCTTAAAAATATTGCTGTTAAAACATCCGTGTATAAAAAGCTATTATATAAAATTAAACATTTCAATTTTAATGTGTAGGATGAGCTTCAGGTATTTGTAACTGTACAAACTTCATAGAAAATATGAATCCATTTGGCATATATATTTATTTTCGATTTTTTTACTGTGACTCATGCAATAACTGAGTATGGTTTGCGGAACCTTAGAGTTCCGTAGAACATATTTGGAAGACCTCTGCCCTGAGAGAAAATGTTTTCCTCTGAGAGAACAGTTTAATGTGTGTGTGTTTTAAGAAAGTTTGACAATACGGTTGGACTTCAAATTGATTTAGTAGAACGTCTTAAAATTTCAAAGTCACCATTAGCAACAACTATTAAAAATTGAACATAAAGTGAAAAGGCATCAATGCGATGTGGTTAAAATTCATAGATAATAAGAAAGTATTTGAAAGCTAACAAAACTGTTACATTTTCTAACGATTTACTATGCCTGTAAGCTCTGTAAACATCCCTAATGCAACAGGATGTAAAAGACGCAGTTTTTTATTCTTTGTATAAAGTCAAATATGTATTGCTCAGGGATTTAAAATTTCTAATTTACTGGAGCATAATAATGCGCTAATAATATTTTAGGCTGCTGATTAAAAAGTATGTGATTCTTCTAACTTTACATATTTCTTGTGGTGTTGTTTATTATAGAGTTCCTAAAATATTAGTGGAAAATAATTGTATTATAAACAACCACGAAATAACGATTTAATTTTTTGGTTCAGATGACTTTTTTAAAGCGAAGACCAAATTTAATCAAAAAGCTATATATTGCTATAATGCCGGTTGGATGGCGTGGTTGGTTTGTCGTTGGCCTTCTGCACCCAAAGTTGCGGGTTCGAACCCGGACCAAATCGGTGGACATTTATAAAGCAAAAGATCGTCAGCGGCCATGTCATATGATTATACGGCATGCAAAAGATCCCTATAGTGTCTGATTGGCTTAGGTGCTCTAGACAAAATTAAGTCCTAGTACAGGTTCGCATCGTCAGAGCTCAGGTGCCTCCCTCTAGGGAGGAAACTAGGTGCCAAAACTACCAGTGGCGATTGGTATCCACCTATATGGTGCCGCACTAAAATGGTGCAGCAAGTATAGCTTAATAATCCATACATTTATTATTCAAATGCGGCCTGCAGAAAGCATAACCAAAACTGTATTATGTTATCAAAAATTACGAATAGCATTAAATTATTCAAATTATACATTATAAATTTTTTTAATAAAAAACGTTCAACATATTTCCAATTGAATTCACTTCCCCCTCTGAACCGGAGCGTCATTTAATGTATGTTATTATTCCACATTTTTTCATTGCGGGAGAAACATCTCACTCCTTTAGACAACCTTCAGCCTTTAGAGATTGGACTATTACGTTAATAGTAGTTTACTTAAGTATACATAGGAGTAACATGAACTATCTTGTCTTAAACATTAAGTTCATCTTTAGGGATAAACTTCTTTCTCTAATTATTTTCCCCTTCTTTCCTATTTATGTTGTATGTTTATTTGCTGAAGTAATGCAAGTATGGGTGTGTGTTTCTAAATAAATATGCATTTCTTCGATGGTATTACGACTTAATGAAATAAGTAAATAATGCAAAAATAAATTCATTTAATTTAGATGTTATATGTGCCATAAATATCAAAAATAGGCCTCGTATATATTGCAGATAATTCTTTTTAACAAAAATGGGGGAGGGGATGTTCCAAAGAAGAAAGTAGTAGCTGGTTCGTAGTTTATTAAGGAATAAAATTAACGACTTATTCATTTGATAGTCACACAAATGCTTATATAAATATTCTTATTAGAACTTTATTAAAGGCGTTACTTTGAAAAACAGTTCACAGAATTTAAGAATTATCTGGATCTACCAAATTTTTGTGAAACAATTTAATCGCACTAACTTATCGAGTGAGACTAAAATTGTGTATAGAAGGAATATCTTTATTTCCACGGAAGGCCATTACTTTTTTTTGCGTCATTATATATTAATAATAAATATGTATTTTTTTCTCAAATATACATACATAAAGGGTGTTTTTTTAGAGGTACAGAACCTTAAATTGCAATAAAACAACGATGTATAATTCGATTGACATGATTTTTTTTATTCGAAAGATACTCTTGTGGCATTACATTTTAAGTATGATTTCTGGCATATAACTGCTACGGCTGGCTCGGATGTAGTCCAATCTGGACGTCCAATTTTCGATGACTTTTTCCAACATTGTGGCCGTATATCGACAATAGCACGGCGAATGTTGTCTTCCAAATGGTCAAGCGTTAGAGGCTTATCCGCATAGACCAATGACTTTACATAGCCCCACAGAAAATAGTCTAGCGGTGTTAAATCACAAGATCTTGGAGGCCAATTCACAGGTCCAAAACGTGAAATTAGGTGGTCACCAAACATGTCTTTCAATAAATAGATTGTGGCAAGAGTTGTGTGACATGTTGCGCCGTCTTGTTGGAACCACAGCTCCTGAACATCATGATTGTTCAATTCAGGAATGAAAAAGTTAGTAATCATGGCTCTATACCAATCACCATTGACTGTAATGTTGTGGACTTCATCGTTTTTGAAGAAGTACGGACTCATGATTCCGCCAGCCCATAAAGCGCTCCAAACAGTCAGTTTTTCTGGATGTAACGGTGTTTCGACATACACTTGTGGATTAGCTTCACTCCAAATGCGGCAGTTTTGTTTGTTGACGTAGCCATTCAACCAGAATTGCGCTTCATCGCTAAACAAAATTCGCTTATGAAAATCGGGAACAACGGCAATCTCGTTTTGGGCTCATTTGACGAATCTACGCTTTGTTTGATCATATTTAAAATGTAATGCCACAAGATTATCTTTCGAATAAAAAAAATTTGTGTCAATAGAATAATACATCGTTGTTTTATTGCAATTTAAAGTTCTATACCACTAAAATAACACGCTTTATATAACAGTATAAATAGGAAAACGTATCGCAATGTTCCAAGGCGTATTCTATTTCCTCCAAGGCAAGTTTAACTGAACATTCTAAGAACATGTAAAGCTAATATACATACTATATCATTTGAAATAATAATTAGACATCGTAATAAGGAGATATCAATATACGCCAGTAGGAATTTTTAATAATACAGGGTTTGTCAGACTAAATATTCAACAGAAATATTTTCAAAGTATTTATGAGCATGGATCACTATTAAGCCAGTTTCTATTTATTTTGTGTTATTGTGTATGTGATAATAAGTAGAATGTTAAAAATATAAATTTTTAATATCCTAAAAATATATATTTTAAGTAATTTTCAGTTTTTCCCTATTTACTTTTTTTCTTTTCATTAAGTATATTATTAATAAAATAAAAATATAAAAGCTCTATTTTTATATGATATGTTTGTACCTTTAAATCCGGTTATATTAATTTTGGTACTTTACATTTTAAACCATGACCTGTCATTTAAAGGCGAAATAAAATCTATCCGTTTTATGCATATGTTTTCGGAAATAAGATAAAAATTAAATTATTTCATATCATATGAAATGTCTAACCAACCGGGAAAGAAATTTAAAATATTTTAAATGCAAAACGTATCAATTTCATTTCAATGTTCTAAACGGGTAATATATACCATTCATTCCTACTTAGTAATTTTTATCGTCTTTTCTGCAATTGTACTTTTTTTAAATGAAAAAAGCTCAAGTAATTGTTTCTTCTGAATGTAAAACATAAGATAAATGGATCTGATTTAAATTTTTCTATCAAAACTATCTTTGAGAAAACATCCATGTTTGTTATTACTTCACTTTCCATTATTCTCTTATACCTTTGATAAATTGTGCAGCTATTTATATCAGTATATTTAGAGTGCGAGTGAGTCTTGACATATTATATCAGTAAAGGTATACATTTATTAAACTTTTTTGCAACTATTAAATAATATTTTAAAGTTTATTTTCTAGTTTTCTATTTCTTTTGAAAATTGTAATGTGGATTATTTCTCTAAATTTGTAATATTCAATTTTTCCTTTCATGAAAATTAATTTGGTACATACTAGATAATATAACAGGTTAATTTATTCCGGTATTTTTCTGTAATTTTCTTAGCAATTCATTACTTAATTTTTCATGATTATAAACAAATTAATTGTGAATAATTTTGCATCAGTTTTTATTTATGTACATTTTTTCATAATTATAAATACTAGAAAACACATTAGTATAATTTAGTTTTTTATGTTAACATAAAATGATAATATAGCTTCATTAAACTATTTTTTTGTAGAAAAGCTGATTCTTTTAATACAATTGATACATTTTTAATGATACAGTTAAATCAGTACATTTTTTTAAACCGAAAGCTTTTGATGTATTTTGTCTTAAATTGGTACAATAAAATTTATTCATAAACTTGCACCTTTTATGTAGCTTTTCAAAATGCATGAGAATTATTTCTTTATTTCTTTTCAAGTAGTGAATAACATAAGAGCCATTTGCATAAACACCTTATTCTCCGAACGAATTAGCTGAAATCAATGATGAGCAATAAACAATCTATTCAAACGATGCTCCTCGAATAAACTCAAATCTAGAAATTAATATTCATATCATGTCGCGTTTCTCTCTTCTTCTCACTTTTCTTTTATTTTTATTTTAACAAACCCAAAACTTTCAAAAGTACGAAAATGGGCAAAGTCGACAAAAAAGAGAAAAAAAAAAAATTTTTTAAGCAGCCAAGATATAGATAAAGATAAAACTTTTTTTTTCTTAAGCCCTTAACTTTCTCATCAAATCGATCCGGATTCTGAAACATCTGTAAAGCATAAATTTACGAGTGCTCCAATTTAAATTTAAACGCACTTTCTCTCTTCAGCAGCATGGAATCCATTAGCGTTCCGAGAGAAGGGTAGTTTCTAAACCAGGGCCTCAAATCCTTCTCTCATAGCACAGCGAGCGCAAAAATGGATATTTAATTAATGCCAGGGTAGTCACGTGGAAAGCAGGGAAATTTGCAATTCATGACCAATCTGCAACAGCAGCAATGGTATCTTTTTTCCCCCTTTCTTTCCTTTACACACCCTCTTCCTTCCTCCAACAATCCCCATCATTCGTTCCCTGCAATCCTTTTTCATCTTCCTTGTTTTCATTTTCTTCTACTTCAATGGTTGATTGGTAAAAATATGATTACACAGCAGAACAAGTTAGCAGGAGTCGAACTATCTCCCAAACGCTGCATTTCCAGCAGCTGCTTCATTGTGTTCATTCGCTTCTTTTTTTTTTATTGGGAGTTTAAAGAATTTTCTTCGATGAATTGTAACCCACCGTAGCGTCTCTTATGAGATGAATAATAACGGGATTGACTTACTAGAATGAGGTATTTAAGAACGGAAATTAGTTTTCGATTGGGAACGAGGTCGTTCGTAATACGATCATTGAATGAGAGGCAGAGTGTTCTTTTTGTTGTTCTGCATCTTACGGTAAATACTAGATGAGCATTGTTTATCTTAATTACTTATCGACGAGTAAGGAACAAACACATTCAATGCAGATGATCAAAAGAAGAAAATAATTAACAACTAAATAAAATATTTTGCTGTTTTGGTCTTTTAAACTGTAGTTTAGATTCTTTCTGGCAAATATTACTTCTCAGAAATTGTGATGGATAAGTATTACGTAGATGGAATTAATTGCAAATGAATGAAAAAAGCATATTCTTCATTCCATCATTTGTGCATAATACTTATACTATTATTAAAAGCTAACTAAAAGTATTTATTACTTGAAAGTAACATATTAAAAATGCAATACTTATATTGATAGTGTAGTGTTTATAAATAAGGCTGTATTGTAGCTAGCTTTAACGTTAAAATACATTAATTTTGCATGCAATACATGGTCATTATATGGAATGGGCAATGCAAATTATGACTGGAAATTGAGTCGCTAATATTAAAAGTTTGAAAGGCACTGTTCTACGGAAAGCCCCTTAAAAAGTTTCGATTTATTAATACAACTGTATTCTTTAAGATCATGATAAATATTTATGCTGTCCCAAAAAATTCCAAATAATAAGTTTCACTAATTTGTTTCATGTCTGTTTTCTGTATCTGAGCCATTATGCAAGATTTTCTTTTACTTTTTATCTGTGGATGCAAACAATATACATAATTTCTGAAAATTAAATAAATGATGCATTTGACAGCTCAATCAGCGAATTATTTTTCCATTGCTATTACTAATGACAGAAAGGTGTTTTATTTATATTTAGGTGTATCTAAGCTCTTTTACATTTCTTATACGTAATAGTTCACGTACAAACTTTTATTTAAGTATCATCTTTATTGGGTAGGTTTTATTCTTGGAGTAAACTCTTTTTTCTTCTTCCCTAGCTTTTATTACAACTATATATTCCATTTACGTGCTTTTATTGTCAGGCTAAAGTACTTAAAAGAAAGTCCAATCAAAAGTAGATTTTATTACCAGTCCTTAGGTCTAAATGTGGTTCCTATAATAATATAACATCATAACTCATCAGGAAGTTTATCTGTATAGTAGTATTTTATCATACCAACATTACGAATGAAAAAAAAGAGCATTTATCAACTATTATACAAAACTGAAAAAATAATTTTCATATGTTTTGGAACAAATACCATCAGAATGATAGTATAAATTCCAAAAAGTAGTTCACTTTACTTACAGGATACATTTAGTGTCCACCCATCCTCGACAGGTTGTCCTGGCAACATAGGATTCTCCGCTCTGCAACCTAAGTATTTGTTATTATGGTCACTGGTTGGCCACAAATTCAAAATGCTTGTTGTCCTGTTCCTGTCCGGCGAAAAGCTCTCTGATGTATTGGTGAGTTGTGTCGTGCCTATCCACCAGGATATCCGGGCTGCTGGACGGGAACCAGTGGATGTGCACTCCAGTTCCGCTCTGCGTCCGGCCGACAATGTACGTCTAAGAGATGTTATCCGGGCTTCGATGGGCTTAACTGGAAAAAGAATAATCATAAGCTATATTTTTTGTTATATAAGAAATGTCTGAATATAGATATTCTAATTACTGAGAAATATACATTGTTATAAGTGAATTCGCAATAAACGTTCATGTAATAATTTAACCTAAGTATGATAGAATGAGGAAGGGGAATGTTATACAATATTTTAATGCAAATGACTTACAGCCATTAATTAGAAAAATAAGTTTATTTTATGTATTAATTAATGATTGAAAAATATTTACATTTATGATCAATATAAAAATAAATCTTTTTATCGTCTTTTTATATTAATTATGTTGTTGAAACTTCAGATGAGACTCACAATATTTTCAAAATGTATCCTCTACATTGTTACTGGAAAAAAATGCTTAACATCATTCAAAAAATTATGTTTAGAAATTTTGAAAGAAGAAAACTTTTAAAATAATAGCTAATGTTTAATAAAATTATTATAAATAGAACTTTTTAACTTGCATTCAGCTATTCCTCATAGATAGATCAAAACCTCTTTCAAAAAATTTGTATTTTGTCAATAACTACTTCACTGTATCAGTGACGAGTTATTTTGCCGAAGTTTGGATAATACTAGGACTGAAAATTGCTTATTAGTATTAATGGTATTTTTTATGTTTTTTAAAGAGATAATAAAATCCTAATTTTACATCCAGAATTGGCAAAAAATAATTAAAAAAAATATTTAAAAAAAGAAGGAAATAAGCATGTGATATGCAACATAACAAGTTTATCAAGCTTTATAACAGAAATCATATTACGATTAAGGTTTATCTTGACAGATGTGGCAACAGCTACTGTAGCATTATTATTGTTGGCATTGCATGTGAGAACCATCAAGAGATCGGATCTTTGAAGAGTGGTAATGACCAAATCATTTCTAACAACCCCATCTGGAAGAGTTTCGAAGGTGTCATCCAATAAGGTTGAACCTCTCCACCACGTGACAGTTGGAGGTGGGTAACCTAAAATTACGTTAAAAAAATGTAAGACACGAATAAAACTTGTTCATAACTTTATAATATAAATTTTCTTTTAATATTTAAAAAAATACTTTATAACTCTAGTAATTACTCGATTCCTCTTAATTTTTATTGTATTTTTTTATAATCAGCAAATTTCTCGGAATGCGTGAGATATATATTTAAGTTTTCTTATAAAAATATTATTCTGGATAATTATCAGATTTCAAATATTGTCATTGAATTTCTATAATTAGGTGTCACTTTCATATTTAGTGAAATATCTGTATGATAATATGACAGCTTGGAAAGAATGAAAACTAAAAATTTAAGGATCTTGCGATTAATTACGAAAATTTATTAATTACTAAGGTGAGATTATCTTCCATTTGAAGATCAGAAATATTTCAAAAAGAAGTTAAGCTAAGGTAGTGGTAGAATAAATGCCTTGTAAAGAAGATTTAATAAGAAAACTAAGAATATAAATACTTTCGAAATACTAAATGAAGCTAAAAGTTACTAAAGAGATTTTGTTTCGTGGAGGATTATAAATTACTGTTGTTCAATTAATAAAGAATTTAACTTATATTGATATATGTTTCACTCTCTAAACAAATACATAATAATGATGACTTTAACTATTAAGTAATGCTTCATTTCACTTTATTCTGATTCATTTAATCAAAAAATAAGTAATTCTTAGGTAGGTATAATTAACCAAGAAACACTGTATATTCGGATAAAATAACAGGAAAAATAAATGCTTTTCATATGCTAACGAATCATTGCTTCAGATATTTCGGATAAAATTATTTTATACAAATAATTAATTAACATTAATAATTAATTAAAGTTCAGTTTAAATAAATTAACAGAAAGGAAAATATTCAAATTTTTGCTCCTTATCTAATAGCATTGCCTTCGAAATAAATGAATCGTTAAGGAAAAGCATTCAAAAACTTTTCTGTAAGGACTTAAAATAATATATGCATTAAATATGACTTAAAACTAAAGGTCAAGTGAATTTCATTATTGGAGAGTGTGTGGTCTTGAAGTTTAAAATCCTAACAATAAAGGAAATCTCAGAACGTGCGTTAATTTGATCAAAATAACACACACTTATAAATCTTGAAGCAAATTGAAAATTTAAATTAATAATGCTTCACCTCATTTTCTTAAGTAATAAATACCTCTCATACCTTAAATATGTCATTTCACAATGGAAACATTGTAACCATTTGTAATTTACTAATTCGATGATATAGAGAATAGTTGCATGCTATAAATTAATGAATATTATAGGAATATTACAATTACAGAATAACTTAAATTTAAACTTAATTATAAATGCTCACACAGCATGAAAACAAAGCTACTCTTACAGTTTTAATATACAACTTATAAAATAATGGTATCATATCATGATGTTTCAAATACTGTATGAATAATTTTTAAATAAATTTCTCTTGATGTGCATAAATGTATCTTTTCGAAATTACGTCTGCCCATTTGTGTGTGAGATGCTTACAACTTAGGATTAACTCCTTTTATATTTTTAATATTTTTGTCTTGTTTACGTACTAGCTATTGCCCACCCATTATGCTCGGTATTTCATGACATTGTAACACACTACCAGTTATTTTTTAAAATATTATTATCTAAGGTTTCAATTGCATTGAACAATATTCTTATCACTCACACCTCTTAATTTAAAAAGGTCAGAACTGAGTTTCTAAGTCAGAAGTGTGTTCATCGTTTAAGCTTCTGCAACACATACTTCGAAGATAATTTCCTCTTAAACCCTATTTTTAATATGATATCTATCCAACTCAGGAAAAAATATACCTATAAAACACCAAATCAGTAGTCTGTTTATTTGAACAAGTTTTTTTTAAATCAATAATGCTCCTGTGGCTCCGTAAAACACGTTCATAACATGTCTATACTCAATACAGTAAATATATTTTCCGAACTTTAAGTATGTGTATGTATTAGATCAAAAAGGGTTTTTTTTTTTTCTTAGTCATCACTAACTCTCGTTCAATTTCAACGAGATCCGTTCTCAGCGGATATCTAAACATACTTGCCTGATTTTAAGTCTTAAGTTTTAATAGGGCGAAAATTGATTTTTCTTTAATTTTTTTATCTATAATATACGTTAGCCCCTGTAATACCCTTTGGATTCAAAGGGTATGATCAATTGACGAGAGATGTTAAAATAACGTCTCTTCAAGGTAATTTCCCTATTCAAAGTAAGAGACTTTAACAAATCCCTGGTCTGTTTCAGTGAAACGATGAAATAATATTGTCAAGAATATTAAAGTGTTAATTCAACAAATATTGTACATTATTAGACGTAGAAGTAATACAACTTCAGTCAATGAAATACAAAGTGTTTATTCGAAATTAATTAACAAATAATTTGAAAATGTGGCTGCTATTTTTTATGTGTAACATCTTTCCTCTCGATTGCCGAATTTTGTTGGAGGGATTTCGTCGAAAGAGACGGATGTGTGTAACAGGAAGTGACGTAAGCGCGCGTTATTTGATTTGACCAATGAGCGTACGTGATGGGTATCTTCGCTACCCTCGCTTCGAGGTAAAACTCGCATGATAGTGTCTCTTCACTACCCTCGCATAGAATCCAACTCTAATAGGTAGTTGTTATTTTTATATTGTTAAAGTTAACATTTTAAAAGATTTGAATTCTTATTTAGGATAAACTTATGATCCTCTTATGCTAAATTGTCAAAGTCTCAGGACTCATAGTGTAAGAAATCTGAGGTTAATTTATATGTGTAAACTATATTAATAATTATATTTACTGCTAAGCGTCTGAAAAAGTTCAACATTCTTAAGAATATACGAGTAAGTAATATGGAATTATTCGAATAAATATTTTAGTGCGTATCTTTTTCATACTTTGAGGTTAATTCCTGTCGCTGCCAATAGCAAACAGAACAACTCATATGTTGTGACTCCTCACATGGACATTATTTATCGTCAAACAAGTGGACTGGATATTGCTAGTTAAGATATTTGGGACATATGTATGTGGAAATTTCCACGTGAACATTTTTAGAGGGCTCTGGCAACGCAGCCACCAGTGAAATAACGAGGAAGATGGGGAATCAGCGAGCGGACTCTAGACCCAGAGGTCGAAGATCCGGGGATGAGAAAAAGGGAGCAACGAGAACAGTGGCCGAGTAGGAACCCCCCACCCGTTGTTCACCAGAGAGACACGTATGTCACTCTCAACACCCAAATACCAGAGACTATCGGAAAGATTAAGTGTCATCAATTGTACTAGAACTGTCGTTAAGAGCCAGATGTGTTTAATCAAATTGTAATTCTTTTATTATATGTGTAAACGTCAATCGTAGTGAGTAGAACTGTATCTATTGTCCAACATTAAAAGTTAGTTTAACAAAAAGCGAGTGTAATCATTGAATACCCCTAGAACTGAGCAATAATCCTACATGTATGTGCGGTAGAATGCATATTTTAAGATGGACAAACAGGGATTTCGGTGGCCGTATACATAACTCCGAATCAAACGGTTCTAAAAATTCGAGATTTCCTCCATTTTGTACTTTTACTATATACCGAAGATGGTTCAGCTCTTTTAAAAACAAACCATTACTCGCTTCCTATGATTTTGAATCGTGATTTCAGTTTGCCAGAAGTTGAGACGCTCAAAGCTTTTTTGACTGATTAACTAAAGCTGGAAATGAATAGAAATCGAAATATTTCGACAACTAACAGTGGTACTGTTATTGACGCTATTTTTCAAAGGTGTTTAAATATATTGAAATCACAAGTATATGTGCCATATTTTACTTATCTTAAGTCTATTGTATCCATTCTTTCCCA
Source organism: Trichonephila clavipes (assembly GCA_019973935.1). Lineage (NCBI taxonomy): Eukaryota > Metazoa > Arthropoda > Arachnida > Araneae > Nephilidae > Trichonephila > Trichonephila clavipes. The sequence goes on along the minus strand of BMAU01019948.1, from coordinate 512,842 downwards.
AATTGAACAAGAATAAGTACTTTTGCTTAAAAATTGCGTTACTCCTAAATAAAATTTTCATAAAATTATACTCGATTTATAAAACTCAATTTAATATCACACAATTGAATCACACTCAAAATCATGGGAAACGAGTGATAGTTTGTTTTTAAAAGAGCAGAACCATCTTCGATATATGGTAAAAGTACAAAATGCAGGAAATCTTTAATTTTTTAAACCGTTTGATTCGGAGAAATGTATATGGCCACCAAAATCCTTGCTAGTTCATTTTCAAGTCTATTGTATCCACTCTTCCCCAAATTGAACAAAAGTAAATATTTATAAGAAATTACATTACTCCTTATGTTAAATAAATAAAATGTTCATTAAAGATATAACTATTCGATAGAAAATTATTTCCAATCATACTTGATTGATTTATTTTTTCAGGATTTAAGTTACTATTGCGTATTTACCACGATAACATGTCAGATGTTACACATCATACGCGGCTACTGTAAGGCTCGTTTCTTTTTTGTATGTATAAAATTTTTCCTCTCGGTTGCTGGATATTTGTGGGAGTGATTTCGCGAAAAGGTACGGAAATGTGTAACAGGAAACCGGGAAAGCGCGCACGGTGTCGTCAATTGACTTGGCCTGTCCCCTCCCCCTTCATAGTTTCCTTACTAATGATGACCTGATTTGGGTAGAGAAGGGCTTACACACATTAAAATATTACCCCGCCCCCATCGTGGCATTTTTTTAAATATATGAGGTTGCTATTTGGGGCATCGATAGTACTGCCTGTTTGTTTAGGAAGTACAAGTACATGACCCCCCAGTACCCTCTCCCCCCTGGACAGCATTTTGCCAATACAAATCCTGACTTAGTTCATCTCATCATTTCACTGAAACAGATCAGGGATTTGATAAAATCACTTACTTTCATCAGGGAAATGACCTTGAAAAACGTTATTTTAACATCTTCCTTCAATTCATCCTATCCCCTTGGGATCTGATCAAATTCATAATTCCATTATTTCTCTGCGACATATACAAATAGTATCGTTATTACATACTTTTTTTTTAATTTAACCTCTTATCGAGCCAACTGCTGTAATTGTAGTTTTAGTTCTTAAGGGGTCACATACCTTTTAAAAAGTTGAAAATGGTTAAAAATAGTGAGCTCTTTAAAGCTCTATAATTTTTTTATTATTGTTTCCTGGAATGTAAATTTTGGAGGAATAAACAAATAGATATTACTTTACTTAAAACATAACAACAAACACAGTGCTAATTAGGATAAATTTTTAATTAGATAATTACAAAAAGAAATTTTTGTTTTCTTTTCGCAAGTGATATGCATTACGCGCAGCTTTATAAAAAAAGTTACCAATATTTTTGATGAAATTTTTGCTCAGTGTTGGAAATTGTGTTATCTTTAAAATGACGAAGCATGAAACACTGATTTAAAATTTTTAGTAAACTATAACAATTTAAAATTTAACTATAAAATTTTTAAAAAATTTTGCTATTTTATATTTGTAATTTTAATTTTTTTCATTAAAAATTCAAACTAGTTCGTTATTTTAAGTACAGATATGATCAGAATCTACAGTAAAAATTTTATCATTTTCCATGGCACGGTTTTGAAAATATCATGCGCGTAATGAGTAAAAATGACGTTCTGAGAAAATTGACATCAAACGTAAAATTTACCACAGTTTTATATATATATTATTCTGGTTACTCAAACAACAACTAAATTTAAATTAAAACTAATGTGAAGTTTTTTTAGTCAATAAACTTCAATTTATTAAAACTATTATAACTATAAAAACATATATTATACCAATGCAGTACAAGCATCGAAAAGATATCAAAAGCTACAAAATAATCAAAATGCTACAAAGTGATTCATTTCTCCAAAATAAAGTTAAAAATTTATAAATATTACTTAAAAAACAACCAATACCTTAATTAACAACTATTTATTATAAATATTAAATAATTTGTGATATGAATGCAGTGTATTACTATGATTCTAAAATGCTAAAATTCGCCACATGCATATGATGTTTCCCTCTTTTTCAGTTAATTTCTTACAAGTAGTTTTAAATTGCATTCTTTTTTAGCCTGTCGTACTTCTTTTGTGCGGAGATTAAAATGTACTTCTGCAGTCTGAATTCTTTTTATATCTACAAGTGTAATAAATTTATGTGCAAATTGACCAACAGTCAGACCAAGCGATTGCATAATTTTTAGTCTGCCTTGATTGCCATCATTAAAAATGACAATTGCCTCATTTGTAGATATATCAACAATCTTTCTACCACAACCTAAAGTTTTTGGGCATAATTTCCATATTAATGAGTTAATGGATTCATTATTATTTGGGTTTTACCCCCTAGACATTTTTGTAGAAGTTCAGGTTGTGATAGATCATTAAACACAGGTTTTATGGCATCCATTACTGCCACTGGCAATTTGTTACTGTGTCTAAAAGTTTCCACACTGCCCTCTACTACTTGATTTTGATATTTACACCAAGAATTAGGACCTACGGGACAAAAACTGTGCAATGGTTCTTCGTCGCTTGAACGTATATGGAAATATACAGCCCAAACAGATTTTCGCATATCTGACAGGCATGTTTTATTTTGTCGGATTGCATTTCCATAGTACGTTCTAATTAAGTCGATCATTCTGTCGGTCAACCTTCCCTTTCCCCCAATCGACTTCCCATCACTGAGTTTGAGCTCATTTGTTTTAATTTTCGTAAACGAGTTCCCATTCTTTTGAACATGTCCAACACATTCAATTTTTGAAACTGTGATATCTTCTCCATACGGATTGGATGCAGTAATAGATGAGAATGTTTTGGAATCGCAATCCCCGATGTAAGATGTCTATCTCACAGAACGATAACTTAATGAACGCTGAAATATACGAACCATTCCCACAGTCTCCATCATGCCAGCTGAACCATTGTGGTTTTTCAAACATTCTTTAACGTGATGAATTTTCCACTTTTTGTAAGCAGGTGACCCCTTTCTTCGTTTCCAAGAATCACATCCTTTACAGAAAGAAGACATCACTTCCGCATCAATACACTTTCCTGTTTTGTCTCCTATAACAGCACACACACCAACACGAGAAGAATAGCCACGGGTTTTCCATGTTCCATCTCCACTAATTATTATATCGGAAGAATTTCTCAAAGTTACCTCTTCCAAAGCTGCACTTTGCATTGAAGCTTCTGCGACTTCTTTACTACACAATTGTAGTTTGTTTATATAATGTTATTATAGGATTTTTCAGCAACTGGAGGAGGAAAGTCCATGACACCACAGAAAGTTGTCATTGCTGCATGACCCTGTCCAATTGTCCTCATTGCGTATACAAAACGTCTGTTTATTTCTGGAATATTTTTTCTTTTACCCAGCATTTTTGAATTTCTAAGCGAACACAAGTCTTTACAGTTCTTGCATTCAATTCAAAAAAACACTAGACAAACCTCTAACACATTTTTCTGATAGTTTAATATCACCACCACATTTTTTGCAAGAAGCAAAGTTTTGAATGTTTGTAAACATGATAGTTTTATCAAACACTCTATAGCCATCAAAACAGTCATCATGTTCAATAAAAGATGAATCAACATCTTGCAGCCGAATCTTTTTTCCAGATGCACTGTTGTTTAGTGATTCATCCCCACTGTGTATAGCTTTGCATCTCGTATGCATATTACCAGTAAACTTCCTTTTCTTAGACGTTTACCAGATGGTCTCTTTTGGCAGATTCAGTCGAATTCATCATTCAAAAAGTTATAAAAAAAATAATATTTTTCCTAAAACTTATCTTAGAATAAGATACGGTATGAAAACCAAAAACGAGCGAGTATAAATTCAAGATTCACTTTATCAAAACAAAGTAGAAGTAGAAGTTTATAAAGTTAGTAGAAGTTGTAGTTAATATTCAGAACAACAATAATAATATTTTAGGCTTAGATTCAAGCATTTGATAATAATTAGAATGAAAATATTAGAAACAGAGAAACGCAGCTGTCACCAGCGACATGACAGCGGTCACCCTGGAGCCAAAATGTAAACAATATTTAAATCGCCTTTTCTACTCTTTTTATTTTCTTAATAACGTCCGTTCTATTGGGAATATCTGCATGCGGTTTCTTTTAGAACACTCAGAAAGGTTTACTCTATAAAATAAAATAATAATAAAAAAATCGATTTTCCGGAAATTTTAAAGGTATATGACCCTTTAAAAAGTTCTATGTCGCAAGATTAATTGATTCAATATCACATCCACCACGGGGGTAAACCAACTAGCTTGCAGCGATTAAATCATGTGATACTTGGAAATAATCTAAAAGTTTCGCACATTGAAAGAAACTGAAGTTTTTTGGACTGTAGACACAATATTTTTGTTTTTCCAAATCTTCACTCGATAATGTGTCGTCGAAGCATTTATTTTTTTTTTTTTTCGTCAATGTTTTATTCCTTTATTACGTATTTTCATACAAATTGTAAGGTTAAAGCATTAGTCAATAAACAACAGTGTGTTTTTATGATTTCCTATTTGAAATGACTGCATCAAAAATTGCATTCGTACGCAGGAATTTTCATTTATTTACACAAATAACGGTAAGGGGTATATAATAATTTCTTGATTACAAGACGAAAGAGAACGCAAGATAGATCAAGACATATCAAAGAAAAACAGGGAAGAAGAATGATAGGGTTCAACGTAAATCTTAACTGTCATTATATTAAGTAAAACCGGTAGTCTATATTAATGGACCTTACTAATGGAAAATAAAAGAGAGAGATATTATCTCTTTAATGGATTTTCTCTATTCAGGGTAACAAATGGAAAATGCCTGTCCTTCTGATGACATTAAATTGAATTATATAATAGGGCCATAAGCACTCAAGGAAATAAATAACAGTTGGAAATGAGAGTGGAAATGTTTCACTACCATAGTTTCTGAAAATAAAATGACAATCACATACTTAAATAGCTATCCAATGATAGGATGACTGAAGTAATTTTAGAAGAAATCTGATCGTTGTAATTTTTGAGCATTGTTTTAATTTAATTGATTTACTTTCATGTAACGAGAAATATATCTATGCATCGATAGTTACGTCAAATTTTCGCACATAATGCGAACTGGATCTGTATTGAAATAATATTTCGCATATTGGAACTGTCTATTTGAATAAGATAAGAAAATATAGATACTGTGGAAATCGTATTTAGAATTGCAATTATTTCGTTAATTTTCATGAAAGATTTAATTTACATCATAATTGAAAATAAAAAAAAGAGTTTATGTGTGTTACTAAAGCAAAACGCAAATACCATTATTATTTTTATTTTGTAATATTATGATAAACGCAAACGGTATAAATACAAATATGTGTGTGTGTGTTGCATTTTTATTTTTTAATAACTATACACAAAGCTTATAACAAAAGCAAAGTTTTAATTTGATAAATTAAAATATTTTTATAATTTGTCATTAGAAAAATAATGGTAAACTCGGAAGTTGTATGCTTATTAGTCAAATTATTAAATCTCTAATTAGATGATATTTTTTAAGAATTATATGCATTTCTTGTTTGATTAAGCGTTAAATTACTTAGTGAGTGGATATATGTATGCAAAATAAATATCTGCAATAATTTAAAAACACGTGATTGTAAAGTAAAATAATTATTTTATTCTAAAGGATTGTCAAGTTCCACAATTTATATGCAACATAAAATTTTGCGAATTGTAAAATGGGTAAAAATTAACGCTTATGTAGAGCTTTAGCTAAAATTTAGGATCAAGGGAAAAAGAGGGAAAAAAATCAAAGAGAGTAGGTTTCAATTTAAATGTGTTCACATTTTAAGTATTTTGAAATGTAACACACGCTTTCTTTTTTTTCCTTAATTCCTTTTTTTTAAGAATGGAATAAGTATTGATAAATACACTCATGTCCATAAATTAAGGGTAATGAATTTCAGGCAAAGAAAGAGACAGAAGCAAAACAAATTTAACTTATTTGTAAAGTCTATTTATTAAACAAAAGGTAAAGAGCAAAAAAAATGCTATATGTTTGACAAAATTTATAAAAAGTACGATTTTTATACTACCTGGAGCAAATTTCAAAACAGAACATATTTTCCAAAAACAGTATAACATGATTAGTATGATGGTTAATACGGAATATGTCAACCGGACGATGGAATACAGACCTTATAAAGCCTAGGCAGGCTGAGTATTGGATTATCAATCTGATCTTGGGGAATATTACACCACTCATCAAGCCATGCCCTCCGAAGTTCCGGTAGACACGTGAGAGGAGTTAACCGGGTGCAATTCGTCGGTCAAGCATATCCCACACATGTTCTATTGGATTCAAGTCCGGTGAGTATGCTGGCAAATCCATACGGATGATATCCTCCAATTGAATGCATTCGTCTACTGTGTTTGCACGGTGAAGACGGGCGCTGTCATCCATAAACAGAAATTCAGCACCCATGGCGCCCCGAAACAAACGTACATGTTGTTCCAGAATGACATCCCGATAGATGTGGCTTGTCATCGTTACACTATGAGCATGCAGGTCAGTTCTGGAACCAAGAATAATTCCTCCCCAAACGAGCCATCCTGCACCACAGTAACGGTGTCGTTCAATGGTGTTCTCTTGGTGGTAACGGGTACCTGGCACTATCCATATTAAAGTCCGGCGAGAATCAGACTGCAAACTAAACCTAAACCAGTCGCAAAACATCACACAAGACCACTGTTGTCGTGTCCACAATGCTTGCTCTCTACTCCAGTTTAATCGCAGGAGACAGTGAGTTGCGGTAAGTCGAACACATCTGACAGGCCTACGAGAATATAGACCAATGTGCCCTAAGGGTCTGTACACGGTCTGCCGGTAGCTGGAGACTGGTCTGATGCTGTGCTCCGTCTGTTTCTTTTGGCAGTAACTGCCAAATATATATATACCGATACTCATTTGGCGTTGTAACTTGGGGTGACCTGTGCTGTAATATCTACTCACATTACCATCATCCTGGATTCTTTGCCAAAGCCAAGATATGACACTCTGGGAGATTCCAAGTTCCTCGGATACTTCCAGCTGGGTACGCCCACATTCCAGTCGTCCAATAATTCTACCAAGTAAAAAATCATCCAAATACTTCCTTTGTGCCATAACTATGCGGTTATTGCACAGAAAGGCTTTTAAAGAGCTTATGAACAATTTTACTTCTTGGCCACCTTTAATTATATACCCCTCTCTTACACTCTCGTCATTGTGATGAAATATCCACGCCATCTGGTGGTTTCCTGTAATTTGTATATTCTTCTTCAATATGTGTGTGATGATTCCACACAGGTGAAATTTTTATTTTAGAGTTCAATTTCTGTGTGATTCTGAATTATACTTAATTTATGGACAGGAGTGTATAAAAGTATTCAATTAAAAAAAAATCTTCAAAAATGCAGATGTTTGATATCTTGGGGCACGCGCCAAGTTGTTGTTTGATGACATTACAATATGGTTACCTTGATATTTTAATCGCAAGGCGATGCTGTCTTCATGTGGATAACGTATTTCAGAAATAATTTTTATTGATTTTTTTCCCGTGGTAACTTTGCTATAATTTCAGACAAATATAATTCGATTTCTTTAAAATTTTAACCATTTTTATTAATAATATATAATAACAATGCAATTATTATTTTATGCGTTAATAATCGTTATTCATATTAATTATTTTATAATTCTTACTATTAGATCACAATCTCGATATATTTATTTATTTATATTGGTTAAATTTTCAATTGTTAATAAAATACATTTTAAAGCACTCAATTGAGCTGAAATTTTATATACAGGATTATTTTGGAGGAGAATACAAAAATATAATAATAATTAATAAAAAATTATTGAATAAAACTTATTATTTAAAGAATTACAAATACAAACAAGTTGGTACTATTTTTAGCGACTTAGTGACCCTTTCGACAACTTGTGTTAAAACTTGAAAAGGTATTTTTCTCACGTGTTAAAGTATTCAGTTGAACTGAAATTTATATACACGATTGTTTTGGATGACAATACGATACTTTACTGATAATTAATAAAAATTAATTGCCACTTAAAGTTGTGACTTTGTCATATGTATACAAAATATTTATATTAATTGTAACTATTTAATAAAAAGTAGCTAAAATAAAATTTTTATTTGTTGATTTAAGTAGGAACTGACTTAATTTTATATACATATTACTTGTGTGTTTTATATTTATTTAAAAATATTATTAAATATTATGTTATTTATTTATAATTATTATTTTTTATTATTATTATATTATTTATTTATAATGATTATGTTATTTATTTATAATGATTATGTTATTTATTTATAATGATTATGTTATTTTTTATAATTATTATTTGTTATTTATTTATAATTATTATATTATTTATTTATAATGATTATGTTTTTTATTTATATTTATTACGTAATATGCGTACTCATTTGCATAATTTTTATTGTATTACAATACGATGTTATTCTTTTTTTAGAATTAGTATTAAACTATATTGTATTTTTTTATTATTTTATATAATAATTATTACTCAACCATACTATATGAATATTATATATAATTACTATTAAATTATATCCTAAGATTTTATTATTATATACTGCATAATATTATTAGTAGTATATATAACTTTTTATTTTTTATTGATATTCATTATTTATTGAATGATCTTGGTTATTCTCAATCTCGCCCCTATATTCTTCATTTGAAAAATATTTGAAAAAAATTCTTTATAATTATCTTTCTGAAGATTTGAAACCGCTAGGCCGCCAACATGGATCCATTCCGGCGACAACAAGCGGTGCTTGGCGTGATTTCTTTATCACGCTTGGCGCCTTGCCCCATGATATCAAACTAGTTCCTTATTTTTTTTATAAAGTAAAAAGAAAAAAAAAACATGTTAAAAGTGGTAGCCTTTGTGAAAACCAAATTTCTTGGCATACAAAATGTCTTTCAAATTTTAATTTATTTCTTATTACATTTTGATTGGTTTTTAAGAGAAAAGGAAACTGCTACATTTTATCAAACTATTTATAAATAAGTGCCCAAAGCAACTACAGTAACTTGGTGTTTTTATTAGCCGTCTGAGATCTGAAATTACTTGAGAAAAAAAGTACGAAAATGTTTGGTTAAATGCATCTTACGGCATGGCTTATTTTAATTCAATACGAACTATATTTCGAGTTTATGCAGGGCAAATGAAGAACCTTGCAGCTGTAGGCGATTGGTAGAAAAATTCTTGACGATGATAGGTCAAGTAGTCTTTAAGGGAGTGGTTGAAAGAAGTGCAATCTACATTCCACAAATTGGAATTCACAACGCACGAATCGTTTCCAAGTAATGTTTCAACAACCCATGATAAGGGCGAGCAGATTTATCCTTCTTTTTCTCTACAGAAAGTTTTCTTCTTGACGCAACTATCGTTTTAAGTACAGATATTTTTTTAAGTAATTCTTTTTTTTCACACCCTTCTAATTTAGTTAGTAGATTAAATAATCTGGATTTATATATATATATATATATATATATATATATAATTTAATTGCTTTTCTAATTCATAAATTAAATATAATCAATTGAAATTAATATTTATTGAAATAACAGAACAAAATAAATTAATATGTGCTTAGAAAAGTATGCAAAAAAAAATCAGAAACAAAAATAAAAATACAAATAATATGCATATAAGCTTAGAAAAAGGTAGAAAAAAATGTAAATTTAAGTATGGAAATCAAATATTTTTTAAAAAAATTCATTTATTCATTTTAAACACTGTGACATTAAGTGCAAAATCTGAAAATTTGCACATTCATTCCAACACAAAAAAAAAGAAAAAAAGAATTACTCACATATAATTAACCCTTTGGCCGCAACGTCAATTTTTTTTGTAAAGTTTTTTTTTTTTAATTTTATTACCTTAAGGATTCTTTTAAATATCTTTATAGCTCATGAAATTGAGAATGGCTCAAATAAGATGTGTGGGGTTAAATCAAGCACAATATATTTTTATCACTAGAATTGTGATTAGTATTTTTATAAAAACTGATTAAAATTATTTATATTTATATAAAAGTTTTTAATAATAATAATACCAAACAGGAAAAACTACAGGAATAACTGTTCTGATAAACGGTGATTGATAAAAACAATTGCACATATCGTGAGTTGAAAAAAGTCGCGATGTACCAGTACGTGATCCTCTCACTGGGTAGAGTCCAACTGATGATTTCAAGGTAGTCCACTCCAAAAATCATACCAGAGCGTTATCTACAGGCATCAAGTCAAATCATCCCCCGTCTGAGATCATCCCAGTCAGAGGGTTAAATACACTAAGGTTTTCTTTGTTTTTACTTATTATCCGGAAAATGTTTTTGTTTCTCTATATACTCATTGTGTTAGTAAAAAGATGATTTTACATCATTTCCAAGCTTAACATACCTCACGCGCTGCATGTTAATTAAAAAATTCAAAAAATAAAATAAAATTATTTTTAAAATTGGGAAATATAAAAATTGCTTCTTTATGTGTGTTACGACGTAACACGTATTTGCGTTATTTCTGACGGAGCAAAGAAATGCAAAAAAAAGGCACTCCAGAACAATTAGTACATACCTTATAAAATAAGGTATTAAGGGGAAAAAACAGTTTACTGTGAGGTCGTAAAGAATACTAACACAGTAACTGATATATATCCAGAATCTAAACTTTTTGTCCTTTACTCTCATTATCTTCTTAATACTCGCGAGAGATGTAGGTCGACGTGTTTGTGTTCTTGCCGAAGACATGTCCTATTAACCAGTTGTCCTTTCCTAACTAAGCCCTGTCATTTTCAGGCATAAGAAGAAGAGTCTCATCCAATGGGGACTTGTCAATTGTCTTTCAAATCCACTTAAGATTCGAGAGGCTTTATACAGGAGGGACAACAATTATCTCCTGGCACGAAATCTTCATTTATTTCGGTTACCTCTATACTTCTTTTCTTCTTTTTTTTCCTACCTCAGAAAACGAAGAAATAGCTAACTGCTAATTTAATTAACCAAATTGTATTGATTAATGATATGCGCAACTTCTTAACCAATTGTGATACGGGCAGAGAATACTTAGTGTATGGTAAAATCATTTGTCATCATTAATGGTTATAAATTACGGTGCCCGTCTCCCAACTTTTATTGTTAGTGAATTTGTTGTTGTATTATCTAATTTCTGGTTTAATTTAACCAGAAGCTATTCTCATATTTTTGAAAAAGGTCAGTTCTTAGCATTGAGAGATTTGTTTTGCTAATTTACTTTCAGATATTGACTTACAATTTCTGGGTTTGCCATATTCCTCATAAGTTAAAACAATCTTAAAATGTAACAAAAATGGTGTTCGAATTTAATTTAATATAAAATAAAATTAAACATTTTAATCTATATATATATATATATAAATTCATGTTTGTATATATGGAGTCGCGCCACTCCAAAACTGTTCAAATGATCTCTACGAAAATTGGCATGTTTATGTATTTTTTGTGGAGAAGGTTTTTGTACTATCCTCTTTGCTTCAGCTCCTCACCAGGTAGCGCTGTAGTATATCAACTTCTGCAACATTCAATCATTCTCCAAGTTGCCGACATGGTTGCCAAAAATTATACCAATTTGGCTCTATCGCCAACATTTTGCTATGTTTCCATTAAATCACCATGATAACATAAAGGGACGACACTGCTTGCGAATATTGCAATTTTAACATGAAATAAATACAACCGAAAGTAATATTAATGTATTACATATCCAGACATAAATTATTTACACTATTTTAATCATTCATTATACAAAATTTGTAACAATATGTTACTTTGCTGAACAGAGATCAGCTTACGATGGTGTGTTAAAAAATGAACCCGTAAAGGAATAAAGGGGAATTTTTGTTGGTATTTCGGCTGAATTCTCTGGGAGTATCTAAGAAAACAGTTTGAAAAGGAATTGCTACTGGAAGAATGCCCACTTTGTAAATCTCTTCTCTATTCTCCAGTAAGGGATTCAAGAAGTGAAGTGAGAGACACGAAGAGAAAGAGCTTATACAAAGCTGACTAGAAATCTTACTGCTAGTGTTGGTAGTTTTTGATCATAAGATAGGTGTGTTCTAGAATTTTCAACATATTCAAATGGTGTAATAAAAATTGTCTTGAATTAATACAGAAAGCTCTCCATCATTACTACTTTGAAGATTTTTCTTTGTTTTAATCTATCATGGCTGGGGACCTTAATATGCAAGCTGGTATTATTATAAACAAAGATTAACTGTTCGAGACAATTCTTAAGACATTAATATTGCTGTAACATTGAACATTGAACAACAACAAAATTGTTACAGCATTGAACTTTAGAGGTCCGCTCTGCCTATTATAAAGTTAAGATTGATTATACCAGCTTTTCTCAAACTGTGGGCCGCGCCCCCCTCTTGGGGGGTGTCACAACTCTTCAAGGGGAGCGCGAGCACATTGAAAAGTCGAAAACAAAAGATTATTTAAAAAAAATATATTAATTTACTGAAAGTAAACAAACAAAATACATCCTGACATAATAAAAAATAAAATATGATTTTACACTGATATACTACACTTATATAAATATATCAGTACTACACAATGTATTTCATAATTAATTTAACAACACTAAGTTACAAACAAGTTTATTAATTACCAGAGACCCCATGGGTTTGTCATATATATAATCTAAAACAAAAATTAACACTTATCTTGATAATTTTTGTACGGTTTATGATTAAACCTTGACTGCCGATCAAAAGTTTTGCGATTCGTTTCCCAAAATGCCAACGGTTTTTCACGTAGGCACACGTATGTTATGTATTTGAGGAGGAGGAGGAATAAAGAAGCAAAAATAATCTGGAATAAGTAAATCCTTCGCAAATATTGTTGATGTCCATTTATTGCATTCCAAATTCTTTGGAATAATTTTATGGATAACAGTGCACAGAAATGAACCTACTTCGAAAAGACTTATATATATGTCTGGGAAAATAAACACTTTGGCTCAGTGAGACGTTTATACACACGAGGGGGAGGGAGTGCTTAAGAGGTTAAAATCGTATCGTAGTTTTAGCGTCAAGGAATAGTATTATTGAATTCAGTACATTGTAATTGTATAAGGGGGGGTGATAAAAATTATGATTGAATATTGGGTCACGAATATTGCAACTTTGAGAAGCACTGGATTAGACTGTTATGAAAACACTGGTGTAACAAAATGCAGCCTGTAGATCAAACAGTTCTGGATGAAAGGGGTACACATGTATAATTAATGCAAGTGAAACCCACACACACACACAAAATGATTTAAAACAGTTACTACGGAACTAGTGTAAAGTCATCCACTTTCCTGAATTCAAAATTTGAATGTAATCGGTATAAATTCAAGGGCAGCTGTCTCATGACCGCCATTTTGCAACAAGACCATTTGTAAAGTTATAGATACAGTGTGGATTAGCTAGAAATTATGCATTTGGTGTAGAGCTATGGTCTTCAAACTGTGGTCCACGAACCTCTGGGGTGCTACGAGGCACACCCAGCGATGATACGAGTCACAATAAAAAAATCGAAAATAAATAATAAATGTGTTTTCAAAATGGATTCACGTTTTCTATGAAGTTTGTATACCCACTAAAATTTATAGTTCATCCCTGTCGTTAGGAAACTGCATATTTTATTTCTATTTTATAGCTTTGGTTTGCAATATTTTTAAGCCTTTACAATAAAATAATATTAAAATGTGTATTATTTAAATATATTACCTATTTGGTTCCAAATATTTTAATTTTTACGATACCGGATTCCATGAGATAATTGTATACTCGTTAGTGCAAAACTAAATAGTTTTACAAATGAAAATGCACCTTTTGACATATGCTGAAAAAAAAACAATGAAGGAGAGACTAAAGTTTGACTCTAAGTAATAGGCACGGAAACAAATTAAAACCATGAGGTCTAAATTTTAAAGAAAAACATTTAAAGAAAAACACTCAATTCAACTAGTAACACTCAGTACGTGACTTCACTCCTTCGTACCCAAAGACAGAATGCCTCTTTTTCAAACCCCAAGAGGTGAAAACGAATTTCCGCCCCCTGTCCATCTGCGTCTGTTGGCCACCAGGTGAATCTTCACCTTTACACATTCCAAAGGGGGGGAACTAACCATCCCCTGAAATCCGATGTCAAAACTCTGAATTTAAGCAGGAATAGCTCTTAAATCCAATGCTGCAGATTCATGTAATATACACAGTATTCCTCTAAACATTTTATTGCCATTCAGAACCATGTGAATAAGTGAAAAATATTTTTCACCATAAGTGGATACAAAAACAAAGTATTGAAATAAATTAAGCTCAGAATATGTAATGTGATTAATTTCAACAGACTTAGACTTCATTTGTTCGTTTGAAAAAAATCAAGCACATATCCCAGTTAATAAAGTTGGATCATCGATTGATGTTATTAATGTGTAACATATATTAAAATTTTTATTAATAGATGCAATAATTTTCCAATTACCTTTACAAAAAACACATATAAGATGTTGATTTACTTTATATGCTATTTTAAGATAGATTCTTATAAGTGTGTGTGGAATTGGGTTCCGAGAAAATACTTTCTAGTTCCACTGGTCTAGATCTTCATTGCTCTACAAATTGTTATTTTTATTATTTTTTAAATCGCTTTACTTAAAAACGTTTCGGAAACCACATAAATACCACTAATTTGATTTAAGTGTATCAACTGACGCAACAAACATTCTATACAAGAAAAGCGAAATGACTTAAAAAAATTAAAAATACCTCAAACATTTTTTCATCAGGAAACAAAAGAGAAATTTGTTACATCTAAATACGCTTGCGCCATAAAACCCCAAATTCACTCACTCACACTACATCTAAATACACCCAAATCACATACCTGTACACATGATAAGACAGAAGTGAAACGAATATATTTACACTTTATTGAATTTAATTATTATTTAACGAAAATACGATGCATCCTTTATTTTTAAATGAGAAAAGTTTGAAATTTTTTTTCACAGATAACGCCTTAAGCAATATCACTATTATAGATTAGGAAGATACCGCCTTTCTTTTAAATGATATAGGAAAATATTTTTTGGCATTAATCTTAAATTTAAAGCTTTGTCTTTACACATTGAACAAATCTGAATAGTATGAGTTCATTAAATTGTTCCAGTTTGATCGAAAAATGCATTTAGATAAGGCAGATCCATTACGTCTATAGTAAAAGAAGAATTATTGGCTTAGTTTGTTACATAATTATCTTATCTTCACGTAAGCGTAAGTATCAAAGCCCAGAGGCACGGCAAAAGAGATCTTAATATCAGATTTATTGAGACTTTTGTCCAGGTTGGGCTTTTTTCTTCTTTTACCTTCACATCCAAATTCTTGCTTTTGATTTTATCAGCAGAAAATATCTCAAGCAGCTTAACTTTTTCTTCCTTATTTCTTTTCAAAGTCTACCCATGAATGAAATTTTATCTTCCAGGCATATTTTAATCTAGTTTAGTTGGAGGAGGAAAATGTATAGGAAGGATATTAAACGAGGGAGAGAAAAAAATGTCTTGGATGAAACCAATGCATGCACATGCGTATGGTGAAAATAAAATTTCAAAATTTCGCAGAGAAGTTTGGGACATAAGTTTTCTAACAAAATTTCTTTATAAAACGCAGGAGAGATGCTTACGATTAGAAATATTTTCCCGTATATGAATATTTTAGTAAAAGGTGCATACTCAGTTATTAAATTTTTAATTAAGTGAAAAGCGTAGTCAGGAATGTTTTCAAGCATTTTACATCTGATTTCATATAAAATACTATAGGTAAACAGCTGTCTTTATAAAATGTTTATAAACACTTAACCACAAAGTTTATTTGCAAAAATAAGAAGTCACAGATTTTAATGACGAAACTTTATATGAAAATTGTAGATGTTGATGTATTTAATTTATTTAACAACCAAGATTTAACTTAAACAAAATACATTTTCAAAGTTCTAAAACAAAAATCCATTTTTTTTGTTCTTCGAATGTTTTTTTTATATTAAATTAAATATGACAATAAATATATTAGAAATGTTCCTAAAATCATTACTCTGTATTTCATAAATACAAATTCATAAAGCCCTGTTGTTTCCGAAATTTTTGTTTATTCTTTATGAATTTTTTTTACGTTTACACTTTCTTTTTCAATTCTTACTATTAGCTCATACTCACTAAATATTTATCTTGATCAAGTTTTCAATCGTTAACAAAATGCTTTCTATGCATCCAATCAAGTTCAAATATTTTTTTAAACTCGTAGAGAATGATACTTGATGTTAATACAGTTTTTTCAAATATTAACTCATTGATTAAATTTTATTTTATATTTTTAAATTTATTATTCATTATTTCCGTTGTAGTTACAATTAGCTGCAACATATGGCACCAGTACGTTTTTCTAACAGAGTAGGAATTGACGTTAAAATCAATTTTTTTCTGTTATAGTATTTGCTAATGATTCATTTAAAAATATTGATCATCACATTTTTCCTTTTAATATTTAAGACAAAGATTGTAGGTAAAATGTTGTTAAAAATGGTTACAGAATATACTGTTACATATTATTTGTTTGATTCAAATTCTAATGCAAAGGAAAACAACAAAAGTAAGAAACAATGTAAGAAAAGTGAAGAAAAAAATATCTGGATTTCCTTAAGGTATCATACTACCCTAAAATAATGATCAGAAATCATGATTTTTTTAAAAAAAAATTGCAATTTTTTAATGATTTTATTTTATAGGCCATCTCATTAGTTTTATAAAAATACCAAGTTTGATATTTTCCATTCTCTAGAACAAAAACTACAACTGTTTTATTAAAAGCAGATGCCATAACTTTGCACAAGATGTCAAATTTTAAGATGCGTTTTACTCGAAATGTGTTTTTTCGAAGAGCTCAAGCAGAACAACGATTTTTTTAAAAAATTTTTTAAAATAATTTGTTGAAAATATTTGCGTATGTTCTGTGTAACAGTAGAAGAGTTTTAAACATTAGATTTATCAATCACTGTTTTATTACAAAATTTATAGTTCTTTATGTGAATATAATCACTGTTTTTTAAGCAATTCATACAATAGCTAAGATAAAGTGCTCTATTTCTTGTAAAAATTACACTATCTCGTATCCTGAAGGTCATTTCTAAAAAAAATAGCAAAGCAACACATCAAAATTGAAAAATTGAGAATTTGCTGATTTACTATTTGCACAGAGTGGGTCCCTTTTATATAATTTTTTGTAAATTCTTACCCGTTTTTTCAAATTTTGGTAATAAAAATTTATTTTTGTCTTCTTAATTTTATCTTTTATTTTTCTTAAAATGTACTAACTAAATCTAAAACCACAAAAAAAAATCCCCATATCTAATTTTTTTAGAAAAAAAAGTTGTCGCAAGTAGTTGGATACTTTAAGCAAATGTCTCTCCCATTTTATGCATTTATAAAACATATTTTTAAATGCAACACTGATTATTACGAAGTTTCTTCACTTAAAAATTGTCCCTGATTTCATAACATGATTCTATCGTACTTCCCTTCTTTTTACTTCATAATGATGTGCATCAAAACGAAAGAAATACCCAAAGAGAATCTGTGCTATATATATATATATATATATATATATATATATATATATATATATATATATATATATATATATATATATATATATATATATATATATATATATATATATATATATATATATATATATGAAGGAATTTCTAATTTGCTTTCATAAAAAGCATTACATATCTTAAAATATAATGTAGTTAAAAAATCCCTTTTTGAAAAAAAATATTGCACCACTTTTAAGCAGAACATTTACATTTAATTATTATAATACGTTTTTTTGTAGTATTTAATATGAAATAATGTTTATTAACGGCAAATTGTTTTAACGTCTTAATCTTTGAACAATTTTTTTTCAGCACCATAATTTTATGACCTAGATAGCGATTTTTCAAGTTGAAATTAAAGTACTGGACATCTAGAGCTAAAAATATTTGAACTGGAAAGAGATTCTAGGCTTGGATAATTTCGGAAGTTTGTAGTTGTGAATCGCATATATTTAAATCAGTTGTAATGCAATGTATTCATTAATTGTCATGTATATGCATGATTCTCACTGACTCTTAGTCATATTAAAAACGAGTATCAATGGTTGAATTTTTATGCGATTCATTTATGCACAGCCATGCAATTTTAATTATTTTTTACTCGCAATTGCTACCGAAATCGCCCATCCGGTGTACTGGATAGTGACGATGAATGCGTTGCCATAGGGTTTAGGTTCGAATCCCGGGTAAGGCATACAATCCTTCTCTTCTTCATGATGTGTGCTTCACGCTGACTTCTATGTAAGCCCCAATATGATACTTTGTGGTACCCGGGGTTATAAATGTTCTCAATAAAAAAATGTCCTCATTAAATAACTAAAAAGCTGCGCGACCCTGGTATGGTGGTTATGACACTTGCCTTGTAATCGAGTGTGCTCGGGTTCGAATCGTGAATAAGGCATGGATGTATCTTCGGGACAAGAAGTCAGACTTTCACCTGATATGGATTCCCATCTCAAATGGTAAGCAGCGTACCCCCTCTCAATTCTATGCTGAGATCACCGTTTGCCTAATAAAGTCTGCATTATTCTGCGTTTGTATTGTGTTTCTGTTTATTTGTCTATGATATGTATCCCAGGATGAAGCCCACGACAACGAGAGCAAAAATATTTGACGTTTCCGGCATTTAAAATATTTTTTCGTCCATTAAATATAGATATAAATTTATTTGGATTAAAATATAATAGAAATAACCTGAAATTTAAAGAAAAAAATATAGCCAAACCAAATATTATTTTATATATGCCTTACCTCCTATTGATTCACATCTCAATCTCAGTTCGGAACCTTCATCATAGGGGCCAATGACTCCAGATAATTCGTTATTTTCTATATCCAAAATGATTGTTTCTTTAGGTGGAACTAAAAAAAGAAACACATATATTTATAAAATTCTGCAATTATAGATGGATTCAAAATATTTCAGATGAACTACTGAAAATTAAATTTGTATTTGCTTATGAAAGAAGAAATTTAAAATTCTACATAAAAATATAAAATAATTGACCCTTTTATTCACTATCTATATTAGAAAATTAGAATAATATTGAAATGGAAAAAAAATATATTTCTTGCGGTAATTTATTCAAGAAACATTTGTTCGGAACCGTTCAATATATGTTAATGATATTTTCGTGTGGTTTCTCTCTTTTCCGGATTCAAATACAGTTATTTTATTTTTTTTCAAATACAAATATTTGTACATTTATTTATATTTTTTTTATTTCGTATTTCTTTATTTATTTTTTTATAAATTTAAGTATCCTATTATGAAATTTTTTTAAATTGATATTTCTTAAACTATGCATCCATTTTTCAAACATTGTTCCACATAACTCTTCTTACATATTTTTCATATTATTCTTCATTTTCCAATAATGATTTCTATTACATCAATAAATAAAGATTTCCTCGTGAAATACGAAAAGCATTGATCAATATGTTGTTGCAGCTTTGCTCAAAAAAGGAAAAAAAAATTGCTGAAATATATATTTTTTATCAGTGGTGCACACACGAGGGTCCCCTGGTCCGGACCCATCTCATAGCCCTTATTTTTTTATTAGCGATAATCCTATGTACATAGCACGCAAAATTTAATTATTTGTTATTACTAATTTATTTTATGCATTAATGCATAATAAGTTACAATTAATAATTCAATAATTTACTATTAACAGTTATTATTTTAATAATTTTCTATTTACTGTTTTTTTCTCCCAAAATTGACAAAATCAAAAGAATATGTTTGGTGGCATATTGAGGTATTATACGAGAATAGTAGACTTTTTTGAACCTGGATCCCCCCCTGAAAATTTTTAACAGTTATCAAAGAAATCAAAAGAAAACAAAAATGTATGAAGAGTATAAAAAGCAGCATTTTATTACAGATTTGAGCTATGTATACAATTGTTTTCTAATAATTTTAAAATTGTATAGCCGGAAGTTCATCTTCGGTGTTTTTCGTGAATTTCTTTATTTACGTAAAGAAATTAATTTCTTAAATATTTATTCTAATTTGCGAGTTAATTTTGCTTAGATATATTTTAGAATATCTTAAATATTAACACTAATTACTTGATAAATAAATAATATTAAGTTAAGTACACGTTTTGTGTTACATATGTACGCTTTCTTTTTTTAAATATACATGTTTCTTCAATCCAGGAGAAATATTAGGCAACCAGTGAAACCAGAAACTTCAAGTGAAGATTTAAGTTTATTTTAATGAGAGTGTGGTCTCTCTCACCTGGGTTTGGATCATGTATTCAGAGTATCTGTAATGGTGATGAAGGTATTTATTTGGATCTGACAAAAGTTTAAAAAAATATTTAGTCCTAACAATAATATTTCGACTTCAGCTGTTTTCAGTTTTCCCTGCTCTTTAAAAATTTTTCAATGCTCTAGGTCAAAGGTTACCAAACTTTGTTGTCTCATAGACCCTTTGCCATGTTTTTTCGTTTGGGTTAGATCCTTGCTTACCTAATATTGGATTTTTGCAATTTTACCAATTTAAATGTCTTTTTGACAGCTGGTATAGATCTATTTACTGTAAGCTATTTAAATTTTTGACTAAAGTGAAGTATGGAGTTTAAAACTAAAAAAAAACATGTTAATTAAATTAACACATAAAATTACTAAGCAACAAACAAATGCTTTCAAAGGGGGGAGTATAAATTTGGTGTGCATCAATAAAAATTTTTCAACTTTTGGAATCAATCGTGTCAGGTTTAATCCTAAATCTCTTTGGTTAGTAGTGTCCATACCTAATTCCCCTTCCCCCTTCATTTTTTGTTTCGGAGATTGGCAACCACGCTGAAACTACTTCTCACTAGGAAAAAATTTTAAAATTTCGTCACGATATTCCATAATTCGTGATAAATAACAGTTATGTCTTTTTAAAGCCGAAATTGCGGGAATGGCCCTTGTTTTAATAAAATTTATCCTGTCGACTTGTAACTGCAAATTAACTTTATTCAGTTCAGTTCCGCTTTTATGGGACATGAAGCAACAAAGGCTATTAACCCATTAACCTTATGAAAATAAGGAAATAAATCCATTAAATATAAAAAATCTGGTTTCCATTTGACTAAATTTTCTTTTAAATGTATCATCATGATTTGACTTAATGAGAATCACCATCATAGACCCCATTTACCCCTCATGGGTCCCCAAATAATTGTTTGCCGACGTGGACCCCTTGTAGGTCGTCATGGACCCCTGGGGTTCCATATAGACCACCTTGGGAATCACTGCTCTAGGTTTATAAAAATGTCATTCTACAAGAAGAGATTCATAGTCCGAACTTTAAGCATTGGTGTACTACTGATTTCGATTGAAAAAAAAAAGAGAAAACGTATTGAAAGGATCATAAAAGAATTTCTTTGAATGTGATGAATCAAGTGATTCATTGAAAAGAATAATTAGGACGTAAAGTTATTTAGAAATGCTTCTGCTAACTTAATCTAAAGCAACAAGTGTTTTCTTTTGCATTCGCATCTATAGAGAAAAATAATTTCTCTTTAAATTGAAAAGTTTTTGTTTTACTACAATCACATAGTATAATATTTAGGTATTAAATTCATATATTTTAAAAGATGGGCAAAGTATTATAAACGCTTCTTGTTGAATATGCCTTGCTACGTAAATCAATAACAATAATGTATGTTAAGAATGTTTTTGTTAAACGTGGGATGAGTATTAAATTGGAAGAAATATTCTTGAAAATACACCTAATCATGTTTTTTCACAATGGAAACATTCTTGATAAATACATGTTAAAAAATTCGTGTAAAAATATAATGCAATTATACAAAAAAAGGAAAAAAAAGAGCGTTGAGATTCCAGGCCTAAGCAATCAGCAAAAATAATACATCATATAAACTATGTATTTTCGTATGATTTTAAACATTTTCTTTCGTAAAGATTTCACATGCATCATACAAACTAAAATATAATTTGAAAATTAACAAACGAAATGGCGTTAATTCGTGAGAACAAAAGTTTGATAAAATAGTATGAGATACATATATGAAAACATGTTATCCGTTGTCCCTTTCTGAGAATAAACGTATATGTTTGGATAACACTGCAGCATTATTTGTATCACGGGAAATGTCTTAATTATTTTCATCGTGCTCCACTGATGAAATTATTTCTATAATCTCGAAATGAAAATAAAGGCTAGCCTTCTGTGGAGACGACGTTTCTGTGAATTTAAGAACGAATTCAATAAGTAATCGTTTCATTTGTGCGTTGAATGATCCGATGCATAAATATTTTGGTGTTTGGTAATTTTAGTGCAATACCTTGATATTCAGAAAGCAAACAAAATTCTATACTGATATTATAACGTTCAAGAAAATTTCACAAAGTGATATCACATTACATTCTTTGAATCCAACGTTGCAGTGATAAAAATTAAAGTAAAAAGAAAAAATAAATTCGAATTCAAATAGATGATTTTAAACCAAATAAGTCGGGTAAAAATATAATTAACTTGTAGATCGTTCGTCGGTGTCAATTTGACACCGAATCCTGTTTACTTTATTCTCCATTCCGCATTTTTGCAGGGAATTTGAAAATTTTTTGTGACTGTTAATCATTTTCCTTGGTGATTACACAGAAAACTTTTTGTGTTTCTAGGTTAATTTGGAGTGATTTTCCCCCTAAATATATCTAGAACGTCCGCTGGTGTTATTTTGACACCATTATATCGTTATAAAAGGCTGCCATTCAGGAATTATATTTCACTAAGTAGATACTATGAGTAAAACTAATTTCCCAAAGATCTATTGTGCATTTTTTACCTTGAGTACAGTGTTATTCAGTCCATAGTGGAAATAAATCAATTTTAATAAAACTGTTGTGTCTAAGTATTTCGTTATATATTAACTGCTCATGAAAAAAACATTCGATTTTCGAACTTAGTGCAGAGAAGACACCACGAAGCAATTAATCTTAGAAAAGATCTAACCCTTGATGAAATTGCTAATTTGCTGCCAGATCGTTCTGAGAATAAATTGGCTCTAAGTTAGATTCCGACGAAGACAAAGGATTGAATGAATGTGACGACGAAGAATCTGAAGAAAGTGCAGATGTAATTGATAATATTCCAGTAAATTTTAATATATATGTCGCTAGGAAAAGCACAGAGTGGATACCGCATAATAGTAATGTCCCTGGCAGTTTTGCGACTTGAAATGTTTCGCGACAAAGCTGTGACACAACAAGCTTCGTGAAATATAATGCCAACCTCAATTTGTTATGATATAAAGGGTCATAATACATGAAAATTACTTGAAATAATATTAAAAAGTCTTAAAACTAAATCCTACTGCACAGTAGTCCTGCAATTATTTAATTAAATCAATTACTTTGTATATTTTATATCACGGTATCAAGATGACGCCGGTGGATGTTTAAGGTTAATCGAAACCCCGGACGTTCTAGTGTTAAATGTTTTGTTTTTAGATCGAGTTAAATCAAAATAGTGTAGTAGTTGTATTCCAGAACATATTGCGAGGAGAACATTTAAAAATTATAATAGTAACAAAAGATTTAAAAGATTTGATAGTGATTGTGCAATTTGATAGGGAAAATATAATAGCCCTTGGCCTTGAACATAACAAATTTTGTATTTATCAGGAATATCTTTTTCTGCTGGGCTTCCTAAGAAAGTCACAATTGTAACAAGTCTTTTAGAGCTATGCACTAAGAGTGAACCCACTAATGTCATCTAGGCAAAAGAGCTCGAGACTATTGGTAAATATTCAAAAGTTGATTTTGTGTTTGTCTATACACGCGGTTCTTCAGATGAAACATTCTTAAATGGAGGCGTGAGGCAGCCTACCAATGAGTAATTGGTGATGGTGTCATTGCTTATTGCTTCACTTGTCAACTTCGGGAGATAATTGAGGCTCTTAATCTATATGAGACTCTCCCTATTCTAGAACAGGTATGACGGGCTCACGCGTCTTTTCTTTAACATGTCCTTTGGGTTCTTTGGGCCAGAATTAAAGGCAACTCTTTTCCAATCAAATTCAAGAAGTGAAGTGTGAATGAATGATGCAAATTTGCAAGCTTTTAAATATTGGAACTTAGAGTAAGCGAAATGGCAATTTGTGGCAGTTGATGACAAGTAGAGGAATGTTAATATAGTTCGTGGTTCAAGTTTGGATAAGGTTACGTGGCGGTGATTAGATGTTTTAAATGATAAAGATATAGAGAAGCAAGGTGCATGCCAGTGTATGCAAGTAAATACAAGATTGCCTTTATGATATTAGTGATTGATTCTCCAGGCTGCAACAAGGTAGGATTGAATATTTAATATTAGAATCAGTGATTGTATAAGAATTGAGCTTAGGCGATTCAGTTACTGATATTGGTCCGAGTTAGGTTAAGTCGTTATTATCTATATGTATTGTGTGCTGCCTATTTTGTCATCGTAGATTCTCTCACATTAATTATTATAATTCAATTTGTTAGAAGTTTTTGAAAATCTTAATAAAGATATATTAAGATTATGTATGCTTCTAGTTTTTCCGTTAATCATACACCTCTATATAACTCACGCTGATACTCCGAGAGATATTTTCCCAAAGGGGGATATCACACAGGCCAACGGTCTCGTCATTTTTGTGTCTCAAAAGTAGCCCACCGGGCAATTCTAAGTGGAGTTTCATGGATTACTGAAGAGATTCCCTCTCGCCTGTTTAGATTACAGGACTTAGATAAGGTATATTTTATCCAAAAGTTGGCTACACATGTTGAAATTGCATGCAATGAAAATGCGGATAAACTGGTGAAAGAAGCTAGAAATCTTAATTATAACAAGCTTTTCAACGTTACCTTATCAGATGCAAATGCTGTCGAATTTCAAATTGAGAATGAAGTCAATTCCTGTAAAGTATCAAGTCTGTAATGTAAGTGGAGATCGATCGCCTTATAACAAAGACTATTTCTAGGTTAAGAACAGGACATCAGAGAGGACTGAAGATTGATAGGGATGGTAGAAGAACTTGGAATAGGAATTGTGATGACTTTTTAGATACAGCTTATATTTTTGACTTCCCAGCTATTCTTACTGCTGTACAAGAAATAAAGGTTCTGTTCTCGTCAACAAATCTCTATGTGGATAATATTGAACAGATTGACAGAAAAGTCAACTGGGCGCATGATACTGTCTGATTTGGTCCCGTCATGGGTACAGCAACATCATCATCAAAATTGTGCCAGAAAAATTCGAATAAAACAGATCTGGATATATTATATAATGTATTTAAACTAACATATTTTGAATTAATTTTATGCATAGTTGTATTATATGTATACGTAGTACATAAGATATATTTGTCTTAAAGATTATCTAACTTATGAATTATATTTAATTCAAATGCATGTGATACAAATCGACTGTGAAAGGAACAATTAAATTGAAAAAAGATGAAATAAAAATTGGGGCAGCAAATGAATGATATTTATTTTAAACTTTAAAAAGTAATTCAATAACACATTTTTTCCTCTAGTACTAAATATTTGCAAGAAAAACATCTGATACATTTAACAGATTTTTTTTTCCCTTTTTTTAAAACCCCACTATTTATATAATAAAACCCCACTATATATATATATATATATATATATATATTGAATTTCCATTGTACTGTAGAGTGGAAGAAGGAAGAAAAGTGTGGATTGTGGACTTTTTCAATGGTGTGGGGACACAGAGCTAGGTTATGAAGTTTTGAAATATACGTTGTATGACTCTCTATTCATTTGCCAGTAATTATCAATGTCGGTTGTTTATGGTAGAAAAATAATTATATTGAATCTGAATTATTCTCTTTCTCTCTCTAACGAAAATTAAATCATTTCCCATTTTTATTTCCGAAATTCAACACCTTTGTTGCAATATTAACTTTTTTAATTATTTAAATTTAATTTTTCCTGATCTCAGCACCATACAACACCTTTACACATAGATAGGTTCCAATTAATGTTAATTTTCACGTCCAAATAACATCAATGCCTCCCTTATATATGTGCATTTAAATATCTGCACACACCTGCAATATATATTATAATGAGGACAAAAATAGTTACTATCAAAACCAACGATACAAAGAAAAGAACAATTTAACGTCTGACTAAAGTAAATAGTTTGATTAAAATGTCCATCTCTTACTTCATTAAAGTTTAGTACTTAGAAACTTTAGTTCAAGTACTTCCATCCTTTTTTCTCCTCATCCTTGAACTCGATCCTCCATCTCGAAAGAACAACGAGCCTTTACCTAAGAAATCCCAATTACGAAATTCAGGCCACGTTGATATTGATTTCCCAATCTTCTAGTTCCTTTCCTTCATCTCCGTGGCTCCTTTCTAAAATGATGAGAGTTGGCTATAAATTGCTTCGGACATTTCCGATCTATTGCCTGAACAGAAATGCCGTTTCTTGTTAAGTGTTTCTGTCAATGTTTTACGCACTGCGTTCCACCAGTACGGTGGGTGGGGAATTTTTCATTTGTCCATTGGCATTAAGAGAGAGTTTATTGAAGCTGACACTAGTCTACACTTCAGTAGAAAACGTTTTATGAGGACTGTTGGAGGACGAGTCATGCGGGCGGTCTTACGACATAAGGCGAAGTGACCAACGAGTGGTAAACGGTTTGGGGATCTGCTCGGAAGTTGTTATTAGATTATCGCTGTATAGAGGTTAACAATTCCTCTTTTTTATATTTTTTTTCATAAACGTTGTTCAAAAAGAGTAATTTGGTTTATATAAAACAAACGGGTATTTTTTAGTGGTAACAGCTTTTCGGTACAAATATTGTATAAGTATTTCAACTCTTAAATAGTAATTTTAATTAAATAGCACATTCTTCTGATTATTTCAAATAAAAATATTACTCAAAATGAGTAATTTTTAGTATTTCTAAAGAGAAATTACATTTTTTGTATATATTTGAAATTAAAATTGTTAATATAGTTTATTTCTTAAAAAATAGGACATTAAGAAAAGAAAAACTAATGGCATTAATGAAAATCAATGATGCTGAATTATTTATTTTATACATTCAGACATGTTTACTTTAATGTAATATATAAAACGATTAAAATAGATTTTATTTGATATATTTTTGTCAACAGATGCATTTAACTAATAACTTGATGAAGTTTTAAATCATATACACTAAACACACGCACATTTAGTTTTGAATATTAACATTTTAAACGCCGAGCTATGATTAAAAGGTAACATAAACTAAATTTGGGTAAAAATCAAGTTTAAATTAAAGCATAAGATCTATGAAAAGGAAATTTTTACAAAGAATAAAAATTAATAATTTTTAGCAAGTTTCAAAAATGGAACATTGGAGGGTACATGTTTCACATGTATTTTTTTAAAAAATATGAACAATGCCATTTTAATTCAAAAATCAATTAATATATACATTTTTTAGAGGTTCCACTAAACATTTCGTCACGAGATTTAATCACTCTGCGTTGTAGGGAAGAGGGGCATGATACCCGACAAACCATTGAAATTGGCCTTAAAAATCTAAACATTGAAGTAAAGGAAAAAACAAAAAAAATTGCGGTTGAACTAGAAAAATCTATCATTTTTTCCCCTGCATAATATTTAAATGTACCCTGATGGGGGGGAGACAGGTTCACCCACAGGTGCACCCTGCTGGCGCCACCTCTGACGTAAACTTTTAAATATAATTCCAAAGTAAAACAGATTAAGCTGAAAATATAATTTATAAACAGGAATTTATACATTTACAGAAAATTACAATCAATTATTAGAAACATACCCAATAAAGGAAACATCAGTAGAACAAAAAAATAAACAAATAACCTTCATATCTATACTTCCAAAGTTAATAGTATAATAAAGCCACACAAAACTAGAAAATACAGATGTACCAAAATTCTTTAAAATGAGAAATAAAAATAAAATATGTTATTGCTTTTTTAATATGTGTGTTCTTTTATGTTTTTAACTATTTTTACTGTCCGTAGTGGTTAGGAAAACATTCCTTATGCAATCTTTTTTCACCCTCGAGGCATTTTTTCGTTGTGTTTTTCCGACGTACACAATGTCATGTTTAGCGCATTGCTAAATAGATCACAATACAATTTTTAGTTTCTAAACAGAGGCCTATATATTCCAAGAAGTCTTTCTAGGAAATTGACACTTCCCATTCCCTCATTGTACTTTTTATAAGATTTGGTTGCCAAGTATCAATTTTCTTTTTTTTGTGTGCATGGCAAAATCTCTTGGTTTTAGGGACAAGCTCATGTGTTACGTTATTGGATGTCATAGTTACTACAACACTGTCTTTCTATCGGCAAACGTACACTTGTTCTTCACTTCGGTAATCAAAATTACCTCTTTGCCATTTTTTTTTTTTTTTTTTGCTTCTTTTGGGGATTTCAAAGGGCATCTTTCTGTGCGATTAACTTGACTTGTGCCAGTTCCTTTAAAACTCTTTTCAGACAGTTTTTTAACAGTTTATGTGATGAAAAAAAATTCTCAAAGAATATTTCATGCTTGTCGGGACATTAAACACCGAATAAACACTACTTCGCTAGATCCAAGAGGAGAGTTTTCTATTTCCGGTTTTTTTTTCCACAGCAAAATATCATAGAGTAAGGATAGCCACTGCTGGATCACATCTATTTTTTTATATCCAAACCTAATCGCCTTGCCTTTGATAAACAATTTTGACTGAATGGTGACCGTAATAAGGGACCATCGATTCATCTATACTCAGTTTAGAACGAAAGATGCTGAACTGCTGAAAATTTTACTCAAGTTCTAGATAAAAAGGAGAAATTTCTCACTGTATCTCCAAGTATCAAATTGTTATTATAGATAATATGAAATAATTTTTTTATATTTCTGAATCTACTTCTAGGCATTACAGTAGAATCAATCGGGACTGATATGTCTTGTGTGCTCCAGTATAAATCTTCTCCAGGTACTTGATGATATCCACTAAATAAAAGTAACACAGTGAAGTAACACTAATAAAGTAACACGCATCATCTAACTATCAACAAACACACGTGTAGTTTTGCTGCAGCTGAGAAATTCACTTGAGATTGTCCAGAAAGAGGGACGAGTTGAGAGAAGGAACCGAAATGAATGTCAATAGTCATAAATATCTTCTTCCAACGCATACTTTAAGCTTTTAGTGTTCAGAAAGCTTTTTCCGCTCTTCTATGAACTGTAAACTAATTAACTGTATTGTGTTAAAAAGTATACTTTTACATTCCAATGTTCCATTTTTGGAACATTGAAATTTCTTTTCCGATAGTACAAAAAATAATGATATTTCTTACGATATCTTACAGTCTATAGTTAAAATGATCATTTTTAATTACATTTACCAACTAATAAAATTGTTTTTTAATTCTGAATTTTATGTGAAATTTTGAATTTTGCCCAATGGAAAATAAAAAAAAATGCATATTTTTTTTAGAATATTTTTCTCAAAGAGATAATTTACTTTAGCAACTGTTCTTCTCAATTGCAAAAAAAAAAAAAATAATCCATATTTTTTGTCTACAAAATAATTTTTACGGAACAATATAAATAAAATTGAATCTTTCAGAAAATTTCAAAATGGATGTTCCAATAATGGAACATTGGAGTGCTTTAAGATAGGTACTTAAGTTTTATACTGACGATCAATTTCATCAAAGCAAAATGCATTACAAATCAAAAATCATCACTTAATCAAAAGACATCACCAACTATGATTATCGTACGTGCCAACAAGATACTATATCTGTAAATGTAAGTGGTCAGCTTTCCGCTATTGGCTGCATATCATGCAATTTGGGCAACATATTTTCCTTTGAGGACTTGACGGTATAATACTTGGATTAAATTGCTCAAAATTTACCCATTAATTACCCATTTCTAAGCAAATTAAAACCTAAGTAATTAAAAATCATTGAAAATGTGAATTATTTTATTAGGAATATTTTTGCAGAAATTATTCATAAATTTTAATTGGTCATCCTAATTTATAGAAAATTGAAATCAGAAAGAAGTGTTTTATATACTGGTGTGCAAAAATTAAGGACAAGACGGTTTTTTCAATATAACTTTGTACAAAAGCTTTCCAAATCAACACATTTATAATACCGTAAGATCCCCAATACGTAAGGACATGTGTAATGTAAGCAACACTTACTAAAAGAGAAATCAAAGGGATAAAAAGAAGCTTGATTGAAAAAGTAGAATGAAGCGCAATGCGAATGAAGGCCGAAACATCCCTGTGATGGGTGTCCAGCAAGAAACATCCGGTCTTTAGTACGGGATATGATCTCCCCTGACTGCTAGACAGGTTTCACAGCGTCTGCCCATGCTGAGAATGAGGGTGTCAATGAGTTGTTGAGGCATTGCTGCCCATTCGTCTTGCAGCGCCAATCGAAGCTCCCGAATCGTTACTGGTGGTAAGGTACGAGCTGCCTAGCGTCTGCCTAGAAAATCCCATACATGCTCGATGGGATTGATATCCGGAGACCGTGCCGGCCAATCCATACGTTCAATATCCTCACTCTCTAAGAGCTGTTCGGCAGCTACTGTGCGATGACATGGTGCATTGTCGTCCATGAAAAGGAACTGCAGACCCATAGCGCCTCTAAAAAGACGCACATATGGAAGAAGAATCTCGTTACAATAACGGGTCCCGTTGACTGAACCTGCGTCGAAGATGTGAAGGTCTGTACGACTACCAAGCATGATGTCTCCCCAAACGAGAACACTGCGACCTCCATACCTGTCCCTTTCAATGATGTTCGAGGGATGATTGCGGCTTCCCCTCTCTCTCCAGATGAGTATGCGATGAGAATCGCTACTGAAACTGAATCTGCTCTCATCTGTAAAGAGTACTCGTCCCCATTCATTATTTCTCCAATTCCGGTGTTCCCGGCACCACAGAGAACGCCTTCTCTGATGGGCAGGTGTTAAAGGTACACACCTTACAGGGCGTCGTGCAAACAGACCACCACCGTGCAGTCTTCTGGCCACGGTAAAACGCGATATCGGTCGTCCAGTCCCCTGTGTTGTGTGTCTAGCGATTTTTCCCGCTGTCTGCCGCCTGTTTCTTCTGGCCTGTAAGACAATGTACCGGTCATCTGCGGGTGTGGTTCCTCGTGGGCGATCACTACTGAACCCCCGGATAGCTGTTCTGTAGTTTGAAATTGTCTCCAAAGTCGTGAAACGATGCTGTGAGCAATTCCGAACTCTGTAGCCGCACTTGTCACACTGCGGCCTTCCTCCAACTTCCCAATGATTCGACCTCGGGTAAAAGCATCCAGATTTCGTCTGACAGATTGATTATTCGCCATTTCTCGCTGAGGCAGCAACTCGGTTTGATTTTAACTGCTATACGGCGTGCAATCTCTTTGCCAGAAATACTGATCTTACACCGACAACATGCTTTATAATACTCAGACACTCCCCCCATTACGTCTACCTGCATATCTGCGCATGTGCTACCGTACATCACCTTACTTAATCTCCTGATTGGTCTTTCTGTCCGCTCTGCCTCTTCGTTCAGCTGATATGCTAATTTTTCGACTTCGTCCTTAATTTTTGCACACCAGTGTATTTAGATTTATTACTATGGTACAAGTGAATGCTTTGCTTTTTTTTTGTCTGAGAATTGCAGACAAATTTTGAGCATATAGTCCTTTATTAATGATAAAACGCCATATATGTAATTAACTAAGAAAACATGTACAAGCAAAACTCTATATATTGTGTAAACAACACTCGAATTAAAATCAAAATGATAAATTTAATTATCTGAGACATAGATAGGTGATAAATCCATGTATTTAAATATATCATTCTTCATTACTTTCCTGGGATGCTTCAATTAATTCTGATATAGTTTATTATAAACAAGCACTTGCTGAAAAATCAATAAAACGAAGCACAAAACCAATTTTAATCAATCACTTTAAACACAAATAGTTCATAGCACAAAGCAAATTCAAATTAAAACTAAAGGGGAAATGAATATATATTTACCTATTGTCAACGTAAAGGTCAAGAATGAAAAAGGGACATTGAAAGCGAGACAATTTTGTATATTTATATTAGACTGAGACACTCTTGAGAATAGTGTAATTCAATTATATATATATAGAATCATTCCTAATGAAATGAGATATATAAAACAAAATTAAGTGAAATGCTTTCTTCTGTCACTTAACTTACAGAAAAGTGTTCATGTAGTTGAGAAATTTACTGCAAGAGATAGAGAGAGTTGTAATAAACTAGCCTGCTTCCAATCATGATATGTATTGGAACGTAAATTAAACGAAATAAATATATCCTTAACAAAAAAAATAAAGCCTGGTGTATTCTTTATATCAGTTTTGGAACAAGAATTTTATCTTAATTAAGTTTTACTTCATTTTATGTAGGTATTTATTTCTTTTAAAAAAATACAGAATTAGTCATATAATACAATGTGACATAATATATTTTTTTGCTTTTTTCATTCAAAATCTAATTATTTATTATAGTTGTTTATTTCATATGCTTTAAAAATTATTTAAGTTTTAAATTTTTATTCTGATTTTCACTTGTTTAATTACTTTATGAAACATGTATATAATTCACATAAAAGCTATCTTCTTAATGTACAAAACAGTACATGCAGCAGTTTATAAATACTTTTAAAAAAATGTTTAGTGCCTAAATCATAAAATGTTTTTAGCAACATTTTAGTGCGTTTATGTTAATGTAAACTACAAAATAATTTAACTCGATTAAATAAGAAATATGAATGAAGTAGCTCTTTTTTCATTTTTGAAAAATGTAAAGCATTTACATCACGTGTAACTTACTTTATTACTTTATAGATTTTACAAAATAAAATTCCATTGCTTAGACATAAAAAATTATACGATGAAATATTTAAATAACTCCCACTTATAATTTGTGTGGTTTTAATACATTTTTACCCTTGTAAACTAATTATTATTATGAAATTATATGTGTGTATATATTGATTGAACGCACCAGTAGACAAAATTACTGACAATGTATATCGATCATACTTCCATGTAAAAAAAAAGTAGTCATCACATGTGTTTTTATTTGTAAATCTAAACACACATCAATCGTAATGGTGAATCTATGAGTTTTTTATCTGTGAACATTTCACCAAAAAATGCTTCAAGATGCTTATCATTTTGTCAATATAAATTGACGTTGTTAAGGAAACACAAACATAATTACTTTGATAGTGGTAAATATCTCCATATAATATCAAATTGACTGAAACCACTTTCAAAGAAAACTGCTCATAAATTGCACATATAAATTATACTTTAACAAAATATATATAATTTTTACGCCAATATTAAACATATTTAGGCATATACTTGAATAACAGGAGTCTTAAAAATTAGTGAATTCAGTAATAAACTCTGCTTTGATTTAATATATAATGTGTATAACCTTGGAAAGCTACTAAATACTCTATCTTTAATGTTAATCATACATTTAACCAAGATACATTTACCGAAAATTCATTTTCATCCTGTAAAGAAAGACTCAATTTCTGAGTGTGGTATCAAACAACAGTCGGTAGATATTAGCAGTAAACAAAAGTTCCTATTACACTGCGACAGTCATCGCAACGCGAATCCATGGCGTATCGGAGAACTGAGTCTGCAACAATTCTACTCAACCATCTCGCTGTGTTCGTCGACAGATAAGAGCTCGAGCTGAAACTCTTCCAGCGTTAATACATGCCTATTGAAGGATTTAATAACATCACATGAGAGGCTTTATTGTCTCATCGGGGGTATTTTGAGATGTATACTACGCTGTAGTTTATAGATAGGGGTAATGAGATTTTATGCGTCACAGAATGGACAAAGAGCGGTCAGAGAGATTGCTTGGTTTTAAGGTAGACAGCGAATGTGCCTTTAAAAGACAAAATGTGGATTTATTTGAATGTTGGCGGAGATTGATAATCGTACTAGGATTCTACTGGGAAGTCGGCATAAGTATGTTTTCCAGTAATGAAATGTCCATTAAGGAAATTACTTTCTAGGATATAGCAGCTAGATTTGTTGTCTAAATGTCCATTAGTCAATAATCAATGGAGACTCACAAGCTCCAAGATACGCTCTGGAGTAACAAGTAACGTGGTATAAGCGTATTTCATTTGAATAAATTAGGTTCCTCTCTGAATTATAAATGCAATGAATCTATATAATAGAGATTGTCGATTTGATTTAAATGCAAATGTGTAGAAAGCTGCTTATTAAATGTCTGGGTTACTGTTCTATCTATAGCTGATATATATGTAGAACCTTGTAAAAACATATTTCACTTAATATTGATTTATTGCTTCACATATGCGTTTTAATTAAAATACTGCATAGAATATAATAGAACATTTCATTTTTTTTAATTCGAAGGAAGTCTGACTTGAATGTGTGATGTTACTTGGAATTGAAAGAAAATGATTATGATGTAAATATTTTTTTATTTATTAACGTGCGAGAGTTATTATCCTAAAGTTCTAAATATAACCTTAATCCATTGCAATTACTCTTACTTAGCAATACCATTTAGAAAGAAAGTTTCACTTTAAATGATTGCATGTCTTTTTTTGTTTATTATCTGTAATAGCTTACCTCATTTTTTTTAAGTAAAGATTCACCTGATTGAAATAACAAAAGGGAAAAGGTGATAATTTGCAATGACACTAGAATAATTTAATAGACAATATGTAACTAATATTTTAACAGAAATATACGTGTAGTATAATAATTAGGAACATTAGTTTATCTGAAAAGATTAAATTAAAATAAAATTAATTATCAATACTAAACATATTTCACTATGCAGTATTGTCTTGATAACTTTTAAGTTAAACACGTCACTCGACCAGTATAGTGGTTAGCACTGCTCACTGTGGTGCCATAGGGACTGGGTTCGAATCCCGGAGAAGACATGGAAGTTTGTGAATGTATAGTGCCTTTACGGCATGGAAGTAATCTAAATAGCCTTCGAGCCGCAAGTCCTCTCGTGTGGTTGATGGAAAGAGAAGAGCGGTGGGAGGCTTCTGGTCACCCCAAAGGTTTTCTCCCTCTAAATTGGGGTGGAACCAAGGAAAATCTAACTGTCACTTGCATGGTGCTCAAAGCTAAGGCTAACAACAGGCATAAAAATTCTAGTCCTTAGCCGCGATGAATTTCGTAGGCCTTGATCTGACTTTCTCATGCAGGTGGCATTAGTCACAAAATTAAACGCAAATGTAACATGTTTAATTAAATTTTTAACAGTCAGTTACATATATAAAGTGATGTAATAAATTGGTAAAAACATAAATTAGTTCTCAATTTAAAATTAAAAATTCTCCATGTGCAGGTGTCATTATAAGTGTCAAATTAAATGGGCAGCACTAGGCAATTGTTTGTTTTGTTCCACAATAATACATATTTAAAATATTGTGTTGAATAGATAAGAGAAAACAATAGATTTAAAAAATATATTTTAGAATTTTTACACCCTTTCAATTTTTATGTAGTAAGAAATTACATCAATTTATGTATTAAGGTTATTATTTTGATCAAATAATTTAGTTTTTCTTAACGGAACAGTCTTGAGTATCAGATACAAAACCACTTAATTTTTTTTCTTTCTCTTAATGGAAGTTAAAACTGCATATGTTATTCAGCATACACAGTTAAAATAAGGTATTTTATTTTTTTAACAATATCTCAGAGATGCGCACTTTCTTGACAGGGTTGACTCATTGTGATGTAGATTGAATCCCCTCTGGTAAACCATTTCGTCTGAAAAGTTACTTAATGCGTAATGAGATCTTCCTCAATACTTCTAAGAAGTGATTGAAAAAAAATATATGGAATGAAAAAGAAAATTGGGGGAAAAAATTGCATTTTTGTTAACTTTAAGGAAAGATCAAATCCTTAAGAATGGAAAGAAATGAGAATGAAGGGGAAAAAATAATGAGTGAGGTGGCTTTCTTATTTGAAATTTAAACCCGAGGTTAACGATTTGATTCCCGAGGGAATAAAGCGAAAATTAACTAGAAGAATGACAATCATTCTTCTGTGTTATATAAAGACAGAAATAAAAGTTCTTCCATTTCAGCAACTGATTGGCTCTTTGTTTGAAATAAGAAAGTGAGATGCATTAGAAAATTAAATAATCAATTTTTTTTAACTTGCTGCACTATTTTTTACTGTCCTGTTTCTAAAGAAAATGCAAGTGGAATAGAAATAAATCTACATTTGTATTCAGAACGTGTTTTCAGATAATAAATATTAAAAGAAGGATTTTTTGATCCCCTTTTTTGCACAGTTTTTTTTTTAACTCTCTGAAATGAATTAGCATCATCTTTCGTTATCAATTATCAATGCAAAACATGTTAGCGCTCCTTTGAAAAAATTCTTATGGTATTTTTCTTTCTCGTTTTTGTGCTTATTTAGAGCAAAATTTCTTTGTAACTATAATTATTCCAATATACGCAAGCGAAGTTCAGCTTGATCGATTCATATGTTGCATTTTTATGTAAAGGGATGCTTAATAAACAAAATAGTTTTTGTTAATAAATATAAATACATAAAATTATTTGCTGAATATATAATTCTTCCTCAGTGAAAGCAAAAAAATTCTAAACCAATAATTACGGATCATTATAATAATGCAATTATTTGAACATTGTGTTTAATTGTAGTTTTATGTAGAAAACTACATAAGCATTAATAAATATGTATATACATTTTAACTATGTTCAATTTAGTCCACAATCTGTTTCCAAATAGTGGCTTGAATTTCACATGAGCAAAGGTGTAAAAACCTAATTAACTGTTATAATAATTATTATTTTTTACGGTTTATAACTTTACATCTCATCGATAATGGAACGTTTAATTTCCTTCCATTCTTTTGCTTTAGTAAGAGTAATAAATATTTTTTTTCATGTATGTTATATGAAAAAAATACTCACACTTAATGAGCTTAATATGATTACGTATATGGGGCTGTAGTTGCTGTGTATTATATTTGTGTTTTGATTATTAAGGTTTGCATGCGTCGTTAATCAATTTCAATATTTTAAATTGCTTACATATTTTTAAGTGAATATATCACTGTTCTGTGTTGTAGAACAGCAGAATTTTATATTTTCAGAAAATATACTTTTGGATTTCCTTATAAAACCTCTTTATTTTCTATTTTTACTTAATTATATAATAAATAAATATGTTTGGATTTATGAAACTGAACTTGCGGTTCCAATCTTTGGCCTAAGAGTTTTTTATTACAATTTTTGAGATATTCTACTTTGACTTGCATGTATAGCTGTTTTTCCCCTTTATTTCATATTGTTAAGCACAGAGCTAGAATCAGAATATAAGTTTATCAAATTATTAATATACAGTAGAGCGTTGTTTATCCGAATGTTTATTATCCGGAATGTCAAATATCAGGACCAGTTTTTTTTTCTTGTCAACTGCGTGTACTGTATATCTTCGAACGTGTTTGAACGTTACGTGTTTTCAAACAGTGCAATGTACATCAATTGTTTCGCGTGATACCTAAAGCAGTGTTTCTTAAACTGTGGGGCGCGTCCCCCTAGGGGGCGTGATAACCCTACAAGGGGGGGCGAGCGTTGATAAGAAAGTTGAAAATAAAAGATTATTTAAAAAATTATCAATTTACTAAAATGAACCAAAACAAAATGTATTCAGACACAATAAAAAATACACATTTACTCTGATATAGTATACTTATAAATATATCAGTGCGGTAAAATACATTTAATACTAAGTTAAGAACAAGTTTAATAATTACTAGTGATTTTTCAATGGACTTATCATACACAAAATTTTATACTTAACATGATACAGTGTACGGTTTAAAATTATGGTCGTATTGTAGCTATAGCATCTCAAAGTATTATACATTATTACTACATTCAACACATTGTTATTGCATGGGGAAGAGGAGCGCGATGAAAATTCTAATACAAAATAGGGTCGCCAATATAGAAAGTATGAGAAGCACTGACCTAAAGTGTTGGAAAAACCGAAGGTCAGAAATATTCGGGGAATTTCAGTTGGGAGATTTCATACACATCTGAGAGGAATATTACGTCAGTTTGTTTCCAATTGAGGGGGTGTATACGTAATATTTTGTTAAATTGTGAACTGCTATGGTTTCTAATTCAAAACGGAAGCGCAACGTCTTGAACATAGAGACAAAACTTGAAATATTGAACCGTCTCGCGAAGGGAGAAAGTGGAGCGTCTGTAACACAGTTTCATTATGTTGGAAGTCAACAATTTCTGACATAAGAGAAAGCCGAGAAACCATTTTAAATTTTGCGTCAAAACTTGACTCAGAAGATGACTCGAAGCAAAGGATAACTGCTGACGCGTTTTCTACGTTAGAGACAGCTATGGAGTACTACGAACAACAATCAGAGTACTGTCCTACTCAACTACTGCTGCTCAAGAGAATCAGACCTTGTAGCAAAAAAACGAAGGTGTACAATGGTGAGGCGAAAAATAAGTGATTATTTTCGCCAATAAAAGTAAAATTGCGACATTTTGCGCCTATTTTGCTTTTCTTCAAGCATGTTTCCCGCATGTGATGATTTTCAATATGCTTATAGTGTTCGGTTTCATATACTGCATGGATGGCATTCAGTTTTTTGTTGTCAGAACAATCGCGTATCCAAACGGCGTCTGGTCGCAATTGATTCGGA
The DNA here is from genome assembly GCA_019973935.1 of Trichonephila clavipes. NCBI lineage: Eukaryota > Metazoa > Arthropoda > Arachnida > Araneae > Nephilidae > Trichonephila > Trichonephila clavipes. The sequence goes on along the minus strand of BMAU01019948.1, from coordinate 473,720 downwards.
TAAGCGATATATACAACACAATAAATTTCTTGAGTCAAAAAAATCAGAAATAATAAATAACTATAAACATTTTACTAAATATTGCTTAAATCAGAAATACCCAATTAATTTTATTAATAGTTATATGACTAAAACTATTCAAAATTGTAAGGTTTAAACATTCTTAGAGTAATTATAGTTTAATACTATAAATTTACACATTTCATAGTTATAATTACCTCCATATTCTATTATTAGTTAAAATTACTTATTATTATTTAATTCATATATACTCACTAAAGTTATGGTTTTTTGTAACTCTTGTATTAATTTTTGTTTCTATTCTTTTTTATACTTTTGTTAAGTGCTACATTTCAGTTATTCACATCCTTTGAATCTGCATTAGGGTCCATAATCTGGCAGTAACTTATTTATTGCACTCAGATGTAGCGCGGGCTCTGCATTTTCAAGTGCAATTTTTAGGTAAGTTACCTCTATTTTGTAATGGATTTAGATATTCCTACCTTTACTTTCAATAGGTTTTTGCTCAGTGTTATTTACATACCCCATTTTTATATAAAGTATTTTATATAAATCATTTTATATATTAGCTGTCCTAAGTCAGCAATGTTTACAATACCGCAACATCCATTTTATAATTTTGAATCTAGTGTCCTTCATTGTATGTTCTCTTTACTGTATGTGTGTTTTTTTCGAATGTGATTGATGTGTTTATCTCTTGTTTGTAGAGAATTAGACTCTCTCTCTCTCTATATATATATATATGTATATATATATATATAAATACATATATATATACATATATATATGTATATATATGTATATATATAAATACATATATATATACATATATATGTATATATATATATATAAATACATATATATATATACATATATATATGTATATATATGTATATATATAAATACATATATATATATACATATATATGTATATATATATATATATATATATATATATATATATATATATATATATATATATATATATATATATATATATATATATATATATAGTCTAATTCTCTACAAAGAGTATCTGAAGAAGTTTTAACAATTAATAATTATAAAAAGTTCTTTCAAAGTTGGCTAGACTATAATTATCCAGCTAATTTTATACAAAAATATGTCTCCAAAATTATAGCTATTTAATTATTATTATTTAATATATTCAGTTTCATTTAGTTTATAGTATATTATTCTTAATTTTCTTATAATAATTTTAGTTATTAAAATATATATAGATGGAGCCGTTTATTTTAATTATGCTGGTTTTTTTTTTGTTCTTGGTGTTAGTATACCCTTGGAATCGGAATACATCGGGTAAGATTTTAGTTTTGTCGCACATTTTCATTAGTATTACTTATGGTCATAATCATTATTAACCTCTATTGCAAAAATTTTTGTTTATGCATATATATATATATTTGTCTCTTTCGTCTGGATTCCTATAGTAATTTAATTTTTCAATTATATTCTGTTGATGTTACATTCACCCACGTGAGTTTTTGGGCCTTTGCCTTGGTTTATCTCCTATGCTATTATGTCAAAAGTTTCCGCTGAAGGGGAAGGTTGAGATCTCGCAAAACACTGTTTAACCCTGTTTCACTGTCCTATGCCAGTGACAGCTCGGGAAAACATAATTTTCCACTGTAGCTATATTTCTCTTTTTGGTTTGTAATGGTTCCATGTTCTAGGTTATTTCGGTTTGTTCTGAAGATGTTTTAGGATTTATTAGTCTACTTTTTGATTTATTTACTGCTATATATATACATGTACTGAAAAAAATATTCAAGAAAAAAAAACAATCTGATGAAAACATTTTCATACTTTATTTTAATTGTAACCCTTTTGATTCCTCTAAAAAAATTTTAAACTTTAAGAAGTTGCGTAATGCGAAATTAAATGTCTCTTTCTCTTCAGTTTAGAACCTGGGTACTACCGTTTTATAAAGCAGCGGGTTTAAAAACCCCGATGTCGGTTCCTTAGGGGAATAGCAGTAAGAATACCTTTAAAATAAAGGAAGATTTTTTCAATTTCTCATTTCGTTATTTGTAAAAGTAAAAAAAAAATTCGCGCTTTATTTTTAAGTTAATGATTACCAAATTCATACATTGATTGCAAACAACAGTAATTTTAAACAAAATACTAAAAAAAAGTAATGTTTACATATTTATCTCAAAAGAGGGAAAAAACGAAAAACAAATTTTAAAAAAACCCCGTAATTTTTAAGATATTTTATCAATCATTGTACAGATTACATATAATATTGTTCTACACTCGGGAAAAAAGTTTCTTGAGATTGTTTTTTTATAAATAAAGAAATTATTAAGTATTTAAATAAAATTTTGAGTATATTTTGAAAAATCATAAAAAAAAGAAGTTTTTGACATTAAATTTGTTAAATGACTGATTCTAAATAAGAAAAACACACATGAACTTTTTTAGTGTAAAATATTTTTTTTTTCTTTAGCGCGAATGAAAACGCAAGCGGGGCGATTTAGAAATCTTATCCATAACAACGTATGGATTTTGACTCATTTTAAAAAAATCGTTAACAGTAGAAAATATAATTACTTTGTAAAACAAATTATACCGTATTGGGGCGAAGTAAATGATCTTTCCGAATCTGTAATTACTTTTTGTCTGAGTCTCATGACAAAAATTTACATCGCGTTGAAATAACGTCTGAAAAAAAAGGTCGTAAATTTGGAACTACGCCGCCTTGCGGGAAAGAATGGAAATAATTATGCCTTTTAAGGTTTTTAATTAATATATTTTTAACTAATTGGAATATCGGAATATAAATGGTCAAAACGGATTCCTCGGATCATTCCCGAAACTTTGGTATCCTCGGCGAGTTTCTGCGTCGCGTGGTTTATGAGAAATTAGGGAAGCATAGATTCATGCATAGATAGATAGATAGATACGCTTGTTTACCTTCGGATTTTAATTTTCAATATATAACTATAGCGAAACTTTTCTATTCATATAATACTGATCAAATAATTTTAAACGTGTGGTAAAAGTATTAGAGGATAAAATAAAACAAATAATTATGTATCCATTTACAAAATATATACTACAAATATTACCTTAATTACAAAGGTAATACGCATTAATATTATTTCGAGAGATATATAACTAACTCAGAATAAAACGAGAATTTAATAAGTCTAACGAACGTGAAAGAAATCACGTTTTAACCTCAATTCAAATTTGTTTTTCAAAATAAAGCAATAATAATATTTTATTATAATTATTTATAAATAATCAGAACTGTAGGTAAGTTTGCGTGCACTTATGCAATCTCATTCTGTGTTTATTCATTTGAATAAATATTTATTACACATGCTTGCATGATTTCAATGAAAGTAGTATTTTATAAACATTTTAGCTTGAACTGAAAATAAATCAAATTCGTTGTCAAAGTATTTTGAAAAAAAATTTTGAGCTCGTATTCTTTGAAGCGTTATGGCTTTAAATAGAAGAGAAATGATGGATTTATTTGGACTTAGTAGAATTTTATACGCATTTTCAACGCGATTTACTCGCCTATAAACTATCCGAAGTGGATGTAAAAGGATTTTATTTATTGCTCTACAGTTCAGATTAAGTTTTTGATTTATTGCAAGCTTCACAAACCTTAAAACAGATTATTCAATGGAGTTTGCAATTTGTATTTAATTTCTGCTATGCTCATATGACATTGAATTTCTTAGATCCAATTGAGGAATTTCCAAAACAATGTGGTTGAGAACTAAAATAAAAGAAAAAATTTCAACTTCGTTTCCAGGTAATATTGTATGAATAATATAGGTTTTTTTGGAACACAAACAAAAATTACAAAACAATCTAAAAGTTGGTTTGTACACTGGTGTAAACAAATTAAAATAAAAATTGTAGATAATGCTTTATTACAATTAATACAAGGAATTATATTACATTTTCTCTGTCACATACACATATGTATATGCACAATAAAAGCTGAGTAAGAAATTTGTATTGGAAAAACAATCAATAAAAGAAACTCATCAGAAGAAGAATATATATGTAACATTTTGTTCAAAGGAATTTATAGAAATTTTATAAATGCGTGGGAATTATTTTCTTCCTTATACATTACATATACATGTTTTTTTTAGCTTTTTCTGTGATTCTAATAAGTATTTTTAAACCTTATTAGAATAACGCTAGTTAATTCGCCATGTGTTGCAATCAAAATTTTTAGTTACACACCTAAACAATAAAAAAAACATATGGAAGTATTATTTTTTTTTTATATAAGTTACTCATTTTTTAACCTGGACATTTCGAGCATACTATAAGCAGTCTTCATCAATAAAAAAATGTGTTTCCTCACATAACGTTATCATAATTCGATCTTTGGTGTTGTTTTTAAATAACATGATTGGGAAAACTGTAATTTTAATTTGATTTGAATGCTGTGAATGTTTTACTATACTACAGTCGAACTTCTATATTGAGATTTTTTTATAGTGAACTTTTTTCCTGGAATTTGAACATTTCACGATTTTCCCCTCTATAGCGAAGTGCATTTCTATAAAACGGACTTTTTTGTGACATAATTTTTGTTCTCCCTTTTTTCTGAAAAAAATTCAAGTTACTAAATCTTTAACACATTTTATGGTGGTCATAAATCTTGAACTGGTTTTATTAGATCCTATTCCCCCGAGAGCAATACAGTTCTGGGCGTTTCATCCAAGAAGTGCAACCTTTAACCCTCATTGCCCAGTTCACTAGAAACATCTTCGAAATCCTCTTTCGCCCTCAATGAAGTTATCCCGTGTCCCCGTGTTCTAATTATAAAATAATGTATGTGTAATATTACTTGTACTCTTTAAATTATAAAATGTCTTAAAAATTAATTAATTTTAGTACACAATTATTTTCTTAATATTGAAAATACAGTGAATTCTTTGACATTCTTTTTTCTTGTTTTCCTATTAGTTTTGATTTCTTTCTTTCTGTTTTGATTGGTAAGATATATAAATGAAACATATATTAGTTTAAAAACATGTGTGAACAATTACTTTTTTTAATATAGAGTGTTTATGACTTTGAAATTTGTTTTATGTGGTTTATAATGTATGTTAAAAGATGAACCTCCGTGTAACAAACTTTTTTCTGGGATTTAGCGACTTCTTTATATAGCGGTCCGACTATATTTGTTGTCATTTGCACTTTGAGAAACTACAAGGTAATTGGTATATATGTGTTACTTCACCGAAGTTCTACGTAAATACAATTTGCCAGATGTGCTGTGTAATCCAAATATATATATATATATATTTAATACTCTTAAAAAAGAACACTTAGACCTTTAAATCTTTCATATCCTGCCTGGTTGCTGTTACCATGGTAATCCAGATACTTCGGTTTCTAATAGACTTGGATAGGATATTTGGAATCACCCTTCTATTAAACCTTACAGAGGGTTTCATTACAGAACATCAATTTATTTCAGACAGCATGATTCGGAATTAATGAAGGATCTCTTTTATGATTCTGATACGTAAGGGAAGTATTTCAAACAATTCTTTTGTTTTAAATACGCCCAGCTTCAAATTTTCCAAGTTCCGCAATGAAATGTCTCTTTCATTAGACCAAGACACTTTATTATTATTTAAAGTCTTCAAAGTTCAAAGAAATGGTTTTAATCTAAAGTACTGAAGTATAATATTTTATTGGATGTTTCCGGATAAATAATTCGGAAAAAAGTAATATATATATATATGCACGCATTTCTTCTAATTTATTTTATTTTAAACTATTTCTTTAGTTAAATTTTTTAAAATTCAAATATTTTTTTTCATAATTTTAAATTATTTTTGTAGTATTGTATTGATACTTTTAATATTAAATATTTCATAATTTTACAATGAAGTACATATTAACAGAACAGTAGCTGCTTACACTATAAATGAGAAAGTAATATTTTCAGTAAAAAAGTTTTTAAATGATCTATTAAAAACTTACGGAACTTAAAAAGTTTTAAGCTTTTTTAAAACTTTTTTTAATATATTTCATTTTTTCTCTTCGATTGAAGAAATAATTGCACATCATTTATTTATTAAAATTAAAAAATGTAAAGAAATGTGGGGGAACATTGAATATTTTGGGAAAACTAAATAAATAAATATAAATATCATTTGCATCAATTATCAAATAAGGTGCAGATCTTTAATAATAACCTCGTTATTTTCCCAAGATTTCAATATTTTTATATCTAAGAAATACTTTAGTTTGAAAGTATTATTTCATAACCTCTTTTATAAGTAACCTTTCATTTAAACCTTTAACTGGAACATCCGTCTCAGACGGGGATGATTTGCTTTTAATGCCTGAAGATAACGCTGTCTGTGGTGTGATTTTTGGGGTGGTCTGCCTTGACACCTTCAGTTGGACTGTACCCAGTGAGAAGATCACGTGGTGGGGGGTACTAGACGATTTTTTTCAACTCATGGTATATGCGATTGTTCTTATGTATCACGTCTATCAGACGGGTATTCCTCCGCACGTATGCTTTAGTGTCCCGCCTCGGAGACGGATGCCCCTTATTATCGGCAATATTTATTTTATATTTTAATTTGCATTTTTTAAAATTGTTTATGATTATTACAGATCTCAGACATGAAAAAGAAGGAATTGCCGTTTTTATCCCTACAAAAATAATATAATAACGTCATATAAATTATAAATACGTCAAATGGGGAAATCCTACTTGCTTGGAACACACCAAAAAAAAAATGTGATGTTTGCATTTTATAAAAATGCTATGTTTACTGTTGTCTCCATAATGTTTTGTATTGTTAGTTTTACTTTTGCATTACTTTTGTGTTCCTATAGTTTATTTATTTCTTCTTTTTTTTTCGTTTTTGGTAATATTATTTTTAATTACTTTTATATGAATATAAATAATATCTAATAAGTTTTTTATAAAAATTCTAGTCACAATTCTAGTGATACAAATATATATTGATATAGTGTACCTCATAAAGACTTAAATATTAAAAAATGTATTTTCGTCCATATATATTTCATGTTTTTAAATAAATTTTCTAATGTATATATCTTGAAAAAAATTTGAGCATGATTTAACCCCACAGATTTTCTTATTTGAGCCATACCCTATTTCATGAGTCATAAGGACATTTATAGCAGTTCTTAAGGTAATAAAATTCAAAAAAAAATTGTGTACCCATCTGTCAGATCGATGTTCCTTAGAGCGGCAGAAAAAAATTGATGTTTCTTCCAGAGGAATAAACATCTGAAATATTACGAAGTTTGGCTATTAAATAACGAGACTGATGCTTTTAAAAGGATAATAAAGTGTGACGAATCATGATTTTTTACTTTTGATCCTGAAACTCAACTCCAATCCATTCACTGGATTGACCCATTAATACAGAACTTCAAAAAAGCTCGAATGTGCAAACCAAAATCCGAAGGAATGATGATTGTTTCTTTAGATATTCATGGAATTTTGTACCTTCATTAGGTTCCTGAAGGTCAAACTATGAATCATCAATACGACCTTCACGCTCTTCTTGAATCCTTTTGAAAAATAAGGAGAAGAAACAAACCGAATTGTGGGAGGTCACGTCATGGGGTTTTCACCAAGGCTTTGGGTCGGCTCATTCCACATTTTCTATCAAGAGGTTTCTAGCCAAGTGCAACATTCTAGTGTTGGACATCCTTTTATACGCTGTCCTTGCACCATATGACTGCAATGTGTTTCTTAAAGGGTAATCTGCATTTAAGTTAAAAAAAAGAGTTCATTCCATTGAATCTGTGAAACAAAAGTGGCACGCGTCCTAAAGGTGCTGACACAAGAAGACATCCAGCATTGTTTCGAACAATAGAAGAATTGCATGGAGCGCTGTTGGGATAGAAAAGGGTTGTATATGGAAGGTTATTATAAGTAAACATGAAATCGAAATAAAATGTTTAATATCATAACTCTCGATTATTATTTACGAAATCTTTTGTACAGGCTATGAAACAAAAAGCATATTTTTAAAAATATGCTGTAGCGAATTATAAACGAAGCAATGTCTATCGAAACGAAAGGAGTGTGTATCCGTGCGAATTAGTTAAGACAGTTCACAAGAAGTAGTTCCATGAGATAATTTAGGTATAATAATGTTTAATTAGATACGAATTGCCGCGATGCGGCTTACATCCTACGATACAAGTTACACACACACACTCTCACGATCTTTACAATTTTAATACAGATGTGCGCACACCAGAGCCCTCGCGTGGTCAATATTTCGGCACACACCCCACCGGTGAACAGAATGTTCACCCAGTAAATATCGAACCACAATTAATACAAACAATTATTCAAATACAATTCTTACAAAGAAAATACTGATAGAATACTACTAATCAAATCTAAATTATACATATTAGAAAGAAAAAAGTAAATATACATTAAAGTACACAATATAATGAAACTTAAAGATGACAAAAGCTTCAATTTACAAACAAACAAATACTAGGATACATACCTCAAGATTTCACAAAAAATAAATTTAACAGAGATTAAATAATAATGTGTAATCTCCTACCATTAATTTGAAAAATATAAAAACAAATTAGTACAAGTATATTATACAATTTCTAAAGGGTACAGCAATTGAATGGGTTTTTTGAAGAGACCTTTTTAAAAAGTTTTTACAAGACAAGATCTAACGTTATCGTCTCTTCCAATAAATATTTCTTTGATTATTCCAAGTTCCCACAATAATTTTGATTTTACATTTCCTTCAACAAGAACTACGTCGTTTAAATTTAAATTCTTATGAACAGATGGTGTTTTAAAATGATTAGCTGTTTTTAACTGGAGCAAATACTGTTCTTTCCAGCGTCTCCAAAGTTGTTTTAAAATAAGAGTTCGGTAAGTCTTTCTTTCTTGTACGACTCCTTTGCCGTAGTGGCGTCGATCAGTTCGATGAAATGTTTAGATATTTAGAGTCACCATAACCTAACTCGAGGGAAGTGGGCCGGTGTTAGCGGTTCCGGCTCTCCTGGATCATTCTCCACGTATGTCAGTGGTCGATGATTAACGATGACTTCAACTTCTGAAAGTATCGTTGAAAGTTCTTCAAATGTTAGAAGTGCCCTGCCAAGTATTTTACGTAAAGGATCCTTTATAGTTTTAACAAGACGTTCGTAAAATCCACCCCACCAAGGCGCAAGTTCAACTATGAACTTCCAGTGAATACCTTTATCTGCGACAAAACTTTGAAATTCACTGTCTTTCAAGATGTTGGCAAAATATGTTAGCTCCCTTTCAGCTGCTTTAAATGTACGTGCATTATCGGAGTATATTACCTGCAATTACCTCTACGAGCGAGGAATCTCCGTAAAGCAAGTAAAAACACTTTGTGGACATGTCCGACACAAGTTCTAAGTGTACGGCACGAGTGACTGCACATGTAAACAAAGAAACATAAGACTTGCGAGTCCCTTGATTGTCCTTAACAAGAGTTGCACCTGTAAAATCAATTCCTACAACTTGGAAAGGAGGAGATTGGGTGATTCTATCTTGGGGCAACTGACCACTTAACTGGTCAGCTGGTTTGGCACTGTATTTTTTTTACAAACGAGACAGATTCGAATCATTGTTTTTTCACTAACTGACGACCCTTAGGTACCACAATATTTTTCCGAAGTTGAGTCAAAGTTGCAGATACGCCACAATGACCAATTCGTTCATGTTCCCTAATAACAAGTAATTCTGTAAATTTACAGCGTCGAGGAAGAATAACAGGATGCTTTTCACCAAAGCATAAGTCTGCTTCAAGCAACCGTCCAGTAAGTCGTAATAAATTGTTTTAATCCAAATACGGCACTAAACTCTTTATTTCAGAGCTAGAACGAAGTTGTTCGTTTTGTTTTAAGGCTAATATCTCAGCTGAATAAAATTCGGATTGAACACATTTAAGCCAAAAATATTCAGCATTTTGTATTTCATCTGCAGTAATGTAGAAATCCATCGATTTGTAAATGTTTCTAGCATTGTTCACGAATCGGAAAACCCAAGCAGTCGTTTTCAAAAGTTTCTTAAGGCTGCTGAATCGATTTATGTCAACAAGAGCTTCCCTCTGTTGAGTAACTGCCACATGCACACTAGAACGATGTTCTAATTCTTCCGAGCAGAGCTCTGAATCTAAAATATCTCGGTGACTATTTGGCCAATGATCGGGTGTTAGTTTAAGCCAAGGTGGGCCATGCCACCACAGCTCATTCTGTGCTAACTTGACGGCAGATGTACCACGCGAAAGGAGATCAGCAGGGTTGTCCTTTCCTGGACAGTGTCCCCACTGCATCGGATCAGAGAGCAATTGTATCTCTTGAACACGATTTTTAATGTATGGTTTGAACGCTGAAGAATCGCCGCGTATTCAGTAGTACGAAATGAGAGAATCGGTCCAATAATATATTAGCATCAAATTTGAGACAAGATGACACCTGTTTGGCCAACCTAGCTGACAATAAGGCTGCTGTCAGTTCAAGACGAGGAAGCGTCAATGATTTCAAAGGTGCCACATGACCTTTTGAACAAATGAAACTAGTTTCGATTTCGTTATTACAAGTAACAAACCGCAAGTATAATATTGTTCCATAAGCCGATTTACTCGCGTCTGAAAAACAATGTATTTCACACTTAAATATTTCTTGATCTATGTTACCTAAATAGAACCGTGGTATCTTTATCTCAGTCAATCCCTCAGCTTCGCTACTCCACTGCTGCCACTTGTGTCGTAGCTTTGGGAGAAGTTCAGAGTCCCATTCTACTCCTAGAGTCCAAAGTTCCTGAAGAAGATATTTCAATTTGATAACGAATGGGCCAAGAATTCCAATGGGGTCGAAGATGCGACCAACCACACTCAGAATAAATCTTTTCGATTCTCCTCTACGTGACATAAACTTCAATAGATCCTTTGGATCGAAATAAATTAAATCATTTTCTGGATCCCAAGCAAATCCTAAAACCTTCGTTGGAGGTCTAATATCAATAGCATTAGTTTCAGAGGATTCCGTTTTGACACCTTCTTGCTGCCATAACAAATTAAGTTGTTTCGAATTACTTCGCCATTTGCGCAATAACATGCCTGCGTCACTGAATATTTGCAAGTACCCCAAGGTAGTACGTAGAGCGTCCGGAACATCATTCTGACCACAAATGAGGTCATCAACATAAATGGAACTATTTAGCAACTCAAATGTGTGAGGATATTGCTCTCTGTACTTCTTAAAATGATGTTTTTAAAGTTGCTGTGAGAAGGTATGGGCTAGGTCGAAGTCCAAAAAAGAACTCTCGTGAAATTCAAAACGTATGGCTCTTTATTCAAATTATCAGTCCAGAAGAAACGTGTAAAATCTCGATCACGGAAATCTAATTCAATTTGAAGAAAAGCCGATTTTACATCAGCTGTAAATGATACAGGACTTTTTCGAAAACATAAAAGCAGTTCTAAAATGTTGGGATGCAAAGTTGGTCCCGTATATAAACTTTGGTTTAACGATGACTGTCCATCTTCATGTGCTGAACCATCAAATACTATTCTAATATGACTTGTGGTTTTGTCGCTACGTATCACTGCATGATGGGGTAGGTAAAAATCCCTGACTATCAATAAAGAATCACAAGAAGTACGCTCAACAATACCTTCCTAACATAGTCATCAATTACATCCTTATACTCGCAGAACAACTCGTGATCACATTTAAACCTACGAACCAACCCCTCAAAACGCTTACGTGCGACAGTTTTATTATTTTGTAAAGCCTCTCTCATACCTGGTTTCCATGGCAAATTTACACGATATCGACCATCTACGAAATTAACTGATTTATCGAACTCACTAAGTATCTCTTCATCCCCATTACCTAAAGTCATCGAACCCTTGTCAAGTATTCCTAAACTTTTTATCTCCCAAAATCTCCTTAGCTCAGTCGAAATCGATTCATCTTCACTGTGAACCAAATGTACCGAAGTACAATCACTCCGCTCATCACACCTTTCCTGAAGAGACCATCCTAGCCTAGTCTCGACTGCAACCAATGATGAATCTAATCTTTTTATCCGATGTGTTAAAGACCAATAAAAATCGGAACCTATTAACAATGAAATTTCACAATTCTCAGAAGATTCATTACAACTGAATGTTAGCCTAAACCCTTTCGACTCCATTTCTGCCCACGCATCTGGATTAGGTAGGCTAAGTGTTGCCTTTGAAATTTCCTCAATTTCCAATGCCTCAATCACAGTCTCTTCTCCGCTTAATATATTCCTTAGCCTAACCTCGACCTTACTACAAGTTTGTTTTTTAGGAGTTTACAACCGAACGAAAAAAATACTTAGCCTTTCCGAACCCAATATTTTCAACCCCAACCTCCGAGACACATTTTTTTTAATGAACGACTTCTCACTTCCATTATCAAAAAGGCAAAATATCTTATCCGATGAAGAACGACCTATAATTCCGGCCTTCACACATTGCAATAAAACTCATCTCTGGTATGGAAAAACAGAATTTGAAGACGTAGTTTTAACGTCAACATTCTTTTCCTCCAAATCCAAATGCGAATTTTGCTTAGATTTTTCTAACTTAAAACAAATAGCACGTGCATGTCGACCTTTACAATACGAACAAACCTCTTTCTTGCACTTTTTAACATAACAACCAGTGTTGCAACAAATGAAACATCTCCCTTCTTTAATTAATTTAGCTCTTTTTTTTTTTTTCTGAACGCATAAATTCTCACACAAATCAGACACATGAGTATTCTCGAAACAAAATAAGCAATCCGAAAATGCAGCCGTCAACAGTTCGTTTGCAGAGGAAAACGATTTATGAGATGGGTGGAATCGAGAATGACCTTGAACCCTTCGAGTTGACTGTGGATAGCTATGAGACGTTCTTTCGAAATACTTAGTATTGGAATAGGAATTTTTATTTTTCAATTCTAGGTCATGAAACTAGAAATTACTTAGAAATTACTAGAACTCTTTACTAGAAATTCTGTGCGTTCGCGACTTTCTACTTCGCTTCGCAAAAATGCAACTAAATCAGGGATTTGTGATTGTGTTTCATTATGTTTTTTTATTATATTCTAATGCTAAATCAGGGGGAATAGCTTTCATAATTATTGGAAACAAGAGACAACTATAGGAATCGGGAGAGATTTCAAGAGATTCAAGTCCCCTTATATTAATTTCTAACTGATTATATAAATTTCTTAACGCAATAACATCAAACGATTTACGGACAGGGGTCAGATTTAACAAGCGATTCATATGAAAGTCAACAATAAGTTCTTTACGTCCGAACCGATTTTCTAAAATTTTCATTGCTTTTGCATAATTTTCCGATGTTAGAGTTAAGCCTCGTATAGCCAATTCTGCATCAGATGTGACAACCGATTTCAAATAGGAAAATTTGTCCACATCATTTAAGCTCGAATTTTCATGTACTGCGGATTTAAATCTAGCCCAAAAACTGGAAAACTACTGATATCCTTGCCCGAAAAAGATTCTAATGTGAGTTTAGGTAAACGCGGTTGATTTGATAAAACAGAACTAACTGTACTATTTAAAGGAAGTGTTATGTTTTGTGGTTGATTTTCCACCGAATTTTGAATAGCAGTGTTCGAAACTGATTCTACATAACGTTCAGCACGGATTTTCCAAATTATAAATTTATCTCGATATTCTTCGCGAGTTACGATTTCTTCTTCTAGACTCTCAATATCTATTAAATTCTCAATTTCCTTATCGAGTGTACTCAGCTCTTCAAATTTAGAAATTAATTGCATATATATCTCATGTACTGTTGTTTTATCAGCTGTATTGCTTATTTCGGATTCTAATTTATTAATTTGTTTTGTCACGAGGATCTCGAAACAGACCGAGTCGTTTTCGTTCTTTCTAATATAGCCTTATTTGCTGCATCCATTTTAAACCAAAACACTATAATTGCAAACAAATATACAAATGACAACACCAATTCTGAATGCAACTTAGTACAACTTTCAAACAAAATTCAGCTTAACAATATGCATACAAATAAACAAAACTATACCAGAGCAACCTTCCAAATACCGACAGTTACGAATAAACCAAAATCAGAAATGATGAGAAATAAGCTTAACTAGACAAATACTGAATTCAAAGTTAGACAAAACGAAAGTACTCACCCCCCATCACGCAGCGAATGGTTCCCGGCCGATGCACCATGTAGCGAATTATAAACGAAGCAATGTCTATCGAAACGAAAGGAGTGTGTATCCGGGCGAATTAGTTAAGACAGTTCACAAGAAGTAGTTCCATGAGATAATTTAGGTATAATAATGTTTAATTAGATACGAATTGCCGCGATGCGGCTTACATCCTACGATACAAGTTACACACACACACTCTCACGATCTTTACAATTTTAATACAGATGTGCGCACACCAGCGCCCTCGCGTGGTCAATATTTCGGCACATATGCCTTAACGAAGCAATCTGTATTTATAGTAGACATTTTTGCTAAGATTTCATAAATATCCATTCATTTTTACTTCCACATATTTGAAAAAGAAAATGAATTTGATTACATAAATAGTGTATTATTTTCTTAAACATTGCATTAAATAAAAATTCATATGTGTATATGGCCATATATGATAATATAAACATTTAGTTGAGGATTATCAAAAGGGTATATCAAAAAATATATGATATTAACACATGGAGATTTTTTTCACTTTCATTTATTTTAATTATAAGTAAAAATAAGGTTTATCAGAAATATCTTTCATTAATAAAACTTTAATTACCAGCAATCAATTATTAAAATATTAGTAATTTAGATAAATGATAGGTTTATTATGTTAAAGGAAATCCCTCTACCACACACAATTAAAATTACAGTTTCAAACAAGTATATTGGTAATAAATTCCTTTAAATTTATTAGTGGTTGTGTCAGAAATCTAACAGAAAACCTCTCTATAAATTATGTATGTGTCTCAGAAAGGCAATCTAAAATTTTTTTTCAAATTCCTGACATGGCTGAAAAAACAGATTTTCTTTTCTTTTACAATACTCTTTCAAACCAAAGTATATTATCCCAAGAAATACAAATTCCATTGGATTTTTCCAATTTTGACCTATTTTCATAAATAACAATTACTTTTCTTTGTTTTAGGAAGGTCAAAAATATCTTTGAGATCATAAGGAAAGAATATATATTTATTTTAGTCTGATTAATGTTTTATTTGGTTTAAAAGCAATTACTCCTGAAATACGTAGTAAAAATTTATAAACTCTGTACTTCTGTGATTTTACAATCAATCATTTACATCCACGAATGTATGATTAATTCATTTTAAAGATATGTCCTGTGTGTTTAACAAATCCTCTGCATTTCTATGGATTTAAATTCCAATCAAGCATACAAAACGTAGAATGAAAATCATTAGTTTTATATTATGTAACTACAGCAAAATCTGTAAAGGATTTGATACTAATTATAACTTTATATGTTCCATCTTTTTCTTTGTGTTTAAAAATAATATTCAAATTTTCATAAAGGACAAATTTACGTTTTCAGCCGAACTCTGTTATAAATAGTTGCAAGTAGGAAAACTTTACTTTTTATCAAACAGTTGAAAAGGTGGGATAGAGTAATTCAGCTTCAAATTGAATATATAAATAATACATCTCTCTCTATCTCTCTCTCTCTTTATTTTCCCTTGAAGTAATTTGTAAGAAATCAGACCAGAATAATATTTACTCTTATCATTCTTTTATTACTTCCATACTATTATGTACACATAATATCAATGATTTAAAATTGATAATAATTTAAAAATAAATCTTTAAATCAGTTTGGATATAAATTATTAAATACACGTGATCTCTTTGTAATACAAAAGTACAAAGATATAATTCTACGTAAGATTTGTATTATCTTTATGTGTAAGACTGCTAAAAGGTATCATACAATTAAAATATTTATTACTTACATTTTATAAACATATTTTATATAAGTTATCCAATATATTATACATACAGGTTTATATATTTTTGCTGTATTTGAAGACTACATGCTGAAACATGCAAGCAAATAACGTCATTTCTTTCTATAAATAATTCCGTTGATAATTTTTTAAAAACTGATATATCTGCTTATACTCAGCAAAACTATCAACAAACACATATAGATATAATATTATTATAAATATAAGATATTATGGACTAACTAAATATTCTATATCATAGAGAAAGGCTAAATTCTGCAACCGAAAACCAAGAACAACACACCATTATGTGTGGAAAAGTCAGTTGATCAAAATGAAAAAAACTTTTATGTTTTCCAAAGCTGTCACCAACTTTTTGTAGTGAAGCAAGGTATGGCTTTCTTTTAAAATTGTATATATATATTTCAAAAAAATTACCAAGCACATTGCAAAATATATATATTCAATGTTTCAGACATTAACTAAGTCAAAAAAGAACTCGATTTTTTGCATACGGAAACTTTTACATAATCAAAACAAATATTATAAAATGTTATATAATTGAAAAGTGTTCTCTATGTAACTGACTCACAAAATTATTATTAAAAACGAATTTATTTGTGTTGTTATGAAGATCTGGTCATTTTATTTAAATCGGAAATGGGTTCAGCAAAGTATGTGCATATGTATTTCTGTTTAAGCATGCATTTAAATTAATGACTCAAAAGTTTATATGGAATTTCTAACCAGGAAGAATCAAACTCCTGAAGAAACAGTACTGGAATCGTATATCTACCCCATGGAACTTTCCTTGCAAAAAGAAATCGTTTCTCTTTGGTTTTCTGAAATCTATTTCCTTTAAAGTTTATCACCTTGCAAATTTGCATCTTGCATTCAAGGAAAGAAAGCAATTTTTTCCCGATATCCACCTAAAAGCAGTCAGGTTTCTGGCTGTCCAAAACATGTATCGACGTAAATGAGGAGGTGGAACTTTTTTGTCGTTTCTCTTCTGCATTTTCTTTCTGTCTCTTTCTAAATCTGTATCGATAAGACATTCTTGTGGGAAATAGTGTTTGAGTCACTTTGTGTTTTTGCAAGATGTCAAAGAAAGAGTCTTGAATATTGGAAGGTGTATCAAAGCGTTAACTTCTTTGCTTGACAGATAATTTTTTTTCGCGGTGCACATTATTCGATCAATGCAGGGTGGAATGGCCTACATTCTAAAATCTCTCTTTCTCATCCAAACTTTATTTCCAAAAATATATAATACATGCAAGCACTTTTTAATTATTTCGTGGAATTCAATTATTTTATATTATTGATTTTTGATACATTAATTGTGATTGACGAGTATACTCGTCATAGGGAAATTGCTGGATTTCGTGTCATGACGAGTAGGATTGTCTTAGGAATCCAACAAGATATCCATTTTCTACACGGACACAAAGAACGTCTGTTTTCCTTTGTATATATGATGTTGGACTATTATTTTTGTTTTTTCTATTTATTCATTTTTTAATTTAATTAATGAATTAATATTTGAAAGAAAACTATATTATCATCAAGTGTCATCCCCTACAAGATTAAAAATTTATTTGAACTTGAATGTATGAATAGAATGTATTTTATTAACGATTGAAAATTTGAGAACTACATATATATGTATATTGTAGAGAATTAGACTATATATATATATATATATATATATATATATATATATATATATATATATATATATATATA
This sequence comes from Trichonephila clavipes, assembly GCA_019973935.1. NCBI lineage: Eukaryota > Metazoa > Arthropoda > Arachnida > Araneae > Nephilidae > Trichonephila > Trichonephila clavipes. The sequence goes on along the minus strand of BMAU01019948.1, from coordinate 455,916 downwards.
TATATATAGGGAAAGAGTGAACTAAAAGTAGGAATTGAAAAAAATGAACAAATATGTCTCTTAATTTTGGATCGTGATCAGATAAATTAATTTGGCCTCTTACTTTTCAGTACTACTAGCTAACATCTATATTTTCAGTCAAGAAAAATTTAAGCAACAGTTTTAAAAAGGAAGTGGTGTTTCTTTAATTATTTTAGGAGATCTTATCGCAACTGGACAAATTTGAATCAATATAAATGGTTAAAAAGAACCAGTAGAGATAATGAGTTAATTAATCTGTCTAACTAACATGGTCAATTAACTGGTAAATATTTTTCTATTATGAAGTTTAACTTTATTGATGATTCAAGTTTCATACTTAAAAATAGCTCACGTTTTAAATTTTAAAAAAATGCATTTTTTCAAAAATTATATATAAGAGAAGAGTTCCTAAATGTATTAAAAATACGCGTTTAAAATCTTGATATTCAAAACAATTAAAAACCATTTAACCACACACATTTTAAAAAACTTTGACTCGAATTGATAGACAATACTTATACATATATTTTTATATTCAACTTTGAGTAATTGACATAAACTAAAAGTGTGCATTGTTATAATTTAAAATATACGAAGTGCAGCTACTAACAGATGCATTTGTAGTGTGGAAAATATTTGTCTATGGTATCTGGTATTGATTATTTGTCCCTGTATCGTTGAACATGATTTTGTGACAACGTTCTACGTTACCGCAGCCACAAAATACTATATAATACCTTTCCCTGTATCGTTGAATACGATTTTGTGACAACGTTCTACGTTACCGCAGCCACAAAATACTATATAATACCTTAGAGATTTTGTGGTGTATATCCAGAACTAAATCAATACATTTAATTAAAATTTTGGATTATTGAGTATTCAAACCATTATCTACTTAATTATGCTAAAACACATATTTCATAATGAAAAATTATGTCATTTAACTACGTTAATGAAGTTAATTAATTTTTAATTAACATTGTAAAATTTAATTTATTTTCAGCAAATAACAGTGATGCCATTTTTATCATGTTGTTTAGATCTCTGGGTATCAAAAATCCTTTAAGTGTCCCAAAACCGCAGTTATCCTGTTTCTTGTTAGTGTCTTCATCATACCCAAACTATTGTGGTATTTGTGTTTTTATCATTTCAGTTACTTCACTTAATAACTCACGTAATACTTACTCACTTAAATAAATGCATAACATACAAAACATTCATGAAAATATTTCCACCACGTAATTAAAGCAATTTTATCAAACATTTTTATATATATCCAAAGCACCTTAAACGTCCCAAGTTCCTTTTAATCGTATCCAAAGTCACCTTATATAACCCCCTCTCTCTATGAGTACTTATTAAGTCATAAGAAAAATAAATAACACGAAAATATTTAAATAATTAATGGAGCGACGAGAAACGTTAATTCAATTTATATTTCCATTAACAGAGACATTGCTAAGACTATGACCTCCTTTTAGCTTTATCTTTAATATTTCATATTTATGAAATATTTCGTAAATAAATAAGGAAGACAAGAATATTTTTTGATAAATTATCACTCCCATATTCAATAACGTAATTATTGATTTTAAGCCACTAACATTAATTGATTACTGGATTAATTGTTTATTAGCATCTAGAATAGTGGTACTTAAACTTTTTTTCTTGTATTGGTAGACTTTTAACAATTTCAAAAAAGTTGGCAGCACACTATCGATACAATAAGTTTCAATAAATTTTACTTATCTGTAATATACTATTTAAAACAGTTTATGATAATAATTTTCAATGCTAAATAAAATAATATGAGCAACAAAGAAAACAAAATGTTTATTGAGTAATTAATTACAAATTAATTATAAGAATACATTTAATGAGAAATTTGAGTTAAATGATTTATATCTGGTAACTCTCTCTCTTATAATTTATTTTATATCTGGTCGTAAAAATGATAACGTCACTTTCATTTCCTCACCTACAATAAAAGTCCTGATACATTTTTTTTTCACTTTTATATTTACTTAGGCTGAAATGTCGATCTACACAAATAAGAAATAGAAAATTGCAGCAATATTTTTGCCTATTATGAGAATATCGTCTCTAATTCTAATCCAGAATGAACTGATTGACTCTTCAAAATGTTTTAAATCAAATCTCGATTATTACACAGTGAAATTAGTTTTTATTCTTCATTAAAAATGAATTCATATACAGAGGTATCCGTTATCACAAGTGTATTATGACCTCAATCAAATTTTTTAGTCTATCTATAGATGGAAGATAAGTTAAATATTCTTCCACGAATACTCTTAGTTTATTTCTATAAAATGGCCAACTGATTCGGTCCCGTATTTTATTTGTTTCTCAAAATATAATTAATAACTTAAAAAAAATTTGGGGACAACACAAAAGTGGCATTGCTCAGTGGTCTCGAATCACTGATCTAGAAGCATTAAGAGGAACATTTATATTGTTTGGAAAAGTAGAAGTTCTTAGAATATATATATATATATTGATAATCAAATTTCTACAACAAAAAAAATTAAATACTTTTACTGATTTTTTTACAATGATTATCAGACAAGATTTTTTCATTAAGTGAAATAGTTTAATCAAATAAGAATCTAGGGCTAACCTGGCTTCGAAAAATATGCAGAAATAAGTTTCCAAACATCATTTAATTTTCACAGTTTCTTACGATAGATAGAGATATTGTCAATATAGCGCATAATTGTTTTTTTTTAAATTCAATGCGTACTTTTATTAAATGAAAAATATTTTTTTACATGATATGAGATTTACATTCTTTTTTATGATACCTACATTTAGATAAGTACATTGAATATGAATATCATTTAATAAAAGACAATGTGTTACACTTCGTTCAGTTCGCAAATATCTAATGTAATAAATTAATATTCAAAACAGCATTTTATTTTGATAATTATATTTTTCAGATAGAGACATATAAGTTTTTAATACATATGCTTTCAGTTTTTATATCTGATTTTTCAAGATATTTACTTTGTGTGTGTATGATCAATTGAAAAAAATGACACTTGATCCAATCCTTATTTCTGCAATTCATTATGGGTGGCCATTGAAAGCTAATTAAAATTAAGATGAATTATCCCTGCACTATTTCAGGATATTTCTATTCAAGTTGCTTCCACTCTGAAGCAAATATTCTTCTGATGAGCGTTTCTACTGGATTTAAAGTGATTTGACGATTCTGGCCACGAGAAATATAATTACTGAATTCCCTCTTTGTGTAACGAAACCTACACAATTTACTTTCGAAATATATATTTCATTATTTGTTGATAAATTATTTATCTGCCAATGACAAAATGGCATTGTAATGCAGTTGCATCGTTAGCGAATGAAATATTGATTACTTCAGAAGAATATAATCGTTGCATAATACACACTCCGTCGCATTCTCACCAAGATTACTAACTCATTTTATTCAACTATTTTCACTTCCGTTCCAATAATTTAGTCATAATTCAAAATCATTCTGAGTTCTCTTACACACATCAATGAACTTCTACCACTTTCTTGACATAATTTGAATATAGTAGGCTCACTGGCATATTCTTGGCATGTTTCAATGATTCTTACAGTATAAATGAATTTTCCAAACCTAAGATGTGGTATTTTACATTCATTCGATGTGTACCTGCAGCTCAGAAAAGTATAACTTAAGTATTCGTTGCAAAATTGAACTAATTTGCATATCTATCAACTGAAAATAGCAATAATATTGTATGTAAAATTATATCTCCATGGCTTTCGTTTGATAGGTTTAATGTTTATGATAGTTTTGATATAGTTTGAGTCATTTAATTATGACTGATATTTGACTGAATTCACTTATATTTGATCAATTTAATATGAACTTGTTTAATATTTGGATATATGCCAAAATAACTGATAACATATTTTACTGGTGTTTGATTAGTGAAAAATAATGTTTCCAAATCATGGGCAATCACATTAAAAGTAAACCAGGGGAAAGTTATAAGCTATTACCTTATAAAAGTGCACACAAGCTGTTTATTTAGTCAAAATTTCTAACAGTGAAGACTCTAAAAAAATCCTATTTTAGGATTTTGAAAGCCTTTCAGTTAAATTCCTCTTATGTGACTAGTATTAAGAGATGAATGCATTTAAAATAATTGTGTTTCGAGTAAATATTATGACATTTGAATTGTTGATTGGGATAAATATCGATTAAGTGTCATTCAAGTTGTTGCAACAAGGAATACTATCAATAGTGGAAAAAGCATTACTAAAAAAGTGGCGACAAAAAGTGAACTTCCTCTGAAAACACTCTGCAGACCATGTAAATAGCAACACCGGGGAGATACAAATGTGTATCTCATAGCAAAAAGAAAATATCATCACACTCCTGGCTAGATACATTCAAAACTTGCAACCTGTATTATTATTTAGGTATTTACAGGACGATTTCTGTGCAATTGAATCAAGATGGGTTATAGGCATGGGAATTGTTAACAACATTCAGCAATAATATAAACTTCTAAAAAGTCAATACTAGTGTAAAGGGCACATTCGTTGGAATCATCAAAAATAGTCCTGAATCGAATTCTCATTCGAATTCCAGTTCATTATGAAAAGTAATTCTGGATATCAACTACTGCAGAAATACAGAATAAAATGTATCGAATACAAGATATTTATGAAGTTTATCGGTATAGCTTAAGTTCTAAGTGCCATGGTAGAGGCAGGCATTATGCAAAATGGAAAAACCTCGCTATATATCTTTGATGCAGATACGCAGATACCATTACATCAAAACAAGAGTGCATCTAAATTTTCTTCGATTTTATTCCCTTTTTTTAGTGTAGTGGGTACAGACTTCCTATTCACAGGTAACAATGCTTATCCAGACAAGAGAGAGGAAGCTAGTGACACTCTAAGGAAACTAATAGTTTGTGTACTCTCAGACTTAACTGGTATTAATTTTGCCTTGAATATACGCATATTTTTCTTGTCTTGCTTTCTTGATGTGTCGAAATCAGTCATATTTTTTTATTATGCTTAAAGTACACTTTTCATCAAATATATGTCAAGTTTCGTTACCTTAGTAAATGTCTAAAATTAAATATTAAAATCCGTATTTATTAATTGGCATTTGTCGAGTGGTATATAAAGGGTGTTTTTTTAGAGGTATAGAACTTTAAATTGCAATAAAACAGCGATGTATTATTCGATTGACATGGATTTTTTTTATTCGAAAGATAATTTTGTGGCATTATATTTTAAATATGATTTTTGGCATATGACTACCACGTCTGGCTCGGATGTAGTCCAATCTGGACGTCCAATTTTCGATGACTTTTTCCAACATTTGTGGCCGTATATCGGCACTAACACAGCGAATGTTGTCTTCCAAATGGTCAAGCGTTTGTGGCTTATTCGCATAGACCAATGACTTTACATAGCCCCACAGAAAATAGTCTAGCGGTGTTAAATCACAAGATCTTGGAGGCCAATTCACATGTCCAAAACGGGAAATTAGGCGGTCACCAAACGTGTCTTTCAATAAATCGATTGTGGCACGAGCTGTGTGACATGTTGCGCCGTCTAGTTGGAACCACAGCTCCTGGACATCATGATTGTACAATTCAGGAATGAAAAGTTAGTAATCATGGCTCTATACAGATCACCATTGACTGTAACGTTGTGGTCTTCATCGTTTTTGAAGAAGTACGGACCAATGATTCCACCAGCCCATAAAGCGCACCAAACAGTCAGTTTTTCTGGATGTAACGGTGTTTCGACATACACTTGTGGATTAGCTTCACTCCAAATGCGGCAGTTTTGTTTGTTGACGTAGCCATTCAACCAGAAGTGCGCTTCATCGCTAAACAAAATTCGCTTATGAAAATCGGGAACAACGGCAATCTCGTTTTGGGCCCATTTGACGAATCTACGCCTTGCTTGATGATCGTATTGATGAATTGCCAAACCAAACTGAGAATAAATCACTTGACAGCTGTTAAATCGGTCGCCATCTTGGAAAGTAATGCCAACTTAAACTTCTATACCTGGAAAAAAACACTCTTTATATGTATATGTATTTTAAATCAAGAGCATTGAACTTCCACTCAGTGAAATCGATATCAGTTAAAAATATATTGAAATAGTTAAGTTAAAAATAAAAAGAAATAAAAAAAAAATCAAGCAATTCAATGAAGTGATTAGAATATGTAATGAGTGTTTTCGGAAAATGCAAAGTAATACATATTTTATTAGTAGGAATTTATTTTCGCATAAGTTAAAAAATTAAAAATGTTTGTATGAATCATTTTTGGATTAATTATTTAGTGTCCTTTTAAAAATAAAAAGTCAATACTCGGTTTATATTTAAATTTTAATACCAAATGAAAGCATATTCAAGGAAATGTTTCCATCATTTTGAGAAGGGTTTTGATTTAATTAGTTTACATTTATTCTTGAAACAATATAAGAATTTTTTTAAAGACCTTTAAGAATATTTTGATTTACATATGATTTTGTTTTTCACAGTAAACAATAATGAATTTTATGTATTTATTTATTTTTGAATTTCCATCACTACCTTAATCAGGTATTTTCCGAAAAAATGTTCTATATTTAATCCATCATTTTAATAACTTAAAACTATAATTTATATATGAGTATTATATAAATAATCATTTATTATTTATATATGATTATTTAATTATTATTATTTATTATATGATTATTATGATATTTTATTTGCTTTATATTTCTTTTTGTATTTCCATCAATATTATAATCAGATATTTTTCGACGATAAAAAAAAGTTTAATACTTATTCAATCTTTTTAATAACTTTAAACTATAATTAGGTAACATGAATTTTATAATACGGGATACATCAAAAACATAGCAAAGAAAGGAAAATGAACAAAAAAATCTTCTCGGAAATCCGCCACAAGCATCAAACATTCATTAAATGAGGCTTACCGATAACATTGAGCATCATACTGTGGGTGAAGGTTCTTGCCCATCTGTAGTCCACACGGCATCTATAAATACCAGCATCTTTCTCTTGAATGGGTTCAATCCTCAGAATCGTGGGCTTAGTAAAAGTCTCAAAGTATGCCCTAGAGCCTAATGTAGCGCCCGGAAAGTGCTTTGCCTTTTCAAGCGGGCTGTTTCTCGCATCAACGCTGTAAATGGGCGCTCTGGCGTCTTCTTTGTACCACAAAACTAAAGACACCTTATCCTCCGTTGAATGCTGAGTGATGTTACAAGGTAATTCTGCCCTTCCACCAGTTACGGCGTGGTACTCAGGCAACTCTGAAAGAAAAATCGAAATAAAAATGGTTATATGCAGCTGAGATTCTAAAAATATCTGTTAGTTATACAAATATGTGCATTAAAGTACCTTGTTTTCTTTTATCATGGTGTTCGAGTTCAAGGAAAATAAGACTTACGTGGTTTTCATAAACAGTAGCCAGAATTGTTTGTTACTTTATTTAGAAAAAAAAATATTTTGAAAGAACGGGAAGAATTTCTTAATAAAAACAATGTCCTTTTTTAGCGAAATAACTTATTCTTTGTGTTGTTCATGAAAGCGATACACATATACAGAGAAATTCAAAATTTTAAATTAAATTAAATAAATAAAAAATAACAACAGTCAGCAAACTTATTGAAATGAATATTTTATTTATGTAAGAAATATGTTTAGTTTACGTTTTCGCTTTATCTAACATTCCCAGAATTAAACAGTGTAAAATGTTTGGTTTTAAGCTTTTCAAATATGTATTGGAAGTGGAAGAAAATATGAAAATGTGGATTGACATAAACATAAAGAACAAACATGAAACTCGGAAATGAGTAACGACTTTCTTCTCAGTGAGATACATACGCCACATCTTCGTGCGTATAATACAGTTGACATTAAGAATCTGAAAACAATTTTCAGTGATATCTTTGCACAGCATGATCATCATTTGACATTTGAACAGTTGTGGGGTAATTGTTCCTCTGCGTTTTGAGTACGATATACTTATTTTCTACAGCAGTTTTACTGCAAAGACGATCTAGCAGATTTGAGTGCTACACGTTCATCTTGTTTAAATAGACGTTGACAGTTGAGGAAAGCACTCTGATGTTTTTTAATTCCCCTGCAATGTGCTTCATTTGTCATCCTTCACAGAGTTTTCCGATAATTCATCAGTGTGATAAGACACTTAAACAATGCACATGTAAAGTCATCTAAAAATATTGCAAGATAACACTCGTTAAATTCAAATTATGTATTCTGCACAGATTCACTTTGCATTGGGAATTCAATACAACCCATGCTATCTACAGCACCAATAACCTATAATTTATTATTTGTGCAATCCCACGTAGTACGGCAAACATTTATTTACATATTATGTTCCTCACTGCATTACGCATTCATTTTGATATGTGTATGTGTGTGTATGCTATGGAAATAAGATATATCCTTAATCTTTAACAAAAAGTCCAGATTACAAGAATTCTTGATTTTTCAATTTCTGATGAAGGAAAAAAAACTACTATCGTTAGTACTAGCATTAGTTCAACTTAAAATTCCTTTAAATACTTTTTCATATATATTCAAATAAAATAACTAGACGAAAATCAAAGAAATGTTTCAATTTAAATACATTTTTGCCTTTAGTTATCGAACTTTATAGAAAATATTCTTACGGATATCAATGGGATTAAGACGTATAAATCTAATTATTTTTAATCAATATTATACTGAAAAGAAAATCGAAGCATACTTGAATGTTCTTTGATTAAATATAATGCATCTCGTGATGACTTGAACATAAAATAAATCTGAAATTAACCGATTTTTGGAATGAAATGATTACTAGTATAAAGAACAAAGTGTTTGTAGACTGAACTAAAATTTAATTTTCCTAACAGGATAGCTAGTACATAGAAATATTATATTGGTATTTGTGATCACAAATCTCAATAAATGCGATGCACATATTCAAACTTAAGATAACATACATAAAATAACCTTTAATATTATCGAAAAAATGCTCTAGTTGATTAAAAAATTCCAAATTTAAACAAAAATGAAAATATTTCTCCTTTGGTTTAATGAGTTCTTCATGCGTGTGATCCCACGTGAACTTGCATATGCGAATTGATTTCTAATAATTAATACGATACAATTTTCCAAGCATTGATTGAATATTTAATATTGACGTCAGTTCACAAAATACAAAAGGCAGCCACTTTAAAGAAAATAGAGTTTTACCTCAGCGCTCATTTTTAAGAGTGTGGAACAAAAATACTCTTTCCTGAAGTAATTTTTTCTCTACACGTAAAGTATCGTTTCCTTTCCGAGGACAAAGGATAAGATGCGATTGAAAACTGAAGAGGACTCCTTGAACACCCAATTCCAGTTGACACTTTTTTCGAGGGTTTTCAATCTTGTGCTGCAACCATGTACTCACGGCGCTTTGTCTGAGATAATTAGAGTAGATAGATTTTGTCATTTTATGTTAAAAGAACGATCTTCGAATTTTGCTGTAGGAAGCAATTTATTTGAACCAATTTTGGAAAACCTACCTTAAAATTTAATTTATTTTCATCGAATCTCAAAAATTTAATAAGTACCTCCATGTTATCAATCTTATGTATGAGAAGTAAAAGATGTATGCAGTTTTGAATATCTGTTCGAAAGTATTTACTTAATAATAGTACTTTAAAAGAAATGTTAAAAATAGTTTAAAAAAGTTTTTCATAACTTTTTGAAACAATATCGGTCTTTAATTTTCCTTTTTAATAAATCAGATTATATTAGGACTGTAGATAAAAAAACTATTATATTTAAGCTCATTTTGTTAATACAGGGTGTCTACAAATTATTTGGGGAAAAAAAAAAGATTTTTTGTATGTAATTTACAGGGAAAAATTGAAATATATATTGTTGAAAGACAGAGAAATCATTTACTTTTAGGACAAGTATTCGATGTGGATTTCTTTTGATACTATGAATATGTCCCACCGGTAAATCAGTTCTTCCCCTAAATTTGTCAGCATGTTTCAGTCGATCAAATTCATTTCAGTGCAGATTCTTGATTTTAGTTCAGGAATATACACAGGAAGGAGTATTGTGTAAACTTTATCTTTTACAAAACCTCATACACTAAGATCCAGTAGTGAAAAATCTGGTAATTGTGTTAACCAGTGACTAACACTTCCACATCTAAACTGATATCTCAACATTGTAGTAAGATGTAATTTCCTTCTGGTAGTGATAAGGAGCGCGAACTTATTAAAAAAAACTATAAAATGGCATTTTTTTCTTTGATGATTGTCATAAGGAAAATCTGTAGTCTCTAGGGGGAGCCTGTAACCCCTACAGGGTGTGTCCCCAGTTGGCGGATCGGGGAATGCCTCTATTGGTTTTCCAATAGGTGGCAGAAGGGAAATAAAATACCTTCCGCGGACCAACAGGCATGAAGTTTAGTCAGTCTTCCACCCAAGTGGTTCCTCGCCTAAGGGGAAGCTGTGCATAATACCCTTCGCCATGGACCAACCGCATTTATTTGATTCTCACACTGCACTGTCCATCGCGCAGGTAAATCAGGGACGCGCACAGGGCTAAGGTAGATGGCCCAGTGTGATAAATATGTTACAGACCCCACAAAGTAAAAGATCTTCCAAATATCTTCGTTTGCTGCAACGCAATATTAATGGATTAAGTACTGTAGCTACAAAAATTAAGTTAAACGTGTTTCTGGAAATAGCTGATAGACTACATATGGAAATTATAGCTCTTCAGAGGAAACTAATTTGTGCGAGCAGAGACTTCTGAATGCTAAAAGATATAATATCGTCCAAATGGACAGAGCTTCAGGTGGAAGTGGACTCATGTTTCTTATTCGTGACGTCCATTTCATAGACTACCAGATATTGGCAATGACACCTCTAGTCTCGAATATCTAGGTATAACTGTCCACTCTAAGGATCACACTATTACCATCAAGAACCTCTATCATCCTCCAAATAGTCAACATCTTGAAACAAACAGGATGGAAGGTCTGTTTGATGACAACACTATAATACTAGGAGACTTCAATGCCAAGAATACTACCTGGGGTACCAATATTACAAATGCAAGATGTTTGTCACTTAGTAACTTGGTCATCGACAAGGCTTTCTTGTGTCTAAATGATGGCACTCACACTTTCCGATCTAACAGTTACGGTTCTACTGATGTCTTGGATTTGATATTTATAAGTCCTGGTTTATTTCCTTACAGTTCCTGGAGAGTACTGGACAATATTGACAGCAATCACCTTCCTATTTTAGTCGAAATAGATCTCAAAGTCAATTGTAATGGTATGAAGAACCTCCACTGGAATTTTAAGAAAGCCGACTGGAGTCTGTTTCAAATATCTCTAACAATCTTATATCGCAAGAACCTATTTCGGACAACGTGGAAAAGGAATAGTCCCATTTCAAGCACTCCATTTTTACAGCTGCTAAGTCTTCAATTCTTAGGGGGAAAAGTAAACAGACCCGTATTTTCTTTGCCCACAATTCGAACCTTATTAAGTCATTGATTGCTCAAAGGACGGAACTCTTAAAACTAATTTCCCAAAATGGCGGCTTGGACAAAAAATTGAAATAAGTTGAACGCTGAAATTAAGAAAATTTATGTACAAGTCAAACGATCAAACTGGCAGAATCTATGTGAAAATTTAGACTATAGAACTTCAAATACTAAATTATGGAAACTGGCTAAGCAAATTGATAACTTAAAGCCTAGTAACGAAGAAACTAACGCTATCATTAGTGATAATGGCCATGTTTAGGTGGATGCTTGGGAAGCAGCAGAGGCCCTGACTCAGCATTACGCAAATGAAAGTCGGCTTGATTTTAGTAATTATGACAAGCACTTCGCCAGAATCACCAGGAATCAAGTAAAATCTTGTAGGGACCGGCCGGCAGATAACCCATTGTTCAATGTTGTTTTCACCTTACCTAAACTATCTTATGCCCTTCAAAATCTGGACATCATCAAATCACCTGGTCCAGATAGCATCCCTGGACATTTCTTGCCCCACCTTGGAATTTTAGGTAGGGAAATACTGTTATACATATGTAACTTGTCATGGAAAACTGGAAAACTACCAAGACAGAGGAAATCGGTCATCGTTATTCCCATTCATAAACACAACAAAAATGCCGGTCTTACGACAAGCTATCGTCCTATTTCTCTGACCTGCATCCCTTGCAAATTAATGGAATACATGGTGCTGCGAAGATTGACTCACCATTTACACACTAATAACTTAATGCCCTCGGAGCAATTTGCTTTTCGTAAGGGTCACTCCACTGTTGACCAAATTTTATATTTCATCCAATGTGTTAGAGATTCTCAGAATCACAAACCAAACGAGGCACACCATGGCGGCATTTTTAGATGTGTCAAAGGCCTTTGATAGGGTATGGGAATATAAGCTGTTAAGCAAGTGCTTTGGTGTTTTTAGCATTAAAGGCAAAGCTCTGACCTGGATCTCAAACTTTCTAAATCACCGAAAATTTTGTCTCAACTTTCATTCTAATTTCTCAGATTCTTACAAAACCTATCAAGGAATTCCCCAGAGCTGCGTTTTGAGTCCAACACTTTTCTCATTATATATTTCCGGGGTTGAAAAATATGTTAACCCTTCTCAAATTGGACTTTTCGTTGATGATGTCGTTTTGTGGTGCAGTGATGCAAATATTAGCAAAATGGAATCCCAGTTGATTAGGCCCTTAGTAAATATTCAGGAATTTGCAGACAATCACAAAATTATTTTCAATGCTTCAAAGTCTATTGTCAGCCTATTCACGATTAATAGGCATCTTTACAACTACTCTCCTGAAGTTTTTCTAATGAGTGAGCGCTTGAATTACAGTAAATACTCTACTTATCTTGGTTTCACTTTAGACTTGGAAGTGAACTGTGGTAAACATATTGAGAAAATAGCCAATAAAGCAAGAAAGAGACTTAAGATCTTAAAATATCTTTCTGGCAGAGACTGGGGTTCAGACGCCTCAACACTTAGAATAACTTATACAACCTTGGTTCGCCCAGTCCTTGAATATGGATACCAAATCTATCAAGTAGCATCTCCTACAAACTTGAAAAGACTGGAGAGAGTGCAACTCAGTTCTGCGAGGATTATCACGGGCCTTAGATATAGTTGCCCTACTGACATAGTTCTGTACGAGGCAGACATCCAGTCTTTTACTATGAGATTCGAAATCAACTCATACAGGTATTTTAACCAAACTAAAAGCTTTGGTTACTTGAATAGAACCTCGTCTTTCATCTTAAATTGGACAAGTAACCAGTGTTTAAACCGAGACAGCCCACTTAATTACATGCGTAAACATGGTTTTATTGATTTCAATGTGGACACATCTACACCTTTTAGCTGCATCACACCTATTGATTCTTTTAATCATGTTGAATTCTAGGAGGAATTATTCACCAGTACTCCCAAGCATAGCAGTCATCAAGAATTACTCAGACAACTGGCACTTGAAATAATAAATAAACACACCCGATCAAGCCTTGATTATTTACTCAGATGGTAGTCGTTCGGATACGGGTAGAGCATGGAGCGGTATTTTTAGTAACACTGCTGGGAGTGATGTTAAAATCAGCATCAGGAATCCTGACCACCGTTTCATCTTTAGATCGGAACTCATTGCTATTAGTGGTGCTCTAGATCATACTTTCAACTCTTATAAGGACAGTATCTGGATCCTGACAAACATCTGAAGCTCCATCCAACATTTGAAAAATTGGCGAAAAATTATGGACAGTACTGGTCTAGATATTTTATCTAAATTAGTTAGGCTTGGTCAGAGGAAACAAGTGTGTATGTCTCCAGTGGATTCCATCACATTCACATGTGGGTGTGCCTGGGAACCAAGTTGCTGATGAGCTGGCTGTTAGGGGATGTGATCTCCCTTACCCCAGTTCCACTGTCTTATCCCATGCAGAAATTCCTTCCTTCCAAAGAAATAAATTTAATTTGACTTGGCGAAACCCTCCTGCTCACCACTGATACGCAGCTAAGAGTCCTGGACTATCTATACAGTGCAGGAGTTCCAGGGCTCATCAGACGGCCTTGGCGCGCCTTAGAAGCGGTCACCTGCGTAGTATGAATTTTGCGCAGGGGTAAAGTCTTTCTTTACCTGTCCCTGGTCTCTCCTTGCTTCTCCTTCTCATCTTCGGGACTGCTGGGGCATTTCCCTGTGACAGTTGTACGAAGAGCAATACCTGGTGTGTGCGACTATTACGCGGAAAGGTCAAATGGACTTGGTGTATGCTTTCCTGCTCCAAGGTGATTGGAAACAACAATAACAACAAATCTGTAGTATATCCGTGTAAATACCATGAAACAATAATATCTCTTTCCGGGGCTTTTTTCTTGTATTTCGAACAAAATTTCGCCCTACTTGCTCGCAAGAATGATTTTCATGAAACGAAATACAGCAGTTCGCTTTTTCAGTACCTTTGTAAGTGTACATTATCGTGTTGCCGAGCAAATATGAATTATCGCTCCTAAAAGACAACGTCAGTTAGGACGTCTAATGTCATCAATGAAAAACTTAAGATATATTACCACTAGTTTGACTTTAAGCGAATTAACTTCATTTACTATCACGGAAGTTATTAACTTACGAAATTGACCAACTAGTTTGTTGACATTCTGTATTTCACATCGTGTACAAGCTTAAAATTATTTAATACGTAATAGAAATATTACATTTCCTTAACTTGAGTTACAAAATAAAATAATTTCTCAACGACTTGTAAAGTGATAACAAATATGTATAGTTTTTACATAGAAGCTATGTAAATTTTATTATTGTAAAATTATTTAAATTTAACGAAACATAAAACGCGCATTGCAATTTTTTAAATTAATTATCTTAACGGAATAATGTCTTTGGTATCATATTTATTAAGGCGTTTAGTTTCTTAATATAAATATCCCCTTATTACCTTATGAAATTTCTGCAAATATTCGCTATCCAATGTTTATTATATCTTTATGCAAATATAATTTATTTTTCTACCGAGATTTTTCGTATTTTTCTATTCTTTGTTTAGGCAATATGAATTAAGGTAATTCTATTTTTTTCGGTAATCAACATAAATCATTGTTAAAGTACCAGTCAAATATATATGTATATATATACATATATATATATATATATATATATATGTATATATATGTATATATATATACATGTATATATATGTATATATATATATATATATACATGTATATATATGTATATATATATATATATGTATATATATTTTGTACTTAAGGCTGTGGTTCAAAAAACGTCGCGCATGAATTGCTCGAATAATGCACTTGGTTTCCTTGGGTACGATTAGCTTTTATTTTTAGTATTTTGTTTAAATTAATGAATATAAATAATTTTCGACTAATTAATATTTTGATATCATCACAAAATTTACAAATTATTTTCAAATTTGCATCACGCTTTAAAAAAAACTCTATGTTAACTACTACATTTTACTTTCTTTTTGCTTTTAAAACCAAATTAAAAATATGCAATGCTCTTTAATTAAGACATCTGTACTTGATTGGGTAGTATGGAAAACTTGTCAGACACACGCCCACAGATATATATATATATATATATATATATATATACATATATATATATATAATGGGTGTGGGTGGTTGTGTATGTGTAATGTGTACGTGTGTATAGCGTTCTACAAACTTTAATGTTATTAAGACTAGATATTGAAATGAAAGAACTTAAAACTTAATTATATTCAGTTCCTACTTATAAAGATTGTATTTTAATTAAAACATCGGAAACGTGTTCTATTGAGATAAGGTTGTAATACCATTATTTTCTTATCTTTATAAAAATGTATTCAATGCGATTACTGTAAAGCTAAATATTTCTAATCAAAAATAGCGAAAGATTGAATTGTTTTGGGTGTAATTTTGTTTTAATTAATATACAAATAATTAGCTATTAATATATGCTCTTATATAGATTAGTACATTTTTCCTATTTCTTACAACTATTAGATATAATACAAATTACGCATTTTCTGATGCGACCTCAAACTACAATAACTAAACTTTAAATGTACTACTAAATACGTTTAATTCTACAAACGAGAGTTAAGGTACAGGAGAACTTGAGTAATAAATGTTTTACATTCTGATTAGATTGTTATCGCATTAGAGCGCTTTTTTTCTGATAGGCCATAGTAAAAAGCGTAAGCATTGATATTAGTTTAATCTAATGAGAGTTTAGAAAATTACTTTTAATAAATAAAGGTCACCAGCATTTTCCTTGAATTTATTCTTTCTAAAAATAGCTTACACATTAATGACCTTCAAAAAGTCTCAAAGAGCATATTTTGCCATCGTTGTTGAACTAAAGTAAGAGAATAAAATTACAATAAAAGTCATTAAGAAAAAAAAAAGTTTGTTTCGTGATCTTCAATACATTGAAAGTAACTTAGCTTAAAATAATCTTTTTGAAATTTCAGAGTATTTATTACGAATATGTTTCTCTCAAAAATGTATTTTCTGGATTTACTTATATTTTAAGAGTGGTTTTTCTTAAAACTTCTGGTTGGTTTATTTTTAAATTAACTTTTCGTGTATTTCTTAATTTAATTTCTACACACAGTTCTTTTTTAATGAAACTTATCCTTCTCTATCATTAATTCTAATATTACACCTCTCTCTCTCTCTCTCTTTATATATATATATATATATATATATATATATATATATATATATATATATATATTAAATTTGTGTTTGGTTTCTGTTTTAAACTGTTAAAAAGGCTTACAATCATTTTTTTGCGTTATTGTAAGAATGCCCTTTCTATATTTCAATCAACTTCATTTCAAATTTTTCACATATAAATTGTAAGCAAAATTATTGAAAAACCACCTCCGTAAATTAATTGGGCAATATAAGTATTGCTGTTTATAACATCCATTGATACGATAGAAAATGAACTATACATGCATTGTAAATGGTAACAGAAGATACCAGCTGTATAGTAATCCTTTTTCAATGTCTGCAATTTGAAGTAATACATTAATATCGATACTCATCTAGACTAGTATCTAAAATTATCAAAATTGTGGGTGTGGAAAGTACACTGTGTTTAAAATTAGGCCCAAATATTTTAAAAGGTAGTGTTTTAATTCTAAAAAGAAAACTTGTTGAAGGGAAATGAGGCTTCTACAGAGAAATTCTTCAAGCAAATTCCAATCATCAGGAGCGTCATGGATTATATTTCCATAGTCATTTTGTAAAAAGAGCAAAAACTTCATTACTAACATTAATGTCATAAAATATAAGTAATGAAGAAGTGAGGAACAAAACTGGAAGAGTTAATTGAATAATTGTTACTATGTTTGACAAATAATTTATTGAAAACGAAGAATTTCATTCTGATTCCTTGGTTTCAAATGAAAACCGATCTTTGTTTACTTTGGGTGTAATTTCTAAACGGTTTTCTTAATCAGCGGACATTTCAAATGACCAAGTAGCAGCCCAAACTTATTTGGACATACTCTAAAGTTGCATTAATCCAATGGTGCTGGCAATCTTTCCTTGTCGTTATTTCTTTTATCAGATGTCCGTTTCTTTCATGTGTTCATTGCTTCAGATGCCCACTAATTTTCCTTTATTCCTGCCATAACAGTCTGCCACAATATTGTTTTATAAGTATGAGAATGAAGTAAAATTGTGGCTTAGGTTAAGTACCTTATACCATCACACATTTTTGTGGAAGACGAGAACTGAGAAGAAGAATCCTTCATACTTTCTTCCATGAAAAATAGATACTTAACAAGAAGAAAGGTATATAAAAGACATATCATACTTCGTGTCCAACAGCTGCTGTCTGTAATGCTCATATTGAAGCAACACTTATTGAAAATCTAAGATTTTTTATGTTAATTTGTTTATCACTTCTATTTAGATATATCTCGTGGTATTCCTGATATGTTAAGTGTTTCAAAACGATTAAAGAATTGAAAAGAAGGGGAAAACAAGAAGAATTTTCAATAAAATGAGCCTGTAATCACATGGCTTTTATTTTATTATATTTTTATATTATTTTTGACCAATTTACGAAACATGTGCTTTGAATAAATTCTTTATTCATATGTATAGGAGAAATCTAAGTAAACTAGTGGATAAAACCTTGAAACATACTTATTAATTTATTAAGAGTTTCATTGTAATTGATTAACAGAATGATAGATTATTTTGCACAAATATTAAAAAGGATAGAAATATGTGAACTATCTAAAATTAAAGGATTTGTTTCATGAAATTTATATTTAATAGGAAGATTAAATGTAATCGATAGGATGATTTTAATAGAAGATTAGAACTATTACTTTGAAATAGAAAATAGTTATTGGAATTGTTGTGTTTTACATTAACGCTTTATTATTTTATACTAATTTCTAAGAGTTAAATTTTCTTCAGACATACTGAAAACAAGTAAAAATAACGAAGATACAAAAATTACAATGTATACATTCATTTACTCAAAGTTTAAATACAATCTGTAATGCTTTGAGTTACAAAGATTTGTTCTTCATTATATTTGTGCAACGTAAGACTTAACATTAACATAAACATATAAGAAAAAAAAACCTAGATAAGGTCGTTTCTTAAATTCAGTGACTCATTATTATGCTGCTTACTTGACAAATATATCTTTCAAATACTTTGAACGTGCAGCCCTAAGAAATAACCATGAGAGAAAAGCTCCGATTAGCATTGTTTGAATTTTTGCTTTGAATTCAATGTTTTCTTTTGGTTTCTATTTCATGTTGAAGATTACAGAAATAAATTATCTGTGTTAGAATATTTGTTACATCAAATATCAGTTAATTACAACTTTTGAGCGAACATACTTAAAAAAGGAATGCATTTCCTTTGTTTATTTAATAATCCTCTCTCCTTAACACATATATACTCGACTAAATTATTTATCACTATTCATTAAAATATACGAACATAAAGTGTACCAACAAAATGCTTACTGATCAGCGAAATAAAATAATGTTATTGAAAATTTAGAGAAATGTGATTTTATTCACTTCTATTTATTTATTTATTTTGTAGTTTTGACAATGTTCCTACCATATTATGAAATAAATTCATTGATTGTTTTCTTTAAAAAAGTGCATTTTATTCTACATTATATTTATTCTAATATATTAAATTATTTTAAGTATTTAGATATTTTCAACACTTTCCTAGTTTTATTAAATTAATCTAATGAATGACACTACATATTGAAAGAGTTCAAGAATGGATTTTTTCATCAAAATAAGTTTACAGGACAAAAAAGCTTACGGAAATGAACAAAGATACACAACCGTTACTCTGTAGTTCCGGAACCACAGGAAAGCTATTCAGGTGCCTGGTTGCATCTAACAGAATGATTACTCTTGCGTAAATGGTATATAATTGAAATGCATGTGATGAAGCTATGTGTCACAACTGACAGTACACTGAAACCTACTAGAAATGATGCCCGTATCCTCAGATTTGTCCTTTTACCTATGTTTAGTGCTATCTTGATTGACTGAATTCTCATATAAAGCGGCTACGAGCGTTAAAAATATGATTCTGGATAGTAAAAATATAAATATGTTCTAACAATACTTTTATACTATATAGGCATATAGTAAATATCAATACAATTGTAAATAACATCGTTTTTTTATGAAATTAAATACTAATATGAATAAATTGTGTGTAATTTTCAGACAAGAGTGAAATAAATTGAAAACTTTGTTTTATTGAAAAGCATTATGTTTCCGTTGATAAAAGCATGATAAATGTGTGTAATGTATTGTATCTCATTTGATTAAACTAAATATTCTTAATGAAATTTTTATTAATGCTTCCTATAAAAAATTGTAAAAGTATTTCCTTAAGCTATTTTACATTCTAGTTTCCTGAAAACTAATAACAATTTTTCTCGAAGGTATGAGAATAATTACTAACAAAATTAATATATTTCGTATACCAATTATTATTAGGACATTCTGCACTTTTTCAACTTATTTCTCTTTTTTTTTATTTTTCGTACCAAATTGAAATGCTTTTGCTCTAAAAATAATTAATAATTCTAATTTATTGCATATTTAAGGAATGGGATTGTTAATTTAAAAACAATTACTCGAATATATTAAACTCTAATTTTGTAGTTTTTTCCTGTTAATTTAATGCAAGATAAATTTATTTTTTTCAATTATTTTAATTCTTGTAAGAGACTCCATTATTTAGCTTTTTACGAATACTATACAAATGCACGAGAGTGTGTAAGGGAAAAAAAGCAAAAAAAAAAAATATTCAATGAAACATGAATTAATTGTGCAAAAGAGAGTAGAAAACACACAGAGACAACAATTAAAAATGAAACCTGGCAAGTTAAAAAACAATTCGAATGTAGATCAGAAAAAGTGTGTTTAAAAAAGTTTGATGGTATCAACTTCCTTATTTTCGATTCGGTAGGATATTGAGGAAAACTTCAAAGAGAAACCGAATAGAAGAAGAGTACAGTGAGAAAAGCCACCGAAATAAATAAATGAAGAGTTAAATAACTTAAAGTTTGTCAAATATCATAAATATGTTACTAAAGGGAAAAAGAAATGTACTTACTACGTTAATTTAAAAAAATGAAAGTCTCGAGACATAATTATAAAGCCACTATGGTCTAAGTATATATTATATGTGAAAATAAGTTGCTATGTAAAAAAAGTCACTTTTGGTTAGTTGTGTAAAATGTTGAAATTTAGGATTGGATAAAATGTCTTAGAATGTGTGTCGAAAAATACAAATTATGAGAAAAGTATTTTTAGTCTTCCCAGTTAGACAATTAATAAGATGTTTGTTTAAAACAAATGTTCAGTGGTGGCTTAGAAATCACATGTTGCAATATATGAGGTAAAATGAAGCGATGCACCTTCAATGATATATATCTAATTTGTAAGATACAAGAGAAAGCTGCTTAAAAGCTACGCAAAAGTATATAGAATGCTATCCAAACTTGCTTTAGCTATAACATGAAGTGTTATTGTTGTCGTGTCCTTCCCGAAGGAAAGGAATGAAAGTTGCCAAAACCTGTGTGTGAGACAGGTTGGACTTATTTACGATAGATGGCGACACCACCTATTTCCACTTCCACAATTTAGGCATATAACTAGAGGGGAGGGAATGCACCCATAGTTTCTGCTACGACCAACCACAAGACTTTCGGATCCACTGATTTATCGAGCACGTATTTCGTGTGTCGAACCCAGACCTTCCGGTCTGGAGTCTGCTGCTCTAACAATTAGACCCACGGCCCTACAGTATGAAATGTTTAAAAGTATTCAGTGACAACCGTGGAAACAGCATCACTTAATGGTAATAATGTAGGTTGAGAAAGCCGCAGATTAGCCGTCTATCCTAAAGTCTATCGAATCTAGCCTACGAGGTATTGCAGGTCATTTTGTAGTTTGGTAGTCAACAGTGTGGTGAACACTAAATGGAGATTATTTACATATTTTTCATTTGTGAAGAGAGCAAATACTGATAGCAGATAAATATTCTAAGGAAGTATTATTTTATCTTAATGGTATAATAATGATGATGCTTCCGTCTCTCATGGAAATATGCTGTAGCCACACAATCCAAATGCGGGGGCTTATCAGAGCTCATCCGTTACGAGCTGTGCACTAAATTTTTATCTCCATTGTCTGAACTGGGAGCATTGGTGACCGTTCATTGGGACTTTATTTATAACCATCTCGTTAGGACTGCACAAAACATTTATTTCACAGCTCTTCATACTGTGTTGCTAGATTTTATGAACGATATTCACCGAGTTATCTTCCGGTGAATGCAGTTACAGCATACAATCACATCACCGCATTTCATATATGATATGTGTGGTTACGGTGCTGGAAAGCTAAAATCTTATTTTTAAAAACAAATTTTACATTTTCAAATTGTACCGATTTTACCCTTTCTGAAAATACCTTACTTTAACCTCTAGGGTAATTAGAAGCCCTTAAAACCTATTTTTAAATAATAGTTGAAACTAGGACACGCCCATTTGAATGGCGAAAAATGTAAACAAAAAAATTCGTTTTCGCTTATACACCAATTTCGCAGATATACACCAAAATATGTATCTGTTATTGTAAATTAAGCCCTTTATTTTTTGATTTCTTTACCGATTAGAAGTCTCACTGCAGGCATTAAAATCAATTTATCTCAAAATGTAAATTTTAATGTTCGATGTACCTTTTCTGATAAACTACTCTTCACTGGTATGTAATTTTTTTATAATATATTTATATTGATTTCTAATACTGTTCACATGTATGGAATTTTTTTTGTAATATATTTATAATAATGGCTAATATATACTAAAATGAGCTTTTTGTAAAAAAAAAAACTTTTTAGAAAATTTTTATGTAAAAAATGGGTCATTTTTTTCTTTTTTTGCAAAATGTCTGATAAAATATTTCATAAATTATTAAAAAATTCAAAATTACCTAAAATCTCATTTCATTATAATAAGAAAGATGTACATTAATAGAATGAAAATTTTTTCAAGAACGTACATATAGCAGATTTTGAGAAAAGGTACATCGAAAACAGCCAATTCAACATTACATTGCCAGTATATATATAGAGATAGGTTTCCAATTCCTCTTAATCAAAAATTTGCAGCTCAATATATCGATCACATCTAACTGATTTATTCGTTTTTTAATATATTTTATATATATATATATATATATAGAATTTTTGTCACATTTCTTTCTCTTATATTTTTATTATATTAATTGTTGCTATGCTGTTTGGACTTATTATTTATTCGTCTTACTATTTATTTTTATTATTTAAATTTCATTCATACATTCATATATATGTATACACATAATTTAGTATAGATAATTACATTGAAATCACCGAAAAACATAGTCTAATTCATTTATTTTTTCCTCCTTTTTAAATAAAATGTAACTAAAATTGACTCTTTGTACTCTTTTGTACTCTTTTGTACACTTATTTTTCCAAATAAATTTTTGTGAAGAATAATATCAAGTGATATACTCGAATCTTAAATAAGCTTTTAAGTCTGCTTAAACATCTTCATAAAATGTAAATTTAATAAGTTTTTAAATTCCGTTCTTTAATAAAGTTAAAAAATTTTTCATACAAATGTCATGGACGGGAATTTTTCGGTAATATTGGGAGGAAATGAAAACTGTGTCGCGCTTCAGACAACAGAATATATTTGAAATTTGGTTCAAATTTATTTAATTGATTACAAACTTTTATATAACATTTGTTAATATCATTATACTACAAAAATAAATTTTATTTTGTTGAATGTAACTTATGAATTGAGCAACTTTTCTGAATTGAATATTAACATTATTCAAATAAAAGTATTATTTTTACAGATATTATATTACAAAATAATATATTTAAATAAGACTCTATTATGTAATTAAATCAAAAATATTATATCAGGGAAAATTACATTGCCAAATGGGATTTGCGATATTTATCTGAAATGCTGTAATCTTGTTATATTTTGTTACAAAAGTACTAATTTTTATTTTAAAAAAATCGCACATCATAAACCAGTAACAAAATTAAATGTATGTTTCATCTATATAAAATGAAGCATTCCGGCAGTAGGTTTCTAATTTTCACTATTCAGATGCATTAAAGAATTGATAATCAAAACAACAATTATTTTAACCACAAAATGAGATCTTTATTTGTGACGCTAATTTGCCTTCATAAATAAGAATCATTGATCTCTTCATTACAAAGTGCCACGTTGGTTTGTCAGGTACATTTGCATTTTCGAAATATAAGCATTTGAACTTTAGTGAGTAAAAGGTAATTAAGACATCGTTAGGTGATGTTGTAATTTAGGGTTGCTGTGAACCTTCATTAAGGAAGCATGTTATTAAGGTCCTGCACGTCATAGCAGATAAAACCATGCAGACTTTGCACAGCGTTAAATACTCAGATTTATTTTTATACAGGTGTACATGAAAGGGAGAAAATGAAAGATAAATCTTATTAAGTTCTAGTTTTTTTGAGTTGGAGCTACTATAAGAGAACTAGAGGTTAAAGTGTAGATAAGCTTATTTTTGTAATTGCATGCCTTCAAAATGTTACAAAAGAAATAATGTGAGCAGAATCGATTAAGATTAAAATAAAAATTTAGCAAAATGATGTAATATGTTATATGTATAAATATAAATTAAGTTGTTACACGAAATTAAGTTTTTATAATTTCTGGAACTGTATATTTGAAATGTATACAAACTCAAAAATTAATGCATTATTCATTCTCAAGTATATTTCATATTAGAATTATTCAGTATTCTCAAGTATATTTCATATTAGAATTATTCAGTAAAACCAAATTTAAGGGCGATATTACTAGCGTAATAACTTTCTCTGTAAAAGCAATCTCCTTCTGCGAATGAGTGAGAGTTATACTAACGTCGCATTATCAAGATACACAAGGGCTGTTGGCGACAGACCTCGTAATTTTGAGCCATGTTCAAGAGAAGAGGATGATATCTGAGCTCTTGCACCCCCTCTCATAAATTCCACACTATATCGATGAGAGGACGTTTGAGCCTCGATATATTTAACATGCATCAACCTCCTCTATACGCTTGGCGGTACTATGCTAGAACTCATGACACACCAGCCACGAGTCCATGACCTTTAGCACTAGCCTACCACGGCTATTATAATGTATTTTAATAAAAACGTTTATAATTTAAGCAATGGCATTGCATTTTACTAACGAACTAATTGGAAGCATAAAATATACTTATTTTAATATCCCCAAATAGACAATTTTTCCCCAACGGCTTTACACGTTTTATTTGGTTGAAATGAATTAATAATACAATTCTGGTTTTCGTATTTTTTTTTTAAATACTAAGTGTTTTTGAGAAAATTGGCTTGTGTTTACTCTTAAATGTGCACGATAAAGATTTTTATCAAATATTTAATTTTTATATGATATTTAATTTCTGATATATAAACTCAAAAGGAAACCTCAAAGAACGTTCGCTTTCGAAAAAACAAAGAAAAAAATTAATTAAAAAAATGACATAAAACATCGAAATTAAAGTATAAAACTTTTAAACAACTCGCTTGAAAAAAAATATTTTATCAATCCATTTAAAGAATGAAACGTGTTTTAGTTTTATTTACTAAAAGAAACTGTATAAAAATAGTCCCAGTTGACGAGAAAACATTGTAACTGCTGTCCCTCGAATTTGATACTTTTAAGAAAAAATGAAAAAAAAACCCTACCTTTTAAATGTGTTTTTTTCTAATTTTAATTTTCAAAGCAATTGACTGATTTATGTTCACTAAAACTTATGAACGGGTCAACAAATTTCAAGTACCAAACTCTTTTGTTGAATTACGCTTAAAACTGAATAGGGAATTCTTCACTGAAAGCTGATGATAAAGGAATCAGGCAGGGAGAAAAAATAATGAAAGTGAGCGAAAAAAGCGACAATTTACTTAGAAGTTGAAGTGCGCTATTTCTGTGCAAAAAATAGTGTAAAATACTAGTAGTGTTAGGGAAGAACGATTTTTAAATAATCGTATTTCAACCAAGCAGAGCGCAAAAATGTTAAGAAAGAGCCAAGAAAAATATAAAACAAACGACGAGAGAATCACTTAGCAGCTTTTAAAGGTGCACTTCATCGGAAAGAAGTCCTTGAAGAACACTTAAATCCTTGCAGAATACAACAAAAAAATACAATCTTCAATTTTCGATAAATATTTGACAGTGCGTGTAAAAAGCCGTTACTTACAACTTTTCAAAAGACTGGATCTACTAACGAAAATATCTATACTTGTTCTTTTATTTGATAAAATTTTCATTCGAACAGCGAAAGATTAAATAAAATGCTAAACAAATGCATTATTTGTTTTATGTTTTAGGGTGTTTTTATTATTTTTTTATTTGAGATCGAGCTCAGGTAAATTCTGTTGATGAAATATAGTGAATTTTATTTCTTCTTACATTTTTGGACAAATCAAATTTTCTACGTTTTAACAAAATATAGTATCTAATGTTCGAAGCTATAAGCATTTGGAAACTTTTTAAAAACAATCATGGATTATGTTTACTACGATTTTATAAACGTAGCATTTGAAGCGAAGTATTTTAGATTTTAAGAAAATAATGAAAAGTTTTTAAAAGCATTTATCACATTTTAATGTCAGATAATTTTCAAGAATCGGTAATTCTTTTACTGTATACCATTGTATTATAGTATAATAGGTGAAAATAAGGTATTCAAAAAATGAAACAGTAAATAAAGTTTCAATTTAGGAAAAAGTGAGTTAATGAGAATTAGCATATTTTCCATCTAATTTCTTCATTTAGAATATATTCTAAAGTTTCAATTTTTAAATTTCATTTCTTCATGTGGTACAAGAAAAAACATATAAAGAGTAACCTATATTGCCTGTTTTATTCAATTTAATTTGCCTAAACAGCACCATTATAATAAATTCCGGAAACGAGATTGGTTTTTGATGTTGCATTTAGCATGCTTACTTTTATATTCACCCACATGAAATATTTGTATTTTATATCACTAAAATTTCGTAATATAATATGCCGCAGTTTTCTTTCTAGAAAATATCTTTACTAAAGTTAGGACATTGAGACTTATGATTGATGCATCTGAAATCAAATTTGATGGGTTTGAGATTGAATATTTTCAAATGACGACCAAATGCTTTGACACCGAAGCTAACTACATTAAAATAAGCAGAAACTCTTATGTTATCTAAATTGATTCTGATACATTTCCCATATAAAAAAACTGCAAACTTTATTTGAACTTTCACAAGCCAAAATCAATAATAATAAACATGAAAATAATTATTAAATTTCTGTAATATACATCTAAAAATAGCGGTATGAAAATTAATGCATCATTCTAAATAAGAGAAAAATAGATTTTTTTAGTGTTCGGAATGGAATTTTAAGTATCAGAGAGATAAAAAAAATTAAAGCAGTATAAGTTTATATATTGTCGAGATCAAAATCGTCGAAGTCATTAAATAATTTCTTAACAAACTGATATTCTATAAAAATGAATAAAGAGGCTGAAATTAGAGCACGTTCTTCCCTCCTAATGGACTTTTAGACAATGTAAGTTTTACTCTCAAAGCATATTCATCTACATAGGAAGTCATGTGCCAATTTAAGAATATTGAAGTCGGTGTCAAGACCTAAAATTAATTGGTTTATCCTAAGGGAACTTTTATCGGTTACGCAGGTATTATATATAGAGAGAGATAAAAGATGCCAGGACATAAAACATGCTCTTGTTCTAACAGCTTAAGAATATTTACGTGCCCGTGGCTGTGTTTTCAAAAAAGAATATCGGGAATTATCGTCTGAGAAAAGCAAATTAATTGTACTCTACTCGTACAAAGGTATCAATTTGTATAATAATAACTGATACAAAATGTAAATTGTGGAATTTTTATTTCAAATGCATCAATTCCTAACCTCGAGGAATTACATGTAAAGAAAATCTTAAATAGCGAAACGAATTTTTTGTATCTTTTAATTTGTCATAAGATTTACTACATTTTATAGACTATTTATGAATGTATTTTTTTGCGTATACCAGATATAAAATATTTTAAATAAAACATGGATGAGAAATATTTATATGTAGTTTAACATATTTGTTTATATACCTACCCACACATACGAAAAAAGAAATTATTATTTGAGCATATAAATACAATAAATTAATTAAAATAATTAATAAGGTAATATGTGTTCCACTGAAAAGAAATAAAATATTAGCATTGCTTTAATAAATAAGGTATCCAAATTAAAATTTACATCCAGTTTCATACTATTAAGCTTGAATGTTACATTTACTAGAAACAGAAGTATGTGCTTAATAAATTAAAGTTATGTTTATCCATCTTATCCGTACACGTTTATACGTTTAAATTAGAGTATTTTAATATTCGAACTGTACCAAATTTCAATTAAATAAAGTGTAATTTCTGCAGAGCATCAACACAATATGGTTTCTTATGTTTTGACTTATTAAAATACGGATATTGTAAAGCTTGAATAATATAAATATATTTATATATATTTGTGTGTGTGAATGTGTTGATATATTGTTTTAAATCAACTAGAAAAATATAAAATTTATTTCAGACTGGCTACTTAAAATAAAAAAGGACTCGCTCATAAATTCACCAGAAAGCAATTACTGATTTGAAAGACTTGATATTTGAATAAAATAAAAACTTTTTGTCCGTTAAAAAAAGGCTTTTGTATAAATATATTTAAGTTGCATTTTAGACATTGTTAATTATTATAAATCTTATAATTTCTTGAAGAAGTAATTAAAATTATTTGAACAGTTCTTTCAGCATGCCATTTCTTATTGCATCTGTCTTCTAGAATAAGCCTTTCTCAATTCTTAGAACATTTCAGAGCACATTAGAGCATTTATAACTGTATTGCTGTTATTGAAATACAAAAACACTTAAAATTTACTTTTCATTATTGTGAATGGATATACAGTTTAAACATTTTACATTTTTTTAAAAAAAGAAGGCTTTGTATCTGTAAATTTGCCCTGTAAGAATCAAACAATTTTTAAATTTTAGGGATAACAGTTCAGAGCCAATTCAAAATTTTCGAATAACTTAGTTCCCAAAGAACAAACATGATATGATTCAAAACAAAACGGAGTATGATTTATAGTTTATGTTTCTGTTTTTTTTTACTTTTTAATAGAAAAATAGTAATTTATCGCTAGAAATGTATAAATGAAATGACAATTAAAAACGTTAACATCAATTTAATTATTTTTGATGCAGATTTTTAAAAAAATAAAGATTGGTTAAAAATACACATGCGGCTTCAGAAATAAGTTCCATTTTTTCACGAACTTTTATTTTTTTTCATCCTTTTTACATAAAACATCATCAAACATAAACATCATCCTTTTTACATAAAACATCATCAAACATAATTTAAAAATTAATTCATTTGCATCTTATTAAAAATTTCATTATCATACCATGCAACTTTTTCAACATTTTTTATAATACACTTCTACATACTTAAAAAAATATACGCTAATTTATTTTTGACGTAAGAGATTTAAATGTTTTATACGTGTTACTATGGAAATCACGTAATTGTGTTTTATTGCTCTTTTTATGTTTTCTTTTCTGTCTGCTACATATTTTCCATTTTTTCAAAACTTTATTACAAATTTTTCAATTTCTTAAATGTATGAAAAATATAACTTGGAAATACTCCATTAAAAATATAGGAGACCCTATTTAATTGTAATTTGTTTTCTAAGCAAAAAGAAAGAAACGGAGAAAAGTAAATATAAATCCAGCGGGTCCCAATAATATATACTGTTCTCACTTCAAAATTTGTCAGTATGCATCTTTTACAATAACATAATATATGTATAAAAAGACTGAGCAAACGACGACCAAATTTTCTTGATAAGGTACATCTGTTTAAGTCCCTAAAAAGATCTCACAAATGTGAAACATAATTCTTCATGTTATCTTAAAACGAAAGCGTGAAGAATGCGTTGGTCTGTTATGCGCCTCAACTATAAGAATTCTTAAAAAAAATAGAAAAAAAAACATTTTATTCCAAAAAAAAAAGAATACAGATACTTCCAAGACCATTTTTAACACTTTCTTTGTGCTTATTTGTCTATTTCATTGCAGTTATCTAAACAATATCTTACCTGAACAATTCAAGAAATCAGTTTCTTAAGTTAAATATCAAAAGTTTGCATTAACAAAAATAATAAAATGTATTATGATATTTGAATTAATCGTGTATTCAAATAATTATTTTGTTATGTTTATTATGTTATTATAGTTGTTACATTTCACATAAGAACTGAATTTATTTCGAACTAAAATGAAATAAAACATATCGTACTAGATCTAATAAATATTGTTTTTAATTTTCATATACTTATCTTGTTTTACACTTACCAACAATTATTTAAAAAAATGCATTTTTTTTAAATTATACTACAAAGTAAAAATATTTTATTATGGTCATAGTACAAAAGGTGCCAAAAGATTAAAAAATCCTTTTTTCAATAAAAATATTAATTCCTTTTTTCCATTGCAATATCTTAAACCAAAATTGAAAGCTTCAGTGTTTTAAAATCCTATATCTATCTCTTACGGAACAAACTATCGGTTTTTCAATAACATTATTGCTACTTATGTCCCCAAAAAATCCATTCAATCTGCTTCCTGCCAATAAACACAGAACCGATGAAATACATAACAAACTGCATTTTCAATTTAATCGTTCTTTTAACACAAAACAAGATGAATTGTCGCTAGGAAAGAAAATAAAATACTGAAATAATCAGTGGAATAGGAGGGATTGGTGAGTAGAAAGTAGGGCTCGGTTCACGCTTGGCAACTTAGGCTGTTATTGACAAAACATTACATCGATTGAAATGCTAAAACGTATTCTTCCTCAGGGTAGTTATTGATTCCGGAATTTATTTGTGTCTTGCTGCATCCATTTCCTTATCCTTCCAGAATAGAATTACAAACGTAATAATGATAGTTAAAAACGTATTGAGTAAATACGTTGAATAAAATACATCCGAGAGAAGATTCTTATCCAATCTTATTATTTAATTGCATCGCAAATTGATTCTAACGAAACTAAATTAGCATTGGGAATGTTGAAATCAATAAAAGAATATAAGAAAAATAAGCATTCTTATCAAATCGATATAGTGCATTTAAATTAAATTAAATTTGATTGTTAAATGTTTCTATCATTTCGAAATTTTGCTTTTATATTTTAAAAAGATTATTCTACTTCAGAAAAGAGATAAAATTATTGAAATTTACCTCTTCCAAGTTTTAACTTTAGAGTTTAAACATTTTATTCTGTATATGACACCTTTAAATCAATTAATTAATCTTAAAACACAACGTAAAGTAATAAAAGTTTAAATAAAAGTATTTGCTTAGTTATACTTAAGACATAATTTTTTTCAAATAAAAACTTATGTTGGTTTAGTTTACTTTGAAAATAAAAGACGTAGAACTTTATGTATATCTTTATTTCCCAGCACCAGATGAATAACACAGTTTGTTAATGTGTTAAGGTTGTTTATTGTAAAATGTTTTTTAATTTCAGAATTTCTTCAGTATGTAATCATGTAAGCATTTATGTTCAACAAATTGTATCGCATGCTCACTAATTATTTCTTTTATAGCTGACACAAAAATTAATAAATAGATTTTTTTATAATCTTAACAAGTTTTATAAAGCGATGTTTAGGAAAGATGGTTTAATGAGTTATTTTATTATAAAAAAATACAAGAAATTTTGTAACTAAAATCATTGGTTATTATATATCAGATACTTTTGTTAGACAAATTCTTCTTCTTTTTTTAGATTTCTTGCATCGAATTCGTTGAAGGTTACAAAGCTATTTCAAATTACATCGAAATCTCTGTGTTTTGATATGTACCTATATTTATCTGTTTATTGTTGTTGTTGTTTCTAATTCCACCTGTCTTCCTAGTCAGATCGAGGCCCACGAAATTCATCGTGGAAAGGGGATGGAAGTACGCCTGCTCTTGACCTTGAGCACAATGCAGGTAACAGTGCGATTTAGCTCGGCCAATTTCCCCAAAGGACGATAGATGGCGACACCCCCTATCTCCACCTCCACAATTTTTGCACGGAACTGAAGGGAAGTGAAAGATTCTCCAGTCCCTGCGCTCGTGACTCAGACCACAAGATTTCGGACCCACTGATTTAACGAGCACGTACTCCGTGTGTACTCGGAAGGTATTTGGTGGCATCGGGCATCGAATCCAGGCCTTCCGGTCTGGAGTCCAATGATCATCTAGCCACTAGGCCAAAACCAGAAAAATATGTTAAGTTACTGTATGCTTAATCATGTAATCTAACTTACATTAAGGTATCTCAAAATCTTTTCAAAAATATATGTCTTGAATAACCAACGCAGAAAATTTTTGTTTATGTCTGTATTTAAAAGCAAACAATATTGATAATGATAAAAAATACACAAGTAAACGGTATAAAAAAAGTTTTTCCATGGTATTTATTATATGTTAATAATCCAACAAGAAAAATATAAGTCTCCATTTAATTGATACAAGCTTTTGGTTTTTCTAATATTAGCTTCACAGGGTCATTTTAAAGTTGCTAAGACATGTTTTTCATAGTGTTGATTACAGCCTCATTTTAGCTGCATATAAAAAGGGGCAAATTATGGGCATGTAACGAGAAGGGAGAGCCTCCCATTTTTCATTTATTGAGGTATTATTTTTTTCCTTTCAAAAAGCTACATTAAACTCACAAAAATTCGCAGCTTATCCCCCTTTTATAGGCGATGGTTTTATAGTTGCCTTCTAAGCTGTTATTTATGAGAGCAATAAATTTTTAAGGAAATGGGTTTTCGTTGAATGTGCTACCGTTCACAGAGCTTGAGTAACTTTGTAACCCCCATTCAATGTTTTATTGAAAGTTCCCATGGAAAAGTAAAAGGTATATAACCAGAAACCAATAGTTTAAATCTCTCTTTCAAATCAATCTTATTTTGCATTCCGTTGGCATGTGTACAGTTGTGTTTTAAATGTAAAATTTTAAGGGCTATCCCAGCTTCAAAGAAAATCAAAACTACATGTGTATTAAGATATCCGACTACGATCGGAACCGTGATTTTAAAAAAGCTCATAAATGGATAATTTTCATGGTATTTACTTAGATTAAAATGCATGTATAAAATATTTGAGGACATTTTGACAAAAACAATTATTTAAATGCAATATTTCGGCAAAAATATAACTTAGAATAACCTTTTTTCAAAATGTTCTCCTTTTCTGAAAAATGCTACTATTATAATAATAGTTTGCCTGTATATAGCTCAGACCTCTATACCGAGGCTCAACTATGATTTTGAAAAATTCACATTCTTTTCAGAATTACCACCAATTGAAATAATTAACGGCATTTTTTTCTCAAAATTTATCCCCTCTGTTGTCGTAAAACATGGATAAACCTACTTCTAATTTATATATTTCAAAAATTCTAGTTGAGACTCTGAAAAGATGTCTGAGCTATAAACAGCATAATATGATTATAATAGAAGCATTTTTGACAAAAGAAGAATATTTTGAAAATTGCTCATTCTATGTTCATTTTTATCAAAATATTGTACTTAAATAATTTTTTATTGTAATACTATTCTTAAAACAATTTCGTATACATTTTCTAATCTAAGAGACACTAAATATCATAAATATTATCCAACGCTTTTGCAAAATCACGGTTCAGAAAGTAGTCAGATACCGTAAAGTAATTTCTATCTGCAGAAAACTATACAATATACTAGCTCATGAATTAAATTCTATTATTGATTCTTTTTAAATACGTATATTTATTTTAAGCATTTCTTTTCTGACATTAAAAAATGCTAACATTGAATTCATTTTACATATATTAATTAATACACTAACATTCGCATACATTGTCATTAAAAGCAGTATGTGCCGCACAAAGTTCTGCAAAAAGAGGTACATTCTTATGAGTAAAACAACTACAAGGCCGTGGGTAGCCTAGTAGTTCGAACATCGGATTCCACACCGAAAGGGCTGGGTTCGATGTCCGAGGGCAACAAATATCTTCCAGGTACACACGGAGTACGTGTTTGTTAAATCAGTGGGTCCCAAAGTCTTGTGAGTGGTCGTAGCAGACACTACTGATGCAGAGGGCTGGAGAATATTTATCTCACCTCCAGTTCCATACCTAAATTGTAGAGGTGAATACAGGTGGTTTTTGCCTTCTATTGCGTAGAACTCCAGCCTGTCTAAGACTCCAGCATTTTCATTCCTTCCCATCGGAAAGGACACAATAACAACTACTACATTAAGAAATAGTATGAATGTAATACTTACGTTGATTTTCTTCTTCAAAAACCATTGTTCTTAATTTTATGCCAGGGATACCTGAAAAAATAAATATTTTTTTATTAAATTTAAGGTTGCATATATATACATATAAATTATTTTAATAATTTCGATAACAGTGTCTAATACAGCATAAAGTCGAAGTTGTGACTAAATGTCCATTTGCATACCTATCAATATTTGAATTATTCCACGTTAATTATTAATTTATACAATGTGTATTACTTACAGACTAATTATCCTCAAATTTATTTATTTTTTAATTTTTAAATTTTTAATCTTTGAATTGTAAAGTAGGAAAAAATGTAGGAAAAAAAATAATCATATTTAAAATTGTGAATACCTGTTAAAATACGACAAAAGAAACTAATGTATGAAAGTGTGTTTCCCAATAGGAGCTAACAGTAGCTTAAATTCTCACTTCTAGGAAATCATTTAAATTCAAAATATTTGTTTATTCAATAAAAATCGAACACAAAATTTCCATGAGATTTAAGAACGCAATATTTATTTTAAAATATATTTTAATCGAGGGATATTTGCAGATATAGTCATTCGAAATTGTTTATTAAAAATATATTCCAAGCTTAATATAGAAACTCAAACGAAAACATCTTTCATGTAAATAAAAAAATCAGTTAGAAGGAGTAAGACTCCAAGTTATTTTATGAGTAACAGCTTTATGATAAAACTAAACATGCTTTCAAAAAATGTTATGAAGTATTGTACTTTCTTCAAATCTCTATTTTAGAGTTTTATCAATACAGGGAGTAAATATTCTTCTTGGAATTTTTCTTCTGGTTAGACAAATTCAAGTGTTTTAAATTTGCATGTTTACAACTATTTATTTTAATTGAATACATTTTTGCGTAATTATGTTAATGTTATTTTTTTTTTATTTTTCCAACTTTTTTAACAACGGAAAGAGCTAAAACAAAAGAAAATACATTTCTTCTGTTACATAACTAGATAAAGAAAACAAACTGTGCAAACATAGGCATAATTATATAATTGCATAAAAATGAGGATGATAGCATATAGCAATGTTTCGTTTTTTTGTCATCTAAAAGTATTCCGAAAAATAATAATACAGTTATAATAAGACGTTTCTGGAATGCACAGATTTTAAATATTTATATCCACAATCATTTAAATAAAAAATTTTGCAAAAATCGTTTATTTATTTAAAAACATTGTAAACATTTTTCTGTAAAAAGTACATAATTTAAATAATTAGTCTTTCTCACTTCAGGTTTGCTTACATTTTATTATAAGTAAAATAGTGTATAAGAAAGGCCTTATCCTCATATGGGTCAATGTTTTTCTTTTAAAGGAGATTTTTACAATAAATTAATTTTCCAAAATACAAAGACTATTTTTAAGGGAATAATTATTCAATTGTGATAAAATTTAAACAGAATGCTTGTGTATTCTTCTGCAGTTAATCACTAAGCTGATATATAAACTCGAAAATGTTCAGTATTTAGTAATATATTTATAAATATGTGGTGCCTTAACCCTCCGTTAGGCGGGCAAATCTCTCAGATGCATAATAAAAATAGCTTCGGTGTTTTATCCACGCATTGGGGTGGAACACGTCCCTTCTTCTATCTGCTTTTCGTCATTCACCCTAGGATACAATGTCAAGGGCAATTTCTTTATGTTTTAGTTGTCAGAGGACATTGAATCTCATAGATGCAGTGCCCCAACAACGTCAGTTCTTATAACTTTGTACAATTTGTTAACTTTTATTTTTCTTCTTGTAAAAAAGTGTAGTTTTCACACATACAGTTTTATACAAAAATAACATTCGAAACAAGTGTTTTGTAACTTCTGTTAGATACACACACACACACACACACACACACACATATATATATATATATATATATATATATATATATATATATATATATATATATATATAGTGCTGGGAGTTGAGACACATTTGAGGGATGCCACTAACCTATCCAAAGACTATATTTTATTCAATCCTCAATGTAGCTGGAATAAACCAAAATATCTATATAGGAATCAAAACCATTCAAATCCTCACTTCTATTTCTAGGAAAATTATGTCGCGATCTTTTGAACGATCACCTGCGAAGACGATCTGAGTATAACTTTCACATGACTCATTCATTTTGACTAAGGATTTAAGAAACATTTGATGTACAATGCCCTATTCAAGACTAAAAACTAAGAGAAACATCACCAGGAACTTGAAAAAAGAAGGCACTGTTCCCTCTCGTCAGGCCCTTAAGGTGATTTGTGAAGACTGCAAAAAAGACATCTTAAAATGTAAACAGTGATAACTAACCATTATCTATCTCATATTTTTATATAAATATCTCAATTCCTGATTGTATTTTAAACATTATATATGTCAAATTTATTTAAACGTCATATATCACCAACACACACACACACACACACACACAAAAGCTATTAAATCATCTTCAAATGTAAGGATGAGGTGATGCATTTGCGATATGCCAAGCGCCTATCGGTGAAGCTTTTGACGCGCCCCTAGCGGAAGGTTATTTATACGGTATAAAGTATCTAATATTAGCCGTTAAAAAGTGTTATGCATCTTTAGCTCTTAAAACTTAATAATTTTTGAATGTGAGAGTAAATCAATTATTGAACTCCAAGAAATTTCATATGCTTTAAAATTTTTCAAAACATATTTTAGTTATTTTATAAAATAAGTATTAAGAAATTAATTCGTAAAATAAAAATGGAGTATCTTGAATAAAAAGGTAGTTTTATTCATATTTGAACTTATTACTACTCATCTTTATAAAGATATAAGATAAAATATTATTATAAAATAATGTATCAACACAAAGAAATAACTATAAAAATTAATGATGTTCATAACACTTCCTTGTACATCAAGAATTTTTTTTTGTATAATACCATTTCATTCTAGGTGCTGAGGTAATACGATGTAAGTTTTTCTTTTGCTTTTCTTGTTTCTTTTCACTTATTATTAAACTTTTTTGACATCCATATAAAAATAATAAATACTTAATTACAGCTTTTAAGAATCCCTGAATCTTAATTCTGAAAAAGAAGAGTAAGCAATATAATTGTTGCAATTATTAAATCACAAGTAAGTTTTTTAATTAGTGTTATCATCTAAGAAGACTTAATTTGTTCATTTTTAAACATAAAAAAAGAATAATTAGGAACTAGATCATGTCTTTTTTTAAATGCATCATTTTATTTTTTGCAAAATTTCTTAATATTTTTATTTGTTTTGCTAATTCATTAAAAGAGAAGCTGATTTTACAAACGTTAGTATTAAGTATTGGCATTCATTAAACATAATAATTACCGAGTGTAATAACAGTAATTATAAACAACTATTATTTTCCCCTATCAATTATCTGTATTTTTTTAACTAACCATGAAAAGGATTTTCAGTTTAAGTTTATAAAGAAGTCAAAGAGAATATTTAATATATTTTTGATGAAGTGTTACCTAATTTTTTTGTGATATGATACACAAAAGTAAATAATTCTTCAAAAATAAATAAATAAAATAAGTAATTTTGCGAAGCCTAATTTGTGATTTTTAATTTACAAATAATTATAAATAAATTAAATATTAATTTCATTTTTATTTCAGTATGTATTAGGAATTTCTAATATATATCGCTTAATAAAGTTACACTATTAATTTGAAAAAAAAAATTAAGACCAAGTATAAATTCACTTCTTTGATTGTATTATAACTGTTCAAACCTTGCGTCAATAAATCAAGAAATAAGCATTATTTCTCTTAAGTTGGATGACTTATCAAATATTACTTGATAACTGATTGAAAAAGATGTGATAGTACGGTAACTAGTATTGT
This sequence comes from Trichonephila clavipes, assembly GCA_019973935.1. Lineage (NCBI taxonomy): Eukaryota > Metazoa > Arthropoda > Arachnida > Araneae > Nephilidae > Trichonephila > Trichonephila clavipes. The sequence goes on along the minus strand of BMAU01019948.1, from coordinate 417,844 downwards.
CAAAAATATTGCAATAACTATAGTAACATAGTTAAGATAGGTATATAATAAAAAAGGAGAATATATATATTTCTAAAATATATTCTATTAATTACTAAAATAATTTTGATCAGTAATTTTTGTTTATGTCTTTTGTTATCTATTGAGTTTTAAAGTACACGTATCACTAGCCATCTTTCATAGTTGAAAAGTTGTAGAAAACCGAATATTATATTACACAAGTAGAATTTATTTATATAAGCTGAATTAATTTTATACAGGAAAAAAGTTTATTTAAGATTATTGCGGTCACAATTTAGTAATTCAAACAAGTAAATTACAAATAAAAATTCCTTTAAGTAAAGTCTTATTTGCCTAACCGTAGCGCTGAAATGTGTTCCATGACGTTATTCATATTCTGATTAACTAAATCATTGTCACTTTATGCAAATTTTGTCAAAACTTTCATTAGAGACACATATCTCTTACCCATTGTTCATGTTGTGCAAATCACAAATAGAAAATAAGGAGAAAAAAAGATTTATCCAGACATTTGAATGTTTTGGAAAAGGAATATTTTCATTAAAATGCTGGTGGAAAGACAAAGCATTAAGAACTAATATTTTGAATTACCAATGCATATGAACGCATTTATCCTTTTAGTACGAAAATCCATTCATTTTCAACAATATCCATATCTTCATTACCGAATGAGAGAATTCGAGAAAGAGAAAATGTGCATGAAAAACAAATACCACTTTTCTAGACGGTGAAAAATGTGCAAATTGAAATTCTGTCATTGGCAGGCAGTCAGTACTTGAAATTATGTGCATTCATAATGAGACTTTGGCGGTCACAGTGAAGCCAAAAGTATATTTTATTCTTGACGAAGCAATTAGCAGAGGTTTCTTTCTGAAGCTCCTGCAGAGGGTTCAGCGAAAAAGGGTGATAGAGAATTAAATGGAATCTGGAAAACGGGAACGCACCCAGAGGAGAGGAGGTTGTTCCGCGATTTAATTTAAATAAAAGAGGCTGGAAAACTCCACAAAACGACGACAACTCAGAAAAGGAGGTGAAAGCCTTTGTCAAACGAGAGTTCTAAATACCGACGTTTATATACACGTACACTTCGTATGGAATAATGGAAATGGAGAAGGGAAAAGCCTTTTGTCTTATCGTGTCTGATATCAAGAGTCGGGCTTATGGATTCTTTTGGAATGTGTAATCTTTATGCTAATTTTAGAAATTTTTGTGGTTTGATTCTTAAAGATTTGTTAGAACAATATTTCTAAGAGATAATTTCGAAATTTGTGAGTGTATTACAAATATAAATGATTGCACAACTTAGCAGAATTTTTCATAAAGTATTTGTTTGTTGCAAAAATTTATATCACAACGAAAACTGTGAAATCCTTTGTATAAAATTTTATTATTTGCTGTCCATCTAAGATATTTGCAAGTTAATTGTGTAATTTTTAACTCTTTAAACGGTCATTTTTTATCCAAAATGTTTTTAAAAAGGCAAACATTTTTATTGTATATAACTAAGTATGGTATTCGAACAGGTTGAAAATGAACAAATTCGGTCAAGACATATATTTTTGTTTTCTCTTTTATTGGATAGAGTTGTCTTTTAGCTGCACAAAACATATTTTGTGTTTTTCTACTCTACCTAGATGCCAAGCTACAATCAATTTTATTAAGTTGGAAATACCGGAAGTGGGTCTTTGATCTACCAGGTGTGGGCATTTAAATTACTCGAAATCTATCATGGCAAGTCTGATTACTCAAAATATTACAAATGTATTTCTATAAAACTTTTTAAACCTGATATTTATGCTATTTTCTAGGGAATGCACTAAAATATTTATTATTGTATGAATATTTTTTGAGTTAGGGCTTGTTATTTAAATAATGGTCTCATAAAGAATGTGATTTTTCTTATCATGTTTACTCAATCAACTCTAAACTTTTCAAATTTTAATAAAACATTAACGTTTTAGTACATTCTATAGATAAATGCATCTATATTGATTTGGTAATACTTTTACTAATACAATTTTATTACTTTTTTCTTTAATTAATTTGAAGTTTTACAAAAATATTGCTAACATTTCACTTATAATTGTGATTTCTGTGAAATTCAGGCAATTTATTTTAAATATTGTTAGTTAAATATTTATATTTGTTGGTATTCAGTCCTAAAAAAGCCTTTATAATGTTTAAATATGTTATTTTGTTAAAAAGTGTTCCGAACGTGTTCGGATACCTTAATAGAATACGAAAATGGAAGAATTTAATTTTAATTATCAGTTTTAAAGTTTGTACACTATTTTTTTTTTATTTTATAATTGAAAAACACGAAAAACCCTAAATGTTAGCTTCTTATAAGTACACTTTATATGCTATGAAGAATTTTTCATGTATCTTAAATAATTTCTGTCGTACAAAAATACTTAATGTTTGTACCTCTTTTACAAATGGTGGATGGTTTTGTATATGTGTGCGTATATGCATAAAAACGCAATGTGAAACATGGTGTGTTTCGCATTGCAATCGGAATTTTCATTTCTCTGAAACAACAAACTACACATTTTTTTGCCGATCCCAATTCCTTATCAAAAATTTTTAAGAATCTAAATTTCTGCCTTCAAAGAAAAATTCCTGCCTTCATCAGAAAGAAAATTCCAGGTTAGAAGCATTTCAGTACCATGAACAAACTGCATATTTTAAATACACTAGCACTAGTGATGTAACGATAATAATTTTAAAAAAAATGCTAAAAATGAATTAAAAAATTGTCAGCGTCCATGCAGCGTACGAGCAAAGTGGATGCGGTCTACTTTTGTTAACCATTGCACTGTACAGGCAACGTGGTTAAGGGGTTAAAATATGCAATACATACACATAGCATATTCTTATGGTACTGGGAATACATAATTTTATTGCACAGAATAGTACATTTAAATCTTACGATAATGTCTTGCCATGCCACTGTCATTCGTTATTTATCGATAACATTTAATTTATATTTCAAGAGAAAATAGTTTTTTTTTAGTTTTTTTTTTTTTTTTTTTTACGGATGTATGTGCACTACATTTCCAACTAAAAATAATAATTGAAATATATATATAAATAATTGTATACAATAAGAGAAGTTCTTATCAATTATATTTAATCATTATAAACCCTATGTTAATCTCATGAACCATTGTCAGATATTATTTTGATATATATTTTAGTTACTTCCAAACTAATTAAGAATTACATTAATATTTCTAGTTTTCGTCATTATCTGAATAATCGTTTAAATGTTTGTACTTTTATTATTGGTTAGAAAATATATTTTTTTATTTTACAATTCTTTAGAGAATGTATCAATTATACTAAAGAAAGATTCTGAACTTTCGAACTAGATATAGATATATGAGAAAGTTCAGGGTAATTAATGAAAATGAAATTTATTGCGCAAATAGATGGCGAACGATAATTAATGTTTTATTAAATAGTATTCTTACAAAAAATTATCATTGGGTGTCATAACCTTAAGTCTTTGTATCTATCATACGGCAATTATTTTTATTTTACTTTCAACTTTACACGAGTTGTATAATTGTTTTTGAAGAATTTTGTTGCTTATACATATATAATATATTTAATATTTTAAGTATCATTTAATCACTTGTACAATTAACCTTAATTACTTTAAATATGTTTTTATACAAAAAGAAAATATATAAAAATGGATTTTACGTAAATAATTCATTTAACCGCATATAAAAAAGTACTCATTACTATGCTTGGTATAAAATTTTCTTATCTAATTAACAAATTCCCATTGCAATATAAAAAAAAACCATCACAGATTTCACTAATTTTCTGTAATAAAGACAAGATTTATTTCATCGTACAATAATTTTATCCATCTCACTATATAAGAAACGTTTTCTTATGATGCTGCAATAAGTTTATTACGTACTAACGGATCAATGCCAACGTTCGAGAAGGCAATTCCAAGTTGGTAATCCTGATTTCACAACTGCCGTACGCTATGAATTAGCAACTGTGTGCTCCCTTTCATATAATGCCGTCAATACGGTTGCGATAATACATTATTACAAGCTCTAGCAGAAAACATCACACCGATTGCCTGGGCTGGAATCTCTCCTTGAGTAGAAATGCTTTGTTTCCTGCAAAGAATTATTAACGCTCAACTGAACTAAATATTCAACTTTCTCAATAAGCTCAAAATTTTAGGATTTTATCAATGAAGCATTGAACAATGCACTTTTAGGAATGAATTAATTTGAAGAGGAGTGACAATAACGAATTTTGCAGGAAAAGAACAAATAAATAGAACTACATATTGATGTAAATTACAGTTTTACAATACGAGTGATAAGTTTGAACTGCTGTATAACTGGAACAATGGAGGTTGGTCCACGATTAGGTGGACAGGCAGTAGACCCCCCTCCCCTCCATGTTTTCATTAAAAATAAACTGGAAAAAAAATTTACGCAAGTAATGATATTTTTTTTTTAAAAAGAAGGATAACTAATTTGTTTTAACTATACTGAATATTGTTTATAATACTGAAAAAATATATAATTCCCTCAATGATCATTTATAGAGCATAAGTATACCAACAAATTACTAATAAATTATTATAATATATCTAAAAACCTTCAGCACACACACATATTTTCATTTCTTTTTAATACATTAGATTTTGATAATTTACAGAATAGTTAAAATACTTATAATTTTTTTTTAAATATAGTCCACTTTAAGATCTATTAGCTGGTTAAACATAATATTTGATAAGGATAATGTTTATTGCAAAAAGGAATTATTTTTTTTAAAAAAGTTTTGCAACAATAATTTTAAAATTAGTTGATAGAACGATATATATATATAAATATAAGCACTTATTTTTCTTTATTTAGGTTATGCTTTGAAATTTAACAGTAATGAATCGATTTCTTATGGAAAAATTTTCTAGGATGACAAGTAGAAAAAGATATGAAGCATTTAAAAGTTGTGCAAATAGGAGCTTTCTTAAAATTAGTTGATAGAATAATAGATATTTATATATAAGCACTTATTTTCCTTTATTTAGGTTATGCTTTGAAATTTAACAATAATGAATAGATTTCTTATGGAAAAATCTTCTAGGATGACAAGTAGAAAAACATATGAAGCATTTAAAAGTTGTGCAAATAGGAGCTTTCTTACTTAATTATGTTTTGTTTTGACAGTTTACGAATGATGAAAACGAGAACATTTGAAGAGTTATTTTTAAAATTAGTGAGTAATAAATTTTCTTAGCTATACACGGTTATAATATATTGAAGTAATACATATTTTGTAAGCAATATTTAAAATAAATTTTGTCGTGCAAAATAAATTTAATTTCTTTGGAAGAATAATGAAAGATATACAGGGAAAATTGCTTTAAGGATTCTATTTCTCGTATTCAATCATATTTAAAAATATGATTACTTAAAGCTAATAATGTTTAATTATAATGAATATATATTTGTATTAAAATAAAAGTAAAATAGTTAGTTAAGTATTTAAAGTTAAGCATAAAGAGAAGAAAAAAAGAAAGTAATGCGTAAGATAATGGTAAATCAATCAAAAAAACTCTTCCTTTACAAAAAAAAAACATGATTGTATCGTAAGTATTTATGCTAAGAAAATAACAAGAAATATATATACCGTAAAATCGTGAGTATAACGCACACCGGTGAGTAACGCTCATCTATACTTTCCAGTCACAATTTTTGAATTTTTAGGTATATTCCCGGTATAATGCGCACCTTCCTTTTTACGAAGAAACCTTAATTGTATGTATGTAATGATATTATGTTTTGAAGTCGTTCATTCGAGGTATTATCTTAGTATGTTGAAAACACAGTATATTTCTAGTACCTCTCTCAACCTTTTAAGTTTATTAAGCATGTAATTTATTTTAAATAAACAGTATTCCGATCTACGTAGAAGTCGAATTTTTTTTTATTAATTTTTGAAGATATTTTGTTTATACCAGGCGTATAATGCACACCCTTAGATTTAAATCCTATTTCCTGTGTTAAAAATGCGCGTTATACACAGCTGTTTACGGTGAAGACGAAACAAAAGTAATTAATGTTCATAAGTTATAAAACGAAGTCCAATTTTAGTCATGCAACAATGAGAATTAAAGTTAATAAATAAATTAGATTCGATTAAAGTATCTGACCCTCCTCGGATCTCTATAATAGTTTTTGCAGCGATTATTCAAATAAATTCAATCTGGCGATAAATTCAGGAAATCATTTGGATGATAAATCTTTGTAGATACTCGCGTTGATTATATATCACTAAGACAGTTTTCCGTGTTGTCTGAGACAACTTGTATGAGGTAAATAGTTGAAGGCAAAATGCCGAAAGGCATCCTAAGAATGTTGAATGATATTAAATGTAGAAGAAACGTGTGTGAGTGTGTTCCAGATATTTCATACTGTAAATACTCCCACAATCCGGATACTTGCCAATGATAGTAGTTAGATGTGTACTAGAAGTATCATCCGAAAATATCCGAAACATAAAGTTTTACAATGAGACATACATCTGTCCTGATACCATTAAACTGTCATAACACAATTTTATAATTTCTTCAGAAGGAGTCTTTAGTGTCCAGTACTGACATTTAATGTATTTGCGATTATGGCCGTAAAAGTTGTGATTTTACTTTATTTTTATACCAATGCACTGATAGTCAAAGAAAAGTGTAATATTTGGATGACAACGGCAACTGAGTATCGTACAGCTATTTTACCTGCTTACAATTGTTTAAAAATTAAGTATTTATTGAATGATCAATACAAATTAAAAGGTTATTATCTTTTATGGATTATCCTGCTTCGAGAGCACACCAGGGCTCAATATCTGCCATCTTCTCTCATCCGTAGAATAATGCATATTAAAAAAATGAAATTTATACGAATGTACGAAATTCATAATCATTTCGAATCCAAATTTAAATGCACCACTTTAAATATTTTAAAACGCTTTTTTTCTTAAACGTCCACTTAATTTGTATATGTCTGGACAGTAACTCATGATTTTTTGTAACATACAATACTGGTATGATACTATCAATGTTTAAAGAGATTTTAAGTCACTCAGATCCCTATCTCTTCACAAATATTGCATATTTAGCACTTAGAAGCCATTTCAAGATTAACTAAATGCAATGCTAGTCATCTTCCTAAAACATTTCTAATCATTGTAAAGTACAAGCAGATCATTAGTAGCAACTCATTCATGGGTTTACATTGTAATTTATTTAAATTTATATTGAATATCATACAAAACTAAACAAATGTAGAGAAGTTAACGAATATTTTTATGTAACTCAAATAAATATTATTTTCTAAAAAATACACACACTTTATACAGATCTAACTAATCAGAAAACTAAGTATGAACACAAATCTTTCGTAAAACAGGAATTTTCATTTCAAATGCATAGCATTAAGACAATTTTAAAAGAGTTTTATGATACACAAACATACCAGGAATTATTATAAATGCTCCATATAAATATTCGACTTTGACATGAAAATTATTTAAAAAAACTATCGATTTATTCAGGGTGTCCCTAAAATACCGCTCAAACTCCACAGAGCTAGATTCCTCCTTATGACTACCTAAGTAAGTACCAGTAACCATAACCAGTACCATAACTTTCGAGAATAATAAACGTATGTCACAGCCGGTGCAAGGAAAAGACCCCATATTGCACAAATCAAAAACAGTATTTTCAAATATTTAAAAAAACGGATGTGTTCAACGTGTTCACCGTACATATTGAAGCAGGCTTTAGAGTACCGTGGAATGAAGAAGTGTACACGTCACATCAGCGTGGTTTCAACCGAAATTCAAGCAGCATGCAGGTGAGCAACTAAGTCCATTTCTGTGCTCATTCCGTCTTGATACACCAATTCCTTCAGATGGTCTCATAGGAAAAAAATCCAACAGTGTGAGATCTATTTATCGTAGTAGCCATAGAACTAAACACACATGTTCGATTAAGCAGCCACAGTAGGGCATAAACAGTCAATCACGAACAGGATTACAGAAATGCGCCTGGGGCCCATCATGAAGCTTCATACATTATCATTCATTCTCCATTATTTACCGTATTTTACTCGTAAAGGTACGTACATATACAGTTCTTTGGGCATTTTTATGTACCTTCTACGAGGAATATGTCTGTGCATAGTTTGGGTGCTATTTTTGAGACACCTTGTATATGTAACTCATTACTTCCTAAACAATTCTTTCAATTATAACAAGATAAAAGAACAATCAAAAATAAAATTGAAATTTACCAGGTATTTTTCATGTTCGAGAGATTTTGTTGCTTTAAATCAATAAATATTTACTTTTCTAAAGTTGTAGTGTTAACATCATAATATGAATTATATTTCTCAAGTTTTTTTTTTCTTATGCAAGTTACAAGTAAACTGTGAATACATACAGAATGGATTTGAAATTAGCATTATAGAACTAAACCACTTCATCAAGTCAAGTGACTTCTTAAAATTACTGCAATAATATTTTTTTTTTGAAAAAAAATAAACTTATTCATCAAATCTGAGCATACTTCCAATTGTTGGCATTGGATTATAATTAATTAATTGGAACTTTTACTGTATTATGATAATAGTTTAATGAAAAAGTAGGATAAAAGAGATTTGAATATTTTAAACATTATATAAAATGAATTTGCAATAATTTTCTTTTTTATTTTAAATATTGGATCACAATCGTTTAATTACCATATTACTCCACAAATTTTATAAAAGTGTTGTTAATAATTACACACACACACGCACACACATATATATAATATACAATTTATTAGAGTTTGAAAAAATCAAAGTTTAATGCCCTAATATTAAATTAATATAGATTTTAAAATTTCTTATAAATTTGAAATACTTATATTCCTTTCGTCTAATGATCCATGAGGAATCCAAATTTTAATTATATATATATATATATATATATATATATATATAAATGCTATGTTAACTTAGATAGTTTCTTTTCAACCCATATAATGCAATTTTTATATTTGTCCAATTAAGAAAATTTGCATACAATTCTGTAGCAAAATAATTACGAAAATGCTGTGCAAAGTGTACATGATTAATTCCAGCACCAATACAGGCCGCAAAAGATGATTATTTTATAATCCTTATTATTTAAGTATAGTTATGTTTAATTTATTAACTACATGTTTGCTTTCATTTTGATTTTATTTAATCATTCAATTTAAATAAACCATCCATGAAATGAGTTATGCCTCAATAAAGTCTAACACAATATTAAAAATAACGATATCGTGTTAATATATTTGAGTTTTACACTGAAAATAACGATAGAAAACAATTCATGATTGCACTAAAATGAAATGAGAACCTTTCTTCTTACATTGCTTCATTAACATTTATTTAAACGCCTAATTACAGAAATGTTTCCCTAAAACTTCTATAATGATGGCTGTAGAACTTTCATTTTACTTTGCACATTTTACGCGTTTATTTAACCAACGTTTAAAGACTATTAGTTCCACCTACTTAACTATTTAACTAACTCTCGTGTACAGAAGGTCTGTAACGAAATCCTTCAACTGCGTTAAAAATCGCGTCACTCAAAAGGGGAGTACTTTATTCATTCCAAACACCCATTAAAACACCCTTTAGTGAAGAGGCTACTACTAGTTCTCTCGTTGTAACTTTTAAAAAGAAGCATTCTTTGCATTCCAGAATGTAGCCACATACAGTTTCTGCTGTTTATGGTAATTTGATGATTTTTTTTTTATTCTTTCAAAGTTTTCTTCCAGAAATCTTTAGTGATATGCAGCTGCTTCACTCGTAACGCTTTAAGATCATGGACCATAGAAAGCATTTGCGGTCTGGTTGCAAACTGCTTTCCAAATTGCTAGACATGAAAATTTGTGCAGTTGACACTAGATTCCTCTATTGCAAACTGTTCTATATTTAACGTCTTCTTTATTTGTTGTAATTTTTTTCTTAAAAAAATATGAATATGGTTTGCTTTTCGAAACCCAACGCAACGCTTCGAAGCACATGTTCAATTTTAAAAGAATCTATGGAAATGTTTCTTTTGGAAGACGTAATAAGACTTATAAATTTTATAATCCAATATTTTTGACAAATAACAAATGAACATGTAGTATATTTAAATTTAAATAAACAATCATTCAAATTTCAAAAATGTTGAGATACTTATAGATATATTTCTTTGCATGATATTTCTATTTCAAAATAAAAATTCGTTTTAATAATATATACGTTAAGAAAACATAATTTGATGAATTACACCACATATTTCTAAGAACTTATATGATATAAAATGTTTAATTTGTGATTAGAATTATTAAACATTTACCTAAAATTATACCCACTTTTTCAATGAATGTGGCAAATAATTAGTAGTTCTCTTAATTTACAAACATTATTTAGAACAAATGTACCTGCACATAAATAGTTCAGATTTTTTAAATAAATTATGCTTTTTAATGATATTTTTAACTGAAAAAGACAAAAAAATTGAGTAAAATTGGCATGGATTAAAACAATTAGTTAAAACATGTACAGTTTATCTCTTCATCATAATGAAAAATTTTCAATCTGATGCTCTCAGTTGAAAAAAGGTGGAAAATCCATATTTCTTTATAAAACAAAGATAAATTTTAGAAGCATTCATTTAGATATAAATATGCTTTTCGATAGAGATGTATTACGTGTTGCTCCCTTTAAGAAAATAGTATTTTTAAAAATAAAAACCTATTAAGAAAAAATAATATTGAATCCTATATACTTTCATGTAGTGAATATTTAGAATATTATACGAAAGTACTAAATTAGACGATATAATTTTGAATGTTAGTATTAAATCTTTAGTTGTGTTTTTAAGGAATCATGGGACCCAAGTAAGATTCAAAAGATTACATTAATATTGAGATACATTTCAGTATAAATGTATATCCCAAGTAACAAAAATAAGATCTGAAGCATTATTATTATATTTTTAAGGGGACTTGGCACCCTTTGAGCAAACTTCTTTATTTAGGTATTTAAAAATTATATTTTAGCATTTTATACAATGTTTCTATTCAAGAAAATGTTACCAGATGAAAATTTTCATATATTATTCACACAATTTTAAAAATTTTAATTTTTTGAAGAAAATTGGGAAAATTTTAAAATCCTACTCCTTTGGTAAAAATTAATTTTTTGACCTGAAATTTTTTATAATACTCTTATGGATGATCTAAACAACTTTAGGGATCGATTTTAGAATAACTTCATTCGTTTTCGAGAAAAAAATAAAATGTTGATATACAGGCTAAAAATCAACGAAAAAGCCAACATGTCTTACATTTTATTTTTTTTAAAAAAAAGTATTCAGTTTATAGCAAAACGGATCCCTAATTTTATTACTAGCTTTATTTTCAGCACGCAGGAAAAAAATGGAAGTGAGTAAATAATTGTCGAAGGAGTAGCATTTTGAATGCACTAAGGTTTCGAAAAACACAAACTGAGAAAAACAGGTTTAAAGTTTATAATTCTGAAAAAATAATTATTATAAGCTTAATTAAACTTAAAATACCACTTTAAGATATTAATTATACGTTTTTCTTTAAAATAATTGCATTTTCATATTTTTTCAACCCACACATTTTTATAAATGATCAACTTTTAGAGAGTACTAATTGCCCATGAAAATTCAAGAAAAATGTTAAAAAAAATTTTTTTTCTGTCTCGACAGAAATTTTAGCTTTTTTTCTTCTTATAATATTAAAGTATTACATTTGTATGAAAAATATATCAGGAAGAAGAACTGAAACTATATAAAATTATTAATATAAAATGCCTTAATTTAAAAATTTTACATGCACACATTTCACAAGGAAGAAAAATTACATTATTGTATTGCCTCGGAAATATTCTGCTTTTAATACTAAACATTCTTTTTTATAGTTATTATTTCTATTTCTAAAATAGATTTTTTTATCATAAAGCATTTTTTAGCTTTTTTTTCTAAAAAGGGGGTGTGGCTGAATTGCCTAATTTGTTTTCAAATGAAGTTTTAGTCAACTTCTAACTTTCCGACATGCACAAGTGATATATCAATCGAAAGATAATAATGCAAAAAATAAGATTAAATTAAAATAAAAAAAACGATAGGTTTGTGATGTTTAGGGTACCAAGTCCTCTTAAATAACTGTCTCTAGTAATCTTATGAAATAGAAAAAAAAATCCCCAAATTGTTTTAATAATTTTATTATTAAATGTAAATTTGGCTATATTAACATTATTTAATAGAAGTAACAAATTTATAGGAAATTTCTCTGAGTTTCCTTCGTAAATTAATATTTGAAACTATTTTTTATGATATTTATAATATTTTGCTTAAAATACATTTTTATTTTCATAATTATGATTAATTATCATATAATGATATATTATTCTAGTGATCGTATACTTAGTTATTTCAAATTATTATCTTATAGTTTCATTACTTGTTGCCGAAATCTTGAATATTAAGAAATGTAACATCAATTTTTCTGCGTGAAATGTTATTGCTTGATTAATAATAATTTTAAATACTTTTTACAGCACTTATAAAATAAAATTGAATAAACTATCAATAGAGTATTAGTTAAAATAAAAAAAAATTCGTTTTGTCAATTATTGGGACTCCAGTATTTTTAAACTGTGTAACATAAAATAAAGTCACTTATAAATTTCTTTTTTTTAAAAAAAAAATATATATATATGCTTGAATTAATGCAAATAGTGAATGCAGTATTATGATATCATTGTTTTTAGTATGTGTTAAATTACTGCTATTGATTTTGATGATATCTTTATTGAGCTATTTAGTATACATCATAAATTTTAATGCAAGCTTTAATTATTTCTCTTATCAGTTTAAAGTCCTTCGGTTCCTCTAACTTTTTAGTGCTTGATTAGGATGACAAGATTTAATGCGATATTAATCCATCCCCGTGAATAATGTTACGGGGAATGTGATATATTCTGTGTATATGTACTTGTTATGAACTTCACTGATATACTTATTTCCTACTTTTATCAAGAAATAAATGACGCATTAGTGGTATATGTAAAAATTTTAAAAATATATATAAATTATTATTTTTTTGTTAAGTATAATATTTGAGTTATATATATGAAGTTTGAAACAGACACACACATGTTTAAATTTCCATACGTTAATATGCATTTTTTTTGCTGCAAATTATATTTTGGGCAACAAGACTGTACCACAGATAATAACATGTTCCAATATGTGTATTCTTCTGAATAAGAAAGGGGGAAATAATACAACCAGAATGAAGTTATATACTTGTTAAATGCGAAAGGTGACCTTAAACCATCCTTTTTATATAAATATCCATTACATCATCAGCGCATTTAAATAGATAAGAAATATATTTTGAAATCGTATGCCTTAAAACTGCCCTTTCAACACTGCGCACTTAAGTTTGCAAACACATCTTCGATGGCAGATAAAGAGGATGACTCTAATGCAAAAAGGAGATGGACCTCACCATAATGCTAAATACATTTTGCCATTAAATCCGTGCATGGAATACAAATAGGTTTAATACATATCCCCAGAAAAAAAAGTAAAGAAGAACGGAGAACTAAATAAAGTAAAATATTCTTTAACATATGACTAGGACCGTTCTATTCGCGTTCAGAATTTTCGTCACGAGGCGAAGAGATATCTTCCTCTTGGGCTTTTTACGATGTCTCTGGTCGGTACAGTGGCACTAGGACACAGATAATGCGCTCGTGCTTGGCCATGGAAGTGTGAGAACATCAATAATGTTACGCTGCCATGGTCGCTGCTTGGTACTTCTGGATATTCTCGATGTGCTTGTGTTATCGTTCGGCTTGGTGATTTACGCGATCCTCGAACGAGGTAAAAATCGTTGAATACCCGTGGGTCATTGCAGATGCACTGACCAGACGATTCTGTCCCACAATCCGAAAGGAATTACTGCTTAAGAAACTGTGTCTATCGTGACAAATGCATTGGCGTTTTGGATACTGCCTAATTTTTGTAGATATTTTATTTGGAAATATTTTTAGAACAGCAGTGGTGTTTTCTAAAAGTTATTTTAGTAAGATGAATAAATTAGAATAAAAAGGTTTTTTATGTCATATGGCAATACTGTCTTCCCTAAAAATCGTCACGATAAACTTTCCAGTACTTATTTAGAAAAAAAATAGATAATTTAATAAATAAATATTTCGTATTCGTATATACTCAGACGTACTAAAATTTAACCAGCATAATAATTTGTTATGAAAGTATCTTTCAATTACTTACAAGTTTGAGTATCAGACACAACATTTCTCAGAACTACCGTGTAAGGAATCAAATCCGTTGTATTAAAAGTTCAATTAGGATGTCAAGCAATTAAAATGTGCTGAAGGGAAAGTGGTAATTGAAAACTAGTTCAATTTTTCCCCTTCAATTGCAAATGTTTTTAACATGTCTATTTATGTCAAAATCAATTTTAAATTAATCACAGCTCATAAATTGAGACAGGTTTATTAGATTTATAAGAAAAAAATTTAAAACTGAATGAGAGAGAGAGAAAATCATCTTTCATGGAAAAAGGCATACGCTTATACTCAATAAATTTCATTTTACTGAAGCATTAAGTAAGAGTGAACTGTGATTTATTAATTTTTTAAAAATAATTTTTACTTATCTTTCAAATAGAGCAATGTGTTAAATATAGATTTTGAATTCTATATGGAGTATCCAAAATATTAAAGAGAAAATCGACAAAATTCAATAAAATGAAATAAAATGCGCGACCTCATTCCAGTTTATTACAATAAAAATAAAAATAAAGTGCAAAAAAATCAAATGCATTAAACATAAAAAAATGTCTAATTATAAAAAGTATATTTATGTAAGTAACTATAATTGAACTGGAAATAAATTACAAATTTCACATGATTTGATTACCAAAAGCAGATAATTTCAAATTTAAAAATAATAAACATACATAAACGTATATGTATCCAAAGAAACAATTTACAATAAAAAATTCATAATACCGTATAAGCTAAATTAATTCTTTTTAAATAGGTGTATAATATTTATCTTTGAAATAGTAAAGCAGTATATTTAATTTAAATTTTAGTTACCTATATCCTACCTCAATTTTTCTCCGAAATTAAACATATAATTTAAATTATAGACCCTTTAAAATAATAAAAGAAACAATTTTTTATCAGATATATTGATTTTAAGCTGACTTAGACTAATATATTTCATTTATCTGCAAATCATTTATTCTGGAGTGTTTGTTTAACCATTTTCTTGGATATTCCTTAATTTATTCTAGATATTTTCTCACTTTCAATTCAGTCATCAATTTTGAAGATTTTATTTCCTTAGGATCTGTATTTTTAAAAGAGATTATATATCAGTCTCAATAAATGAATAATATTCTAATTTTTTTTAAAAAAGCGAAAAAGAAAACTAATTAAAGGGAGTTTTTTTATAGTCAATGTTCATTGCATTCTTTAAGTTGTATAAAAAAAAGAAAGAATAATATGAAAAACAGAACATCTTTTTTTCCATGCAGCTAAAAAAAAAAAAAAAAAAAGCTTATTTTAAAAAAAATTTTTTTTTTTGATAAACACACATTTTGAAATAACTTGGATGGAAAAAAACATATCAGTTTACTTCACCCCGCCCCACCTTTTTTTCTTTGCTTATGTCCTTCACTAACAAAAATATTTTGAAATTACTTATTCAAACGCACATATTTTCCCATAAACTACCCTTAATTTTTAAAAGGTTATGCATGCAATGCAGGCCTAAGCAAAAAATAGAAATTGGTCACCAATTTGCCAACACGGTCACCAAAATGATGCCAACTTGGCTGTATCTCAAAGATTTCGCCAAGTTCCCATTGAATTGTCATTATAACATAAGGGACGGATTTGCTTGCGAATATCACAATGCTAACATAAAATAAATATAACATATAGTAATGTAAATGCAATGCACATCCAAATACAAATTATTTACACAATTTTACACAAAATTAGTAAAAATATATACATAGAAAAATTTTCTATACTTTTTCAATAATTAACTTTTTGAAATGTTAGAATTTTATGTACTTCTCAAATACTCACGTAATGATTATCATTAAATAATTTCTTTTACCCTTCGTTATTGTCAATAATACAATAAAGTTCGTCATTATTCATTACTTGGAAATGTTGTATTTTTCTTTTCATTTTTTTTCAAACGATCCTTCAAATTTCTGAATCATTTGTGAAAATATATATGTTCAATTTAAATTTTTATTATGAAAGTCCGAATTTGGGTGTGTGTGTATTATTTAACTCCTTAAGCCTAATCCAGTTAACTACTAATCAATTTTTAAAAAGGTATAAATTAAAAAAATCTAATATTTTTATAAAAATAAATTATGATGAAAGCGGATTTTTAATCACATAATTTATTACATTAACCAGAGAAAGCTCAGTGGTAATAAGTCTCAATTTTACACATCATTGGAACACATCACAAATCTTTTCTTAATTTAATCTTTAGTCATGTTTCCAATCTCATTAAGCATGTTAGCTTTCATTTTGTAGAAATTTATTAATTTAATCATTTTTTTTTCAAGAAAAATTACTAAAAGGGTAGCTTGTAATGTTTAAATGTGCAATTACAAGGTGTGGTACAAAAAACAAGACTAGTCCAATAAATTACTGCACATACAGAATAAGCTTCACACTAGTGCCTTTAAGCATTCACGCACTTTCGCATTCGGTTTTGCCATTGCTGGTAAAAGTTCTGGAAAGAGGTTTTGGAAAGCACTTCATGAGATTTTCCGTTTTTACCTGAACTTCATCACCTGAGGTAAAATGGGCTCTCTTTAAGCAAGATTTAACTATAGAAAAAAAAAGTTTCATGGAGCCAAATCAGGTGAATAAGAAGGATACTTCATCACAGTAATATTTTTGCTAGTCAGAAGCTTTTTCACAGAGAGGGGTATGTGAGCAAAACCATTGCCTTGGTTCAACAGCAATCATCACTTCACGATTGTGGTCTTTTCTTTCTAATTTTTGCCCCAAAATCTTTTTAGTACTTCAATGTAGTATTGTTAATTGACAGTCTTACCACTGGGAACCCACTTAATCAACGCAATTCCATTAATGTCGAAGAAGACAATCAACATTGTCTTGAATTTCGATTTTGACATGCGTGATTTTTTCGGTCTTGGGGATCCAGGGAACTTCTGCTTCATCGACAGGCGCTTACTTGCTGGGTCATAAATAAAGATCCATGTCTCGCCACATATTGCAACGTATTCTAACAAATTTGCAACGCATAATGGCATGCCAATTCATACGTCTTTACGGCATTGTTTTTGATCATTTTACAAAACTTTTGGAAGAACCTTCGCACAAAACTTCCTCATGTGGATTTTGTCTGTTAAAATACACGTCGAACAGCTTCCCTATCGAAGCTAACCAACACCGCCGTGGACACTTAATATTCGAGCACCCCGGATCGCATCATGGACTTTGGGAATGTTTTTGTCTGTAATCACTGACCGAGGGCGTCCAGCAGAATCATCATTTTCCACAGTTGGCCTTATTCCTGAAAACCACTTATGCCATTCAAGCACACGTGTGTAAAAGAAAGTTTTATTTCAATAAGCTTCTGTAAACGGTTAAAATGTTTCCATGACTGATGTTTTAAGTTTCAGAAGAAAGCTGATGTTCGTTCGCTTTATTCGGTTTTTAATTTCGACATTTTTACGGCAGAATGCAGTTGCATGTGTTCAATCAATGACGCAGTACTTCCAAGGATTATTGCATCTTCGGCTAAGTCAAAAAGTGGCTGCATGGATAGAGGAGGTGTATGGAATGACGTCATCAAAACAGTTGTCTCTTATATTGTGTGTGTATGTGTCACACCTCGTCTGTTCATCAATCTAATTATCCATAGGGCAGAAAATTTTAATAAAAAGAATATAATTATTTAAATGTTTATGGAAAATGTGTTTTTACCTTTAAGAATTTTCAGCGAGAAGAATAGAATTTCGTTTACATTATTGCATATATATAAATATTCATAGATAAATATGCATAAATCATTTCATAGAAACCAAAATAGAAGCTTTATTAAGATTTTATGAAATTTATATATGAATTAGATTAAGAGGAAATGACAAATTTAACATTTAAGGGAATAAGTTGAATTTTTTTAAAGTTTAACCAAGAACGAATTTTTCAAATTGTTGCTAATGAATATTATACTTGATTAATTTATAAAAGTATTAAAATTAGTAGAACGATATGCATTTTAACAGCAAATAAGTCTAATAAAGTTTTTCTCAATATACTTAGATGCAATAATTAAACATAATAATCTATTATAGACAACGTTAGAACTATATTAGGTGCATTTGGATTTGAAATTAACATTAAAACAATGTAAAAGATTTATACTTAAAAAGAAAAATCTTGAAACTCTTCAGTCATTTTTATAGATATAAACGAAGGGGACTATTTTTAACAGCAACAAAAAAAACCTAATTGGAGGTCTTTTGTACTTTTTGAAACCCGATAAAATATACTTTTTCTAATTCTGTATATTTATATCCGTCACTTTGTATTCTTTATGTATAAAATTATGAACAATTGAAAGTTTATACATTCTTTAACACACCGACAAAAGGCTTTTGTACATTATTCCTGCATTACACAATGTAGAATATAACTGTAATACCATTACTTTGGAACAAAAGATTGTAACTAGGAATGTATTTTTAAATAATCCTTGAAGTGCATTTTAAAAAATGGCTTTTAAGGCCTTCTATCTAGACCAGCAATACTCAATCTGCAGCCCACCGAGCCTTTTTAAGTGGCCCAGCTATAATCTATTGCTCTGAGAAATTTACTTAAGAACATTGTATTAAAAACTTGGTGGAAAATTCTTTGTCAAGAAATCAAATATATCACTTTGTTTCTTGTTGTGGATGTCGTATGGGTTCAAATTGATGTTCTTTTTCTATTTGGAACTGTTACGGTAAGTGATAACAGACAACAGTGGAGTAGCGACCATTTTAAAGGTGGAACTAGTAATTTTTAACTATATTTCATATCTTGTAAGCGAAAGCATTCGAAGAAAATATATCGTTTCAAGACGATTGGGAGATGGGCTATTTTGTAGTGAAAAACAACATGGATCAATAATTGTTTAATTTGTTAAGAAAGTGCTTTTTTTAATAAAAAACAATGGACAAGACTCATTCAATGACACTTCTCCTCAAGTATATCCTTCAAGAGGTGATAAATTGGCTTTCTTGAATAATCTTAGAAACAGCAACAAATTGTTTTGTCAATGGCAATGTCACAGTGGTAACAAAGACATCCTATGAAGTTTGTTATATTATTGATTATCATACAAAATCGCTTACTGATACAGAAATAGTGAAAGAGTGTTTCTTAAATGCTTTGAATTTAGTGTTATTGACAAAATAGAAAATATAAAAATAATAATTAAAAAAGGCAAAACAGGAATTAAAATATTTTGATCAATTTTCCACATTTTAAATATCCAATGTTATTTTGGTTTTAAAGCATTTCTTTCCCTTCTCACCCATTTATCCTCATGTCGCGGCCCTCGTGAAATAACTAACATATGTATATAACTCGTGTGAAATAGCTAACATATGTATGCGGCCCTCGTGAAATAACTAACATATGTATGTGACTCGTGTGAAATAG
The DNA here is from genome assembly GCA_019973935.1 of Trichonephila clavipes. Lineage (NCBI taxonomy): Eukaryota > Metazoa > Arthropoda > Arachnida > Araneae > Nephilidae > Trichonephila > Trichonephila clavipes. The sequence continues at coordinate 397,967 of BMAU01019948.1, read as the reverse complement.
CTAACATATGTATGCGGCTTGCGTGAAATAGCTAACATATGTTTGCGGATCTACAGAAAAAAAAAGGTTGGGTACCCTTGATCTAGGCTATCACTTTGAAGAACAAAGTATATTTTAGACCTGTAATCATTTTGTACTGCTTTATATGGCTTATATTTCAGTGATAAGTAAGTAATTGTTTCATTGTTAAGCTAAAATATTCAAAACTAAATATTTTCACTTAGTTTTAAGAGACGTTCGGACTCTATTTTTTAGGATAACTTTAGCTCTAATAAAGTTAAACATTGATTTTTATAAATACTTCATTTTTGTTCAAGAATTTGAACGGAAATAAACTTAATTTGTTTATTAGAATTACATTTTCAAAAATAAATGTAATTCTAATAAGAAACAATGGGCTAAGAAACTTTTAGCAACAAGAAACAAAAAAATGCCATAAGTGAAAAAATAAGCACTTATAAAGGGGAAAAAATGTAAATATGTGGATGATTTGTAATTTATTAATAAAGAAAACACATTATATCCTTAAGTTACAAAATCAAAAACACATTTTCTTTCCGTGATTTTAAAATTTCTCTAATAGTTCTTAATCCTTGTGCTTAATCACAGGATTTTTGTGTTTATTGTTGTTAGACTATCACATTACCTAGACTTCATAAAAATATACAAAAAAGTACATTTTTCAAAATAGTTCTGGAAGTGAAATGAAAGGAATATCTTCTTCAATAGTGAAAATTTCTTCACATATCTCAAAAATAAATAATGGAATCGTTTTATATTCGGTTTCAATAAAAATTCCATTTATAAATCAAGGAGTTCTAGATATTTTACTGCAATTCCACATGGGAATTCTCAATCAAGTCTGAACGAGTCTGTAAAAAGGGAATATGTCTAGACAAGTCTGGGCAAGGAAATATCGCTGAAAATCTTTTGAAAAGATTTATTTGTCCAAAAAAAATTAAGAGTTACATACTGAGGAATATTTGGTGCTAAATATTCCACTTCATTATTTAAGACACAGAATCAGTTGTTTATCTGAGTGTTTTGTAAGCTACACATAGTATGGATTTTATTAATATTACCAAAGGAATATTGTATAAAATTTTCAAAGGAGATTAAAATAAATTTTTGTATATTTAAATGTTCATGGTGCAGAATTACTTTACAAAATATGTATGAGAGCTTCATAAACTCTTCTCAAATACCATCAACAGATTAAAAACTGTTTTAAAGTATGAAAAGCTTTTAATATATCTAAACATTTCGATAAACATAGAAATATAGTTTGTGTTTTTGAAACAGAAATTTCTGTTTTCTACAATGAAAAGTAAGTTTTTACGTATATCTAAACAATTTAAGTCTTTTTTTACTGTTGTTTATACACTATTTTGCCTTATTATAATTACATTTACTTAAGTTTCTTAACAATTTAAAATAATAAAAGGTGTACTCTGTACACCCACTTCAGTTAAACGAGTTTGTTTATAATAAACATTTGCATAAAATCTCTTACAAATCAGCTACTTATAGAAAATAATAGACATATGACTCATTATTATATTATATTTATATTTCTGATATATGGCATGATTTTAACCCGAATTGTTTATTTAAGTTGCCCTATGTAATTTTCTACAAAAAATAAAGAAAACATGATATTACTTGTACGTTTCCGATAAAAAATATTGCACTTAATTCTTTATATTTTACAGAAAATCGAACTTTCTATTTTTAATTTTTCTGTGTAACATTTTTCTAACATATTGTCATTATAATGCTGTAAATTTTGTGTGATTTTATTTTACGTTTTCAATACTATAAGAAGGAAAATAAAAAGTTATGAAAATACGGATTTCTTCAAACTTATTTTTTAATTTCATTAACTCAACTGTTGCTTAACGAATATACATGCAAACGTTTTAAATAACTTTTTTGTAGAAGTGACAAATTATTTCCTGTTTTTTTATGACATAGTTATATCAGAAAGAATGTTCCCTTTTCTTTAGCTTCTGGGTTTTCCTCTAAATATTCACGTCACTGATACTACACTGAAAGATTCTGCTTCAAGCATGAAATTTGCATATCCAAAGTTATAAAATATTTTCCAATGAATTGTTAGAAATGTTTAAGATCCAAAGTTTCTAATGATTTTTTGTTGTATAATGATTTATAAAAATTCATAGAAAATGTATTTTACTGAAATATTTGCAACGAAAAAAAATCATTCAAAACCATTTTATCATTTATTAATCACAAATTAAGGCATCCAAATACGTTCGGAACAAGGTTTCAAAAAAGCGTATAAATGGATAATTTTTATGATATTTAGTGTGCTTAAGAATTTAGTGTTTTTTAAGAATATTATTAGAATAAAAGTTATTTAAATGCAACATTTTGACAAAAAATGAGCCTAGAATTAAATACTTTCAAAGCATTCTTCTTTTATGAAAAATGCTTCTATAATAATAAAATTTTGCATATAAAAAGCTAAGATTTCTCCGGAGGGCCTGAACTAGGATTTGTGAAAAATTCACATTATTTTCAGAGTTATTACCAATTAAAATAATTATCGCTGTTTTTTTCTTAAAATTTCTCCATTCGGTTGTATTAAAATATGAATAAATCCATTTCTAAAACATATAATTCAAAATTCCTATTTCAGGCTCTGTACAGAAGTTCGAGCTATATATAGGCAAACTATTATTATTATAGAAACATTTTCCATAAACTGAGAATGTTTTGAAAATATGTCATTCCATATGTTCATTTTATGCCAAAGTATTGCATTTAAAAAACGTTTTAGTATAATAATATTATTAAAATAATTTAACACATGTATTATAATCTAAGTAACACTAAATATAATATAAATTAGTAATAAGCTTTAGCAAAATAACAGTGTTCCGAGTGTAGTCGGATACCTTAAATGTGTTTTATTCAAAAATATGAATAATATAAATATTTTGCTGCTTGTTATGCATAACATTGCACACAGTTTCCTTATAAAATTTACGATTGAGTTGAATGAAATATATGTAAATATGAATAATATAAAATATATGCCACACTTCGAAACAATAAAAGAGATGATTGGAATGGACGGCATAATTTTGAATCGTGGTCAAGCGACGAGAGAGATGTTTAAAATATGGCTCCTCTATCAAAATTTCCATATCTTACCATATTGAGTATGCACAGTTTGTACAGTTTTTAACAACAGAAGTTCCCTTCAAAATAACTATCTTTCAATATCATAAGGAATGAAACTTACGACTCTATAGAAACAAAAAGCTGACCACAAATTTGTTCTGATGACCACTGACATACAATGGAAATTCTTAAATATATTGAATACCTAAGAGTATTTTAAATCAGTATTGTAGTTAATAAGTAAATATTTTACTGAAATTTAATAATACATTTGACCCATAATAAACACTCTCTTCCAAAAGGTAAGCACGTACAGGAAAACGTTAATTTCTGCTAGCCAATCAAAATAAAATACGCTGAAATTTGCTACGAAGGTAGAAGGAAGTATGCAAATATTTTTTGGTAAAAATCAATTACTGTTTCCCGTTGAAAAGTATACAAACCAGGACGTCATATAAAGAGCCTCCATTGTGAAGGGATTAAAGAATTGCACACGTAAGTGCTGATAAAAGGTGTTCAAAGCATTCATGCGATTTATTTTCAAGCAACATGTGTTCATATGGTTTCCAGATGGCGAAATGAAAGTTCTAAGAGATGGCTGGCTGTCGAACGTATTAGAGCAGGATAGTTTATCACAGATATTGCTTGTTTCTTCCGCATACATCATTTCGTCATTCCACGATTATGGAAACAATTCCAAAAAAGTCAAACAATTGTTTGAAAACCTGTAGCTGGCCGTCCAAGGGTTATGACTTTCCACAGAACATAGATGTATTGGTGTTGTAGCCAAGCAGAATTTAAGATTGACATTCACACGTGTGATATCTACGGTTGTTATGTCCACTGGTAGTGCGACGCCTGCCACTCTTACTATTCGAAGGATACACTTGAATGATATGTACGTCCGGGTGTCATGCATCTATGTTCATTAATACGCTCAATCCAATTGGGCACTATTAGAGTGGTACCACTAGAATGGAAATTGGACTGTGGCTTATATGGGCAATATTATTTTCACATATGAGCCCAGATTTGGCCTACAACCCGATGGTGAATCAGCAAGGGTTTTGAGGGAACAAAACATACAAAATCAGCCCAAGAATATCACCAAACATCACACATTCCATGGTAGAGGCATCACAGTATAGGCAGGGATTTCATTGGAATATTGTACTGACCTGCACGCCTACAGACGCAGTTCTGTGACTGCTGTGAGGTATCGAGATAAAATCCTAGACATCATTGTGAAATTAAATGCTGCAGCAGTTGGTTTTTTGTTAGTTTTAATGAATGATAATGCGCGTCCCTATAGAGCGGCCATCATTGACGACTGTCTGAAGAGTGAGAGGTTTGTATGTAAGGAGTGGCCGGCATCCTCGTTGAACCTTAATCCATTTGAAAACTTTTAGATACCCTTAGCTAAGATACATGTTTACGTTTCCTACATTCAGCTTTTTTCAGAGGTTTAAAAAATGTCCTATAGGAGGAATGATGATTACTAAATTTTACGAGAGTTTATCATCTCCTAACAAACTGGATCATACGCTGAACACTCTGCATGAAGGCGAGGAGGCTCACATTCCTTATTAATGTAGGTTTTTTGTTTATTTTACAATTAAACGTCATTTTGTTATTGACGCAAGTATGATGCCATCTTATAATTTGTGAAACTTACAGTTTATAAAGAATTATACTGTTTACTATTATAAAAGTTATCAAACAATAAGATCATTCTTATTGGCTAGTGAGAATATTTTGTTGAATAAAAATGAATGCATATATGAAATTGCTTATTATTCATAACTAAATATTAAAATGATTATATGTTAATAATTTCCATAATCGATCTTTTATCAAATTACCTACCTTATATTCCTATTACTTTAAATAACTAACTATATCTTTTGCTCATTAAAACTTCTAAAAGTAAATTTCTAAGTAACTTAAAAGAGTTGTAGTAGACTCAACCGCCATGCTTGTGAAGTGAAAATAAGTGTGAAGTAAACTTTCCTCAAGCTACATTTCTCTTTATTAATTTACGTTTGAAGCATGAAAATCATAGAATTTTCTGCTCGTGATGCAAGTAGGTATACGACTTCTAACTTTTAGTTGTATCTGTGTGTGTGTGTGAAATAAATTTAGTACATTTAATGTTATGATAATTTTATTAAGTTTAAAATATCTTTAGTGTACCTTTTAGTTTTTTTTAAATAGTAAAAACCACTCTTATCTGTAAATGAAGTACACAAAAATCTGCCTTTTTATTTTTCTATTTCCTCACACAGTATTTTTATGGCATACGAAGGAATTTGCAACATTGGAAATATTCACATAAATACATCAATGTACCAAACAAATAGCGTTGGATTGCAAGAACTACATCTTTAAAATATACTATTGCTATAAATTGTATTTATTTTTATTTGATTTCTTAGTTTTTATGTTCTTTTTTTGGTAATTGAGATTTGGATATTCATCATATAAACGAGAGATAAACAGTTAAATTTTTAATGGAATTATATTTAATTTTATTTGGCATATTTTTTTATGTTCTTTAAGATTGATTCGCAAAAATCATTAAGTAAAAATGACTAAACTATATAAATGATATATATTAAAATAAAAAAGCATTAATGTAGAAAGCATTCGTTTTATTAAAACAACCATTTAAAAATGAGTATGATCCAAATTTTAAATGAGATTCTTGATCGTAAGAATTCGTTTTCCATCAATGTGAAAACAGAACTACAATATTTATCTGAAAATTAAGGAATTTCTGAATTATAATATTGCCCGAGTTTTGCTTATCTACATAATAATTTAGATTTAAAATTCCTAAATATCAATATACTTGAATCAGCAAAGGTAATAATTGAACAATTATTGACATGTATAAGGGTACGTGTTACTAATAAAACTGGATTTCAAAAGCAATAGGCAGGGTAGCGTCATTGGTTTGTCGCTGGCCTTCTACACCCAAGGAAGTGGGTTCTACCCCGACCCAATTCGGTGTATTTTCATGATGGAAAAAAACCGTCAGCGGCAATTTCGTATGATTATACGGCATGTAAAAGATCCCTAGAGTGTCTGTTTGTCTCGGGTGATCTCGGCAAAATAAATCCTGGAGCAGGTCCACATCTTCAGAACTCAGGTGTCTCCCTCTGGGGAGGAAACGGGTCGTCAAAATTACTGGTGGTAACTGATATCGCCTATATCGTACAGCTTTAAAAAGTAATACCAGCTACTGGGGAATGTACTAGGCCTGCGGAGGTTAAAAAGGCAAATGCGCAGTCCCATTGAGAAAAAATATATACTCAATATCATGCTTCTATGTATCCAAACATAAGTTAATCATGATAGAATATGTATGTTCATATGCCTTGAATAAGATGAAAAATTTACAAATCTAAATTATGACTAATTTATATTCCTTTATGTTTACATACGCAATGACTTTTTTGCAGTTTTGATTATGATAAGCTTCATTCCGAAATTTCAAATATAGTATTTATGTGTTTGTCTATTTTTAATTGCTCTCATAAACTAAGATGTAGCAATTAAAACCAAAATAATGTTATAAAAGTTCTAAATAATAGCTTCTACGAAAGATCTGAAGTATAGTCAATAGTAGCATATTTTTCGTTTAAATCTCTGCTAGTACAAAAACACAATTTAACATTTAAATAAGAAAAAAGTTATCTTAATATTTTCTCTATTGAAAATAAAAAGGTTAAAATGAAAGCAATTTGACTACAGAAAGTGAAAATATTTTAACTATTCAAAAAGAAAGGGGTTAAGTGCTGCTAATAACCCGAGTTGTTAAAAGTAGAAAAGTATGAATTATTAAGTGAAACGAAGTGGTTATTATAATGAATAGATAACTTTAAAGTCAGGAAACGCGTTTAATATTTTAAATAAAACACCGAGGACTTTCAAAAGAGTATTCTTTATAAGGTTTGGTAGATAATAGTTTTTTCTTTAATATCACTTATATGATTCAAAATAGTTTTAGCAGTTTTTAAAACAAAAATAAATGACACATTACTTACACATGAAATGATATATTTGTTTCTTCGAAAAAAATATATTTCTAAGGGTTTTATTTATTAGTCAAAAACTGCTTTAAAAAAATGCAACACGATGAAACAGAAAAAAAGATACACAAATATAAATGCACCAGTAATTCACATTTTAGACACTTAATTAATACTACATTAATGGTTCTTAACATTTTGATATTTTTTAATATTAAAAAAAATCCAAATTATTAAAAAAAAGCTCAAGACAAGTTATCCAGATGTTACACTCTAAACAAAAAAACGTAAAAAAAAAGTGTTCTAAACATTGATCAAGATAAAGCAGGGAAGCAAAGCCTATACAATTCAAAATTTGTTTTAAGTAAAGAAAAATTAATTAAAGAGAAGGAAGTATTTCTATGAAATGTGGCACCATAAGAAATGCAAAGACTTAAATGTCTGTTAAAATATCCTTTATATAAATTAATCGAATAAAAATTGTTGAGAACTATATCTGCATTACTTTGTTAGTGTTCTTGGGTAATTGTCTGAATTACAAACGTAAATGCAAAAACGTCTCTCGTCATTTGTTTATCACTATTTCTTATATATTTACTTTTATTCGCGATGATCAATGAAAGGTATTATCTGTTATTAATTCTTTCGTCCTATCTACCGGAAGTATGGTACAGAAATCAAATCAATTCTTTTTTGCTATCTTTCTGTTTCCTGAAACGTTGATATTGTGGACAAATAATCATTTCTGCGTGTTCATTTCTGCCAAAGGATATATATTAATGCATTTTATTTCATTCAAAAGTATAATTTATATATATCGGATACTCAAAAAATTAACTCATAAAAATTATAAAAATAAAACCAAATGCTTTTAAAATCACGCTTTCTTAAACAACTAGTTTGTTTATATTCAGTTACGTTAAAGGAAATAGTGAATGTGTTGAAGTCTAGAATAGCATAGAAATATTCGTGTAGAAATAATGTACAGTTACAATTGTTTGTGTGTGTGTGTGTTGTGCATAGCAGTTAAAAATTATATTTAAATGTAACTCGGTCTTCCAATAAGAGCAAAAAGTATATAAATAAAATAATATTATATTTTATTAGCTTTTAATTTCAATGCTAATAATTAATGTGTAAATATTTGAATTTCATTTTTGTATAAATGTGAAATTTATAAAATCAACTTACGTTTTCTCTTTTGAAGCTCTAATAGGTTTTTCTCTTTTGTTTAAAATCATATACATTCATAATGAATATATATATAACTTTAAAAAACTATATATATATATATATATATATATATATATATATATATATATATACCTTGGTTCTGAATACTAATCTGCTAAATAAGCATTTATAAAAAACAACCTCTGTCAAATATAATTTTAATACTCCCAAAAAGCCTTAAAGCTCATTGTTATCAAAATATTTTACTGCAAATCGTTCCTCATGAAAGAAAACAAAACGATTATTTCTCAAATTTAAATCAGTAACATTTTTTTCATTTTTAATAATTTAACGTAAAAATGTTTTTATGATGAAAAAATAAAAATTGGTTATAACTTTAATTCTCATGTAAGCAATTTTATTTTGAAATATAAATAAAAATGTTTGCTGAAAAAAATATTCCAAAATAATTTTCAAAAATTTTGGTAATATTTTCTTATAATAGTTTTTATTGAAAATAAAATCGCACTTTCTATAATCCACGCAGTGTGCGTTGATTCCAATTTCTTTTAAATGCCTCTTTGAATTATTTTTGGCTTCTTTTTTATATCTAAACTTTAAAAAAATTGCGAATATTTAGAAAAATTGTTTCAAAAATGACAACCTCCAACTAATCTCCCTACATTGTTACCAGAGAACTTCGAAAATCGTTCGAAGTGTTATCTCACTCGAACTTGCAATACAAGAGATGTAAGGGAATTAATTTAAGAACCCCATTTCTAGATTTCCTACGTACAACCAACATCACATAAGCTCATGTTCCCTAATACTCTGGATTTACCCCGTTTTGTGGCACGGCTGAAAACTCAGGAACGAGTCTCACTGGACCAGTTGCAGCCAAATAAAACGGGCGATCGCTTTCGACGGAATGAATATTGTACAATGCTGAATTCATTCGTGATCATCTCTATCTTGGAGCAGACGACACTGCTTAATGATGCCACCTGGAATTAATAACCGGATGAAACTAATCTCAAAAGGAGTTTGGAGAGAGACCCGCGGGAATAATTATTGTTGAAATTACAGTCCTGCTTGCGTTCGCCTTGTGTTTTTATCCGTGGTAGTTTCAGTCAGGTTTGTTTGGGAATGTTTTCAATCTGCATGCTTTGGAAGGATAGGGTTGAGAAAAGTTTAGAATGTATAATGATTTATCTGATGAGGATTTGACTAGTCTAATGCGTCAGTTTGAGTAAAGAATGTTTGGTAGTGATATCAAAATTTTGTATTTATTAGAAATTATAAAAGTAATCTTTACCCCATTTAATAGAAATTTTTACCCCGATTTAGTAATAATATTAGAATCTCCTTCATAAAAGTTAATTTAATGCAAGCCTACTCGTGGCATATTATTTAGGGCTCTATCCATTAAATCAGTGTTTCTCAAACTGTGGGGTGTGGTATTTCTGAAAGGAGGGCGCGAGCATATTGAAAATAAAAAAATTAAAAAAATAATTTTTTGGAATGAAGAAAAACAAAATGCTTCCTGACTTAATAAAAAAATGCACATTTACACTGATATAATTTTTATATATCATCTGGTGAGCATCAAAAATAAAACATTCGACTTCAAACGTTCATTAGCTATCTTTGATCCTATAACCAAATAAATAAAAGACATTTTGTTATCTTTACTGTAATCACGATGAGAGATTTTTTATTGCGTTTCCTTTAACCCCTAAAATGCTGCTTTTGACTATCATGTATTTGACCTTCAAACTTACTGGTATGTTTCACTCCATCTGTTTTTCTTTTAGAAAAGTTGTAAATAATATTTCTGTTGCTTTTTTTCCATATGAATGAGTTATATGATATATGGATAAGCATATTGAGTACTTTGCAGGATTATTTGGGCAACATACAATGCATAACGGAAAACTTTTTACACAATTCTTTTTTAGAACTAATATCCATATGTTTTACTGAATATACTTTTAACACGGGATTGGTCGCGCGATGCGCAGTCATCTGATGTGTTCACGAAATCGTTAATTCTGGGAAAACTGTTTATTTGATACCAATGACTTTGACAGAGTATTCTCCAATAAGAGTGTCTTAATGGGAACTAAAATGAATTTATCACATTTCGCCCTCTTTTTTGGGGGGAGTTTCAAACGTTTTTTTTACTATCAAGTTATTAGTTTTGATCGAGTTCCCTGCGCGACCACTTTTGTTCAAAAATACTTTCTGTGAACATGCTTTATGTCCTTTATTAAGGGCACGCAGATTTGGAACATTTTCATTGGTTTTATTGGATTTTTTCGCAAAAAATCAAAGAAAAATTGAAAAGTCCTTGAAATTAGGTACGTATGTTTTCTCTTAATTAAATTATTCACTGGAATTGGGATTTTTATCGTGTTTAGTAAAATAATTATAAAATAAATTATAGTTTAAAAACATATTAAAAAACACGCTTTTATAGTGAATTGATCTAAAAAGTAAAACAAAAAAAATATGTATTACTTAAAAGTAACATACACAAAATTTAATACTTATCTTGTTAACTTGTACGGTTTATAATTATGATCGTATTGTAGCTTTTGCACCTCCCCCCCCCAAACGCATTATTATTGCATTCAATACATTATTATTTTTTGGGGGGGAGGCGCGATAAAAATTATTACTGAAAATTGGGTCGCCAGTAGTTGAAGTTTGAGAACCACTGCATTAAATATTAATTCTTATAAATGAAAAGCAAATGATGCATATGTTCTTCAACGTAAAAATTAATTTGATATTTGTGCACATTTTGAAAGGAAGCATTTATTATGTAGTAGTTATAATTAATATTATTAGCTTTAGACCATTAAATAAAAAAAGGCATTGCATAATATGTTCTAACGTTAAAAAATGATTTATTCCAGTACTTCTCAAACTTTCAGTGTTTGTGACCCTATTATCAGTCATAATTTTCATCACGCCCCCCCTTATATATTATAATGAATTGAATGCAATGATATTATATTTTGACGCAAAAGCTCCAACATGACTATAATTATAAACAGAACAAATTTTCAAGTTAAGCCTCCAAGAGGACAGTACGGATTTTTCTGCCCTACTAGAGAGGCTTCGAAAACATACCACACGGAATTTTTCGTAAGGCCGGAGACTCACCAAAAATGAACCAAACGGAATTTTTCCTCCTTAAGTAATGTGTTCAAAAACGGTAAAACCGTGTTTTTCCGAATTCTTTTACCCCCTTTAAAGGTTTAGTATCTTGAAAGATAATTAGAGACGGTCGGGGAGACACAATGGGCCTTGAGGGGAAGGTTTATGGCTCACGGGGAGACCGGTGCTTCCCCTGCAGCAATCGTAAAAAACTGGGAAGGATTTCTTTAAACCCTAAAGTGTACGGAAATAATTGCAAGTCAACTAGTTGAGAATTCTCATTTTTTTTCTTTACCTTAAAATTCTCAAATGGAATTAAGTTTTTATAATGTATGTCTAAGTTTTTAAAAATATCTGTAGTATTTCAATTCAAATTATATATTAAAACATTGAAGATAATTTACTGTTTCATGTTTCTTATTTTAATCAATACTTTCAGGGATGTTTTTTAAAAATGATTGCTTTGTTATGTGTCAAAAAATTAAAAACAAGGTTCAAAATTTAAAATCTTTTCAAGTTTCGGACACTTCTAAACATGAATAATTTTTAAGCTTCTGTAGTACATTATTTGCAAAAAAATTTTATGCATTGTTAAGAAAACCCTATTTAAATCTTTTAGTTTTTCATAATTTTAAAGCCAGGTATTCAGGGCATCTTACATAGAATCCCTTGTTTTGTATTGTTCAGATAACAAATTATATTTGAATGTCTGAACATTAATTTCATTCAAAGAGAACTTTAACTACAAGCTTATATTTTTGAACATATAATCTTCAATTAAAGAGTATTTAAAAACATCTGGACAAATTTACAGTTAACATTTGCGCATATAAATAAATATAAAGATCCTTTTTAAATTAGAGTTAAAAAAATATATATTTATGCATAATCCCTCATCATTCATGTTCCATTAGTGGTTGACTGATGAAAAGGTTATTAAAATTTGGACATTTTTATAATATTAACCATGCAAAACTAGGAATTTTGTATTAGCTCCACTGAAATTCTGCATTGAAATTTCGAAAAAGATATTTATACGTGTCTCACATACTCAGTTGAAAAACATATTTACCATAAGTACTAATAATTCTTTGGATATTTAAAATTATCATTAGATTAATTTTTTAATATATATATATATATATATATATATATATATATATATATATATATATATATATATATTAGATATATATATATAAATATATATATAAATATTAGAAGTCGAATATATATATATATATATATATATATATTCGACTTCTAATATTTTTTCAAGTATTCCTTAAATTTCATATAATTTAATTAAGTGAGGGGATATTAAAGTCGCACTCTCTCTCTTCTCTACTCAACTACTTGAGGGCTTTTGGCGACGGACCTGTGGCCGGGGTACCAGGTGGTCAAGATATCGAATCATGGTTGGCATGTCTCGAGTTTGATCCCAGTGCCACAAAAAACCCGCCGTGTAGGGCAGCGATGCACGTTAAATCTATCGAGAGCTGAAATGTCCTCTCGTTGGTGTGGTAGTTAGGAGAGGGGGTTGCCAGCTCAGGTGTCGCCCTCGTCAATTGACCATTTCTCAAAATTACGAGGTCCATCACTAAAAGCCTTTTTGTAGCTGCACAATGCGACGTTAATATTCACTCACTTGGCGGACGAACCTCGTAATTTTAAACCATGGTCAAGTGACGAGGATGACGCTTGAGCATCGCTCTCTTACACGACGGATCTTCAGTGGTGCTGAGGTCAAACTCATGACACGCCAGCTGCGAGTCCGTTACTTTGACCATTAGGCTACCGCGGCCTCACAATGTGGTTGAAAACTGCATGGTGTTGATAGATCAGATCAGTGTCTATCTCACTATCCTGTTGCCCGAAATCAACAGCGAAAATACTACAAGATGATTTTTCGACATTTGTTACATCAAATTGTGTGGAATTCCTTCGTTATCTTTAAAAAAAAATGGCGGGGTTTTTAAATCATATTGCTTTTCGAACGATTAGAAGATTGATAGAACGATTGATAGAAGAAGGAGGTAGTGATTTTAGTTCTCGAAACTTTGTTTCCCCTAAAATTTCTTAAAATGTAGTCCGCTTAATTGGAAGGCACTTCCCTTTATATGTAGAAATAAAATGTTCGAAAAAACAAAAAAACATCGCGAAAATGTGTGGTATGCAACCTTAAGATATATGATAATGGAAAACGCATTCGAAAAGAAACTCGTTTTCTATGTAAAGACGGTAATGTTGGACTGTGTGCAGTGCCGTGTTTCGAAAAATATCACACTGAGACATTTCTGTAAACGACATGTATGTGTCTTACTCATACTTCTTTGATATGTCTTTCTATTTATACCTGTTAAAATTATTTTTTATTAAAAAGGTTTTTTGTAATTAATTGTAAATTGAATAAAACCTTCTTTTCTTACAATTATATGTATTTGAGGATGAAATCTGATTTACTTTATTCAGGAAATTTTTAGTAAATTTTAGTTTCTTAGCCAACTTATTTGTTTTAAAACATGCATATTTGTGTGTTATATAATGAAATTTCTAACTATCTGAAATTATGTCTGGCTCTTTTCTCCATTAAACTCTTTTAGGATTTTACAAATTATCTTGCCATTATTAATTAAGTTCTGAATAAGGAAATATTTCTAAATATAAATAATTTCTAACCTAATAAACATATAATTGTTTTTAGCTACAGTTTGGAAAATGCATTGAAATAAGTAGCGGGGCAGGATTTTTACATATTATGAATGTGTTTTTGTCTGCCACTATGTTATATAGTTATCTTTCATTATTTTTACAGAATGAATAGAAGTCGTAAACAGTTTGTCACAGTAAAATTAATTTTTGTTTTATATTCACATTATACCATTATATTGATTCTGAAAATAATAGGTTAGTTTGACAAGCCATTATTTCACAATTTTAAAGCATTAAATATTTTTGAAGTTTTTAAATTTTTTTTAAATGCTAAATTATTTAAAATATTTAATTATTGTAAGTAATGTATATTTCTTAGATTATTGGAAACAAAAAGTATAAAATTTAAAATATATCTCTTTGTTGAATTTTAATAATTATTTTTATGTCTAAACCTGAAAAAAAACACAATTTTTTTAAAAATATTAACATTAAGATATTTTAAAAAAATAACTAGAGCTCTCAGACCTAAACCCATATGAACTTTTATAGAACATATGTTAGGGAATATTTACAAGGTATTTCGCGACTCTGTCTTGAACAGGAAAAACGCCTAAGGGATTAGAATACACTCTCATCTTCAAAATTAAAAATCTGAGAAAAACACATTTAAAATTTGTAAAGGCATAAAAAAACTCCAATGCCTGTAAAGCTTTAATTTTTTAATATGTTACTATCCAACTTATGTTCTACATGAAAATTCTACTTGAAATAAATATGACTGAAAATATCTTTTCTAATTCAAAATGTTCTTCGACATAATATTGATAACAATTGTTAATTTGATAAATTATTCCGTTTTATCAGAACCTTATATATTCTCAAGAGTTTTAAATGCAAAATATTTATACAGAAAATAGTACTGATACAAACGTAATCCAGAAATCACCAAGATTGTAAATAATATATTTTTTTCTCAGTTTCCCATCGTGGCAGGTAAGCAAGTTTAAGTTTTTGTTGCATGACTTTAAAATACTGTAATGTAGTACTACAATATATTTATTATAGGGTAGTTTGTGCTACGTCAGGAAAATATTTAGTTCATTCTGCAACATTTGCATTATGTTGTCTAATTGTAATATCACCTGAAAGCTGGATTTTAGATTTACCATTTTCAGTCATATTCCATCCCTTTCAAGTATTATTTATCACAATAGCCTGCGTACATTTTGGTCATGGCATTTTTCAAAAGGAAAAAAAATAATGAAAACAAAGTAAAGAGCTTTTAAATTATATAAACTATGTGTCAAAAAATAAATTGGTCTTTAAATCAATCTTAATTAAGTAAATATGAGAAAACTCAAAAACTTAAAAACATAAGCAAACAGAAAGGATTTTAGAAATTAAAATTGCAGTTAATAGACATTTCACACGAAATAATGGATTGTGTTAAAAAAATATTTTTAATTAATTCAATCTTGGAATTCAAAAATGCTTTAAAATGAAACCGAATTTAAAATCAAAACTCAGAAAATTAAAACTTCTTAAAACCTAATTGGTTTTTAGATCAGAAATTGAGCAAGTTTTCCGAATATATGAAATATATATATATATATATATATATATATATATATATATATATATATATATATATATATATATATATATATATATATATATATATATAATACTTATTAAATATATATATTTGAATATAATCAATCGAAAAAAAAGCCAGTGCTTTGGGGGATCTGGACCCAAGAATCCCTTCCCTTGTGAGCGCCACTGATTGAATGTGTATTATGAGTGCAAATGCTGACGTAGAGAAGGGTTTTTCTCTCAGCACTGAAGTTGTTATGTTGATTTATAGCGAAAAAAATCATTCAACAGAAAAAATATAAAGATAAAAATATAAATTTGCATAAATTAAAAGTATTGAAATGACTTTTTATGTGTTATTGTTAATTAAAAATATAAAAAAATTGCAGAAATCCAAGTTTTATTTTACAAATTTATTCAGCATATATAATGCTACTACATTTATTATAATTTTGTTAAATAAAAAAATAATCACTTTTACTTTTTACCTCATAATTAAAAAAATAAAAAAATAACAGGAAAATATTCTTGAGTTTTCTTCGTCTGATATTCAACAATGATTACAGAGAGCTTCTGTATGTTTAAAATTGTAACACCGAAATAAAAATGTTCCTTTTAAAAAAATTTTAAAGCTCTTAAAAATAACAGGAGAAAAAAATAAATTTTCTTTTGCTTATACATATATTAAAAATATTTTTCAACTTTGAATGAGTCATTTCTTTAACACTTTACATTTTACCTTTTATTTGCTTGTTTGCAATAAGTTGGGAGAAGTTTCTGTTGGCCGTAAGTGGAGAAAATGTCTATTTCACAATCTGCAGAGAATGAATCACATCAGCCACAGATGTGAATGAGAAACCTCCCCTTCCGAACAACCAACACAGAAACCGAAAAGCAATAAAATCATCCCCTGCAAAACCATTTGAGGACCTCCCGCAGTTTTAAGGGGAGAAGGCATAAAACTGTGGTGCGCTTTCGAAGCAGTTCGCGAAATTCAACAGAAACATTTTCGCTACCACTAACTTTGAAAAAGTAGACCGCTTTCGAAGTGAAATTCAATTAGCGGGTCATCCACTCAGAGGGTTAAGTATTGGCTTTTGTATATAATTTTGTATATGACAAATCCTTCAGAATCGCTAGTAATTATTGATATAGTTTTTGATTTAGTATTGATAAACTTTTATCAAATACAATGTGAAGTACTGATACAATTATTATATCAATGTAAATACTCATTTCATTTTTTACTATGCCAGAATGTGTGTTGTTTTGCTTCCTTTCAGTAAATTAATAACTTTTTTAAATCATTATTTTTTCAATTTTTCAATATACTCTCGCACCCATATAGTATTATCACGGCTCCAGTTTGGGAAAATCTGCTTTATTTAGATTGAGAGGAATAGTAACATATTTCTACTCTTAAAAATGTGATTTTGTAGTCGTTACCCATCCGCTACTCTAGGTATCTCATGTTGTATGAGTATTAATTGCTTTTGAGTTTTTGATGTCTAAATCCTAGTAATTTTTCAATTCTATTAAGAAATATAGCCCTCGCCTCTTGATTTAAAAAGGACAGGATTTGAATTTCTGAATGGAAAGTATATTAATCGTTTACGCTCCTGAAACCCTTCTTCCGAGTTTAATACCCGTAAGACCCCATCTTAGAGGCGTTCTAAAAAAAGAAACTTTTTTTTTTTCCAAATTTCAAGTCTGCAGTCTAATATTTCAAAATGTGGGTAAAGGTTTTTTTATAACAACTTATTGGAAGATGATTTGTACAAAACCCTATTTTAATGGATCTCTAATTAAGAAAATAATTTTACATGCCAAATTTCATATTTTAGGCATATTAGTTTTAAACGGAAATTTTAAACATAATGCCCCCGGAACCACCCTTCGGGTTCTCACAAAACTCGTTCTTATTGAATTTCTAAACAAAAGAAACATGCTTACCAAAATTCATGCCTGCAAGTGAAAAATTTCCGGATATCTAGTGAGAATCATGTAATTGGGAGTCGTTTTTCTCTTATATATATATACATTATAAAAATTTAAGAAGTCTCAGGGGTGTTAAATTTCTCTAGAGGTCTGAAAATATAAACGATTTTCAAACAAGTATAATTCTTTTAAAATTAAATTAAATGATTCAAACCTTTTACACATAATTTATAAAGGAATGGGGCTTCAGAAAAGCATAAAATGTTTAAAATATAATCATAATTTTAAAAATCATAAGCATATGAAAATTTTATAATAAATAATAAGTATTTTTTTGCGTTGCGCATGCTATTTTCTAAAATAGTAGCCTCTGATGTATAAAACTTTACAGAATTATAAAATGCATCATAATCTTTAAACACTACCTAATTTTGGTATTATATGTCTTTTGTATTTCAAAATATTTGTAAAATAATGCAATTTTTTAAATATTTTTTAAAAATGTATTTTTTTTATTTATTAAAATATGTAAGTTATTCTATTTATATAAAAGTAGCTACAGTGTAAAAAAATACATTTATCTTCATAAATCAACTTATTGCTAGTAATATTAAAGCTACTATTTTAGAAAATAGCATGCGTGACGTAAAATTTCATAAATATTTCTTATTGAAAAGTTTCTTATTTTCATATGCTTCTAACTTTTAAAATTATGATTATATTTTAAACATTTTATACTTTTCTGAAGACCCATTCCTTTATGATTAATCTGTAAAAGATTCTAAATTTTTAATTTATATTTAAAAGAATTATACCTGTTTGAAAATTGCTTATATTTTCAGATATATATATATATATATATATATATATATATATATATATATATATATATATATATATATATATATAAATGTATGCATGTGTATATATTTTTTAAAACTTTAAACACTATACTTCAAGAGTTCTAATTAAAGGAATTTTTTAAAAAATGTACGAAATAAAATATTTAAAAAATAGCTTATTTTGTTCTACTGAAATGTGATTCAAAATATATTTCAGAATTCTCTCCAGTTTTATTTGATTTTAAAATAAAAATACAAGACACACACTAGCAAAAGAGTTAGATTTGTAACAGATATTATGAAAATTTAATTCACATATATAGCAACTTGAAAAAAAATGAGACAAGAAATTGCTCTTTTTCGTGTAAGTTAATATTTCAAACGGCAAGAAGATTTGACGGAGTGACGCTTAAATTCAATACCCTGCATACTGCTCTCGGATATGGAGAAAGATGAAAATGCGCTGTTACTTTTCGTCCGAGGAGTATGCCGCTTTCAGATTCTGAAATTCGGTAAAGTCGCATTGTAGATCGGATCGATAACTCAAATAGATTTCAATCTTTCTGTGGAATAAAACTAGTGCCGTACAATACAGCAACTGCAATATAATGGAATCGGAATAAAAGAAAGAAATCTATAAATTTATAAAGCATTGGTCTATATACTTGGGGGAAATTTTAAGGTTAAATTTTGTGACTGAAAATAAGGGTATATATATATTAGTTTACAGTTCAGTGGCAGTTCCAGGTTTTGTATAGATATTTTAATTCCCAAAAGCACTTGAACTTTTTGAAGCTACAGAATATATATATATATATATATATATATATATATATATTTCAATAGAATTTTTTTTCTTAACATTCTTCTTTATGACAGAAACCTTATTGTTCTCTATTCATACTTTCATTTTTTTATACTGTCTGGTATTTAATTCCACATGTTTAGAAATAAGCCTAATTTTTCAACATGACTCTATTTTTCTACTATGCTGAAAATGTATGCTGTACGAGGAAAGTGGTACCATAAAGCAGCTTATCCCTGATTCACTGGCCTAATTTAGCGACAGCCTTAGAAATCGTAATAGGTCTCCATTTTAGTCCAAATACTCTTTCTGTAACTGTTGTTCTGTTCTGTTATTTTTCTCGGAATCCAATTTCTTTCTTTTTTCGCCATTGATACGTATATATATATATATATATATATATATATATATATATATATATATATATATATATATATATATATATATATATATATATATATATATACCTTAGAATCCAGTGTATAACGCACACCTCCGTTTTTATGAAGAAACATGAAATGCAATTATGCAATGCTCTTATGATTTAAAATCATTTTTTTTCGAGATATTATTCCAAGATTTAGAAAAAAGTTGCATAATTTTAGAACTTCAACCCTTAAAGTGCATTAAGTATATCATTTCTTTTAACTAAACAATATTTCAATCTATGCAGAAATCTAACTTTTTGCCTATGCTAATTTTTTTCTTTTATTTTTAAGGTTATAACGTGCACCCTTACATTTCAATCTTATCCTTAAAAGTGTGCATTATACGCCAGCATTTTCGATATATAGGTATAAATAATATTCCTATTATATTTCTGGAAGTTTGTTAAAACAATTGTAAGACGCGTCGAGTGGATGTTATTATTGTAGGTAACCAAATATAGGGCGTGGCCGTTGATGTGATTTCCTATGTTACGTGTAGCGTGGTCGAGTCGGGTAGTATCGAAGAGTCGCTCATGGAAATCGAAATTCCTTTTTATTAACATCCAGAAACACATAAAGATCCAGTAGGGACGGCATTACACATACAAGAAGCAAACATGGACGACACAACACAGACAAAGGCACACACAGAACGCGCTGCAGCCGGCTACATGACTACAGAGAAACCAGCGAAGAGAGAGAGGTTTCCAGAGACATCAACGTTTATACCTGACGTTGAAGACCACGTGACATTTTTAATAAGAGCTCTGATTGATTACAAGGGGCGAGGAAGGGATTTATCATGTAATACTATTAGTCGATTACGATTAAAATCAGGGTGTTAGTTTCGAACCAAATAATTAAAAGATTATTTGATTATTATTAAAAGAGTTAATTAAAAGGAGATGCGCTAGGGGGAATCATTAAATATATATATGCATGCATATGTATATATGTATTGACTGATGCATCTGCTAATATTTTCCTTTTTAATAAACATCAGACTCAAGACTGATAACAAATGTTTTATATTGGTATGTACTAATAATTAATATATATATATATATATATATATATATATATATATATATATAAAATATATAAAACGATCTTTTAGATTGAAAAATACATGCAAAGTCAGCAAGGCTAATGATGATAGAATTCTCCATACAACTCTACAATGATCTACCAGCGTTTTGGCAACTTTTCAATCCCTTCAGCGAAGAACTGTGGCCTGCGCGAGTCCAGAAAGCGATTGATCTCATTTATGACCTCATCATTTGAATGGAAGAGTGTACCATCAAGATTCAGCTGTAAATGTGAAAACAGATAGTAATCGGAAGGTGCCATGTAAGAATATATCTTGCGCCATTTTAAGAAAAAAACGCCGAAAATTATTTACACTCATGTCCATAAATTAAGGATACTTCAGAATCACACAGAAATTGAACTTTAAAATAAAAATTCCACCTGTAGAATTATCAGACACATCTTAAAGAAGAATATGCAAATTGCAGAATACCACCAGATGGCACGGATAGTACGTCACAATGACGAGAGTGTAAGAGAGGGGTATATTAGGAGTGGTGGCCAAGAAGTAAAATTGTTCACAAGCACTTTAAAAGCATTTCAGTGCAAAAACCGCATAGTTATGACACGAAGGAAGCGTTTAGATGATTTTTTACGTGGTAGAATTATTGGACGACTGGAATGTGGACGTACCCAGCTGGAAGTATCCGAGGAACTTGGAATCGCCCAGAGAGTCAACTCCAGGCTTTGGTAACGATTACAAGATGATGGTAATGTGAGTAGATGTTACAGCACAGGTCGCTCCCGAGTTACAACGCCGAATGAGGACCGATATTTTGTAATTACTGCCAAAACAAACAGACGGAGTACAGCCGCAGACAAGTCTCGTCAGCTCTCTTCAGCTACCAGTACGACAGTTTCAAGGCAGACCGTGTATAGACGCTTAGGGCCCATTGGTCTATATGCTCGTAGGCCTGTCAAATGTGTTCCACTTACCGCAACTCACTGTCGCCTGCGATTAACCTGGAGTAGAGAGCATGCATTGTGGACACCACAACAGTGGTCTTGTGTGATGTTTTCCGACGAGTCCAGGTTTAGTTTGCAGTCTGATTCTCGCCGGACATAAATATGAAGAGCACCAGGTGCCCGTTCCCACCAAGAGAAAACCATTGAACGACACCGTTATGGTGGTGCAGGACGGCTCGTTTGGGGAGGAATTATTCCTGGTTCCAGAAATGATCTGCATGTTCAGAATGTAACGGAGACAGGCCACATCTATCGGTATGTCATTCTGGAACAACATGTAAGTTTGTTTTGGGCCGCCATGGGTGCTGAATTTCTGTTTATGGATGACAACGCCCGTTCTCACCGTGCAAACATTGTAGACGAATACCTTCAATCGGAGGATATCACCCGTATGGATTGGCCAGCATCCTCACCGGACTTGAATCCAATAGAGCATGTGTGGGCTATGCTTGGCCGACGAATTGAAGCCCTTTAACCCCCTCCCACCTGTCTACCGGAACTACGGAAGACATTGCTTGATGAGTAGTGTAATATTCCCCAAGATCAAATTGATACTTTTTATAATCAGCATGCCTAGTCGTTGTAAGGCCTCTATTGCATTGTCCGGGAGATATACTCCGTATTAACCATCATTCTAACCACGTTATACTGCTTTTTGTAATTAGGTTCTTTTTTGAAATTTACTCCAGGGAGTAGAAACCGCAATTTTTATTAATTATGTAAAACATATAGCATCTTTTTTGTTCTTTACTTTTTGTTTAATAAATAGACTTTACAAATAAGTCAAATTTGTTTTGCTTCTCTCTCTTTCTTTGCCTGAGCTTCGTTATCCTTAATTTATGGACATGAGTGTATTTTGACATACATCAAGCTCTAACGCAATATTTCGTGTTGAAACATTTCTGTATTCATCAATGATTTACTTTAACTAGTCACAAACAAACCTCATTAGAGTGGTAGAACGTGGTTCATCTTCAATGTCGAAATTCCATGCTTTAATCTTTCGAAACCAAACTTTTACTTTATCGTCAGGAACAGCATTGAAACCTAAACTTTCACAATTTTTTGTGGCATTCAGTTGCAATGAGTTTATTTCGTAACTAATAGTTATGATGTGTTATGTGATAGCTCTATTTTAAAAACTTTTTGGTGTACAAGATAATGAAATTTTGCCAAACAAATCACACAGTCATGTAGTTCCAACTTTCACATTTAGATTGCAAAAACCCAATTGGAGAAAGGTCAACTTCCACGGAAATGGCCGCTGTTGGTACGAAGGAATCTTCCCTTGGTGAAATCGATACCTAGATTATTTTAAATGCTCTAAAAATGGATCATAATATAACTATGGATTACATTGTTTTTTGGTGATTTCTACACTCTTACACAGAGACATTAATATATGAGGTTTAGTGTAACTTTAAAGGTTACAATTTGTTTAGGATTTTTTTCTGTTTTGGGATAAAAATAGAGTTTATTTTATATGCCTCTTTTATGTCTAATTATATACTACTTTTCTTTTATAATTTGGAGATATAGAGTATCGTAAGCATGAATGCTCTTTAGACTGTACATCCAATTTGAAAAAGATAAACTAATATTTCAATTGCAGTATTTTAAGAAATAACTCAATAACTAAATGAATCATACGCATGTATATATTTCTCTCTTTACAAAATCTAGTATTTCATTCCTCTAATCACTAATTTTTTACTTGTCTGGTAAAATTTTGAGGAACATTAATTTTTATAAATTTTGCTGTCTCAGTTATTAATCCAGTTTTTGAACTTGATATGCCATATAAAAATCAAGTGTATAAGTAACAAGTAACACAATTTTAAAGTATTATTTTTCTTTAAGAGTATTTAACAATAACGATATTTCTCAGAATTATATATCATGTTAGTCTATTGTCTTTTTTCGAACGAAAGTTCATAATTTGTATCTCTTTCTTGATTTTTGACAACTGATATCTTTTTAACAAAGTATATATTTGAAAAGCAGGAATTATTTTCTAATGTGGATCATTTTATCGGTTGTTTATATATCCTGTTACTTAAAATGGCTTAAGAAAGTATTCAACTTTATTTGAATAACACAGATCAACAGGTTTTTTTAATTCAGTATTTGCAAATATTTTTGTCTTATATAAGTTATAATTAAGTTAGGTTACCAAATGTAATTTTAGCATTTAAAACTGTAAATGTTTCATCCTATTAAGGAACATAGTTTAATTTACTTTGGCCCTTTGAGCTGTCACATAAAATTCCAAATAATAGCCATTTTAGTAAATACCGCAGTCTTTTGCTGACACGCGAGTCTCCTAAGACATTAATTCCCTTTGATATGTTTAACTTCACTGCAGAAGAATTTTTGTCAAGTATAACTTTATTTTTGGAGAGGAGGAAATGGGGTTTGTTGTATGCACAATTATTTGCTATGGTTTTTCAATATAATTATGATCCTAAATAAAATTAGTGAAAAATGATACACATAGAAAGGAAAAGAAAGATATCCATGTGATTAAAATATGGCACAATAGATAAACATGAGCAATGTGTAACAGCTTTAGACTTGACAACACTTCCAGTATTTAATAATTGCATTTCATTCACAACATATACAAGTCTGAAGTAAGACTATAGATAAATTCCATATTTAACTTCGATTAAGCTATCCGGCTACGTTCGGAACCGTGATTTTCAAAAGCGAATAAATGGATACTTTTCATGATATTAAGTGTCACTTAGAAAAGAATATATGCATAAAATTCTTTTAAGGACATTTTGACAAAAAACATTTACTTAAATACAATATTTTGGCAAAAAATTAACTTAGAACAATATTTTTCCCAAATGTTCTCCTTTTGTGAAAAATGTTTCTATTAGGATAATATTTTGCCTGAATATAGCTCTGACCCCTGTTCAGAGGCTCAACTAGAATTTTTTTTAAATATATAACTTAGAAGTGGGTTTAGTCATATTTTACGACAGCAGAGGGGAACAATTTTAAGAAAAAAACGCGAATAATTATATCAAAGGGTAATAACTCTGAAAATAATGTGAATTTTTCAAAATTTCTACTTGAGCCTCTGTAGATATGTCTGATCTATATACATGCAAACTATTATTGTAATAGAACCATTTTTCACAAAAGGAGAACATTTGGAAAAAGGATTATTCTAAGTTAATTTTTAGCCAAAATATTATATTTAAATATTTTTTGTCAGAATATCCTTAAAACAATTTTATGCGTGTATTCTAATCTGAGTGACACTAAATATCATGAAAACTATCCATTTATGCGCTTTTTTAAAATCACGGTTCCGAACGTAGTCGTATACCTTAAGGACGCTAAATCTATTCCAAAACTGCTCAAAATCTTTCATGAAAAAAATAAGTAATCTTTTCTTTAACGGAATCTAGAACGAATTACTTACATATATGAAATTTTAAATAGAAAAATTTATTTGAGATAAGAACTTGATTTATCTCAAAATGATTTCAATTTTTATAACTCAAGGCGTCATTGTATTAATACAATTACCTTATATTCAATTAAAATCCTAAAAATCATCTTGACAGTTTGAATACTGTCCGATATGAAGAATATTTTAAACACAAATTAAACAGCATCTACTCTGTTGCTCAGAAACTGAGTGTTCTGGTCAGATAGGTTGCGAAATAAAAGCCAAAATCTGAAGAAATTCGACTTTCATTAAGATGCTGTTTAAAATTAAAGGAACAGTTGAAGTACATACAAAAAGAGTTTAACTGTTTAATTTACGTAAATGACTCAAAATGGAGAAAAATCATGAAATATTTATCACTGCAAGAAACGAAACCAAATTGCAAGAGTCGGTTTCTAAGGTGTGTGACCACCTGTTCTTACAATATAAGCATCACAGGAATGATTCATGCAACAAATCAGAATCTGGATGGAAGTGCGGTGATAGATTCTGTCAACAGCAAAATGTAATTTTAAGCACAGAAATTCAGTTATGGGTGACTGACGAGCAGAAACTCTTCACCAATGCATATCATAAACATGCTGAGAATTAATTTTAATCTACAAGTTTTGTAACTATAACATGGGAATCATTTTCAAGATATTTTTTATCGGATAAGAACAGAGTGTTATCACTTTACCATCCATGAATAAGAACTGCGAATCCGTAGACACACTTTAAAGATGAACACAATGTCCTTTAACTTCATATATGTACTATTCTTGGAATCTGTATTACATTATGTGCTATTAGGGAAGCCTTGTTCAAAAATGCAAATATCAATGCATTCAATAGATGATACTATGTGCACCCTCAATGATGATCCACCGCATCGACGTCGATCTTGTTCTGGTATGTTATGAGGTGATAACATATTCTATGTTCTCTTCATATTATACTGTAAAGAGAATCAATGAGACAGCTTAAATATGATTCGTCTCAGAGATTCTCATCCCAATATTGATCGTCTTTCCAATTCCCATGTTCTCGTCTACATCACAAAGGGATCTATTTTGCACAGAGGTCAATAGCAAGAATACAATTGGACGTCCGGCATACAGGTCACTCTCACTCAATCCCCTTTAAGCTGTAACGTTGGAATTATTATATTTCGCAAGCTCCGAAGCTGTTTACCCCACAACGTCTAGATGTATGATGTAGTTAGGAACATGAATCGGTCTTTTTTATCTATTGTCACTCTCGGTTATATACTTTTAACTCGCACACAACATACCGCTAACCTTCCCACTCTTACTAGTGTCTGCGGGCCCGTACCACTACATCTTTAAATAGCCGCGCTTTCACAGCGCTCTCTATAGTTGAACTTTCACACAAATTTCTACTTTAAATCCGTAAGACTGTATCTGATAAGTGCTAAAGAGCCACAGCTAAACGTGCAATTCATTTTAGACCGAACTAATTTCATGAAATTTTGGAATAATATAATTCATATCTCTTTGTTTATAAATATCGCATTTTTAAAGTTGAAAAATATGTCATGCACATAAGTTTGTTTTCTATTTCGTGTATAAAGTGAAAGCTCTTTTAGTATTACTACATAGACCAGAAATATTGATCTCACTTATACCAGAAAAATGGATCAAAGAGATTAATTTATAGAAAATAAAATAATCTGTTCTTGCAATACAGCTTTGGAGCTTTTCCTTGAAAGATGTTCTGATCTTGGGTCATATTTTTTTAACATTGCACCAAGTCAACCTTAAGGTATACTTCAAAAATTATAATGTTTTAAGTAATTATAAAAAATTTGTACTCAATTTATGTACATATATGTACACAATGTTAGGAGCAAATTGTATTTTTGTTATTAACCAATTTTTTAAATGTTCCCTTTTATATTTGTTCTTATTTTCTTTGTAATTATTATCCATACGCGCGTATTTTCTGTTAAATAATCTCATTTTCTATCATCACTTACCAAGGTCATATACTAAGTATTTATGCTTTGCATGATGGCAACTTGTTTACTTTCAAAATTGTTTGAAGAGAAAGAATTTGTGGAATGTTTGTCGCTCGCTATTGTTGAAAGAGTTGTGGCTCACGCCAAATAGTTGCGGGCATTTGTTTATCGATTTCTTCGTAAAATAAAACTATTGTGTTTTTGAGTCAAGGGTTTTAAAATCTTGTATTTCATGCGTATAAGTGTGTGTTTAATATTATTAAAACAAATGATGGTATAAGAAGTTTTTGTTAAATAAAAATTTATTTCATTCGTGGTTTTCTTTTAGAAATCCTAATTGTTTCAGTTTAAAAACCAAACCCTCATTAATCAAAATATATTTCTATATTTCATAGTTTCCTGTTTTCGTCTTAAAAGTCTTGCCGAATCAGCAATATTTAGAATATATAGAAATTTATCTATCCTTACTGAAGTTGCAATTGTTACCCTACGATTGATATTTAGTTTAAACATATTATTTGCTCTTAGAATAGGTAGATATGGTTAATTTAATCTGATCTATCCATGACTTTAAGATATTTTTCAACAATTATCTAAAAGCTTACAGCTCTAAATTAATTTGAAAGAACTAAAAGATTCATAGTAGAAATGATTTCTAGAAGTGATGTTTGAAACAATAAGGAAAATTGACATATTTAGAAATTTGCTATTTTAATCACATGATGTAATTAACTATAAACCCCACAGCAATTCCCAATACATTATATAAAAAGTGGTATTCACATTTTTGGATTGGGAAGGTACATTTCCAACAATCCTCTATATATATTTAGACCCACTAATATACTAGTTTCTACTTTATAGCCGCACTAATAATATCCTCACATATATTTAGTTTTTATAATACAGATTTTGCTTCAGCTATTACGTCTCGTATTTATTAAAATATACCTTCATTTCCTCACATTAAAGCAATCTGTGTACTTCATTACTAATTGACAAAAAATCAATATCTCCAAAGAAGATATTTCTCTACAGTGATAAATTTCGCTAATTAAATTTATAATTTAGTTAGCATTAAAATTCTGCCTCTTTCTATTGACTTAAGCTGTCAATAGTTCTCATGAACTGACATGTATACTAAGAAAATTATGCATTTTTTCAGACGCTATTAGATTCTAAGGTTTTTAAATTTAAAAACTTATTTTTACGACCATTTTTTAACGAAGTTCACGTGTTTAATAAATTGCTTCCTTAACATGTCTAGAATACGATGGTAAAGTGACTTTTTAAAATGGAAGCCGTTATAAAAAAGGTGATAGAGAAAAGTACCTGTTTAGAACGCTGAGTTGGCAATCGAAGTCTGAGCACATTGTGCACAGTTGGCCTGATACCATTGACACTTTTATGCATATGCATGTATACGTTTATACTATAGACAAGTTTGTAGAGGTTTAAAAGAAAATATTTCTAGTTATTAAATATTTCGTCGAGCTTGTTTTAGCTTCGAACAACATCACAGATTCAGGGTTAAGTTAAGATTTTCATTATTTAAATCGGATTTGAAACTTTAAACACGTTTTTCTCAAAACAATGTTTTTCAAACTTTCTTCCATGATATTTCAAGAATGGTTTGACCGAATAACTTCCCATTTATAGGGCACACTCAGCACATATATACGCACCAAATGAACGACTAGCATTGAACAAAATTCAAAGTATTTCTATTTTTTATTACAAAAACATAAAAAAAAGGAAATTCGAAAGTTTTTCTTCAGAAATCTACCAAAAATCCAATTTTCAATATTTTCCATTGAGTACAGTCCATTATGTGCATTTAAGCTTATAGATTGTACAAACCACCGTTATTTTTTTTTTATTTATTTCAGATAAGCCAATAACCGGAATCGTGGATGAAGTGAGCGTCCCTTTCTCGAGGCGGGTGTGTTAAGAGCTCTATAACTCACGTTCTATAGGTTATTTTTGGCTAAACATACTCTTAAAATACATAGAAATAAATGATAAAAAAAAACTTAAAGTTCTTTTACTAGTCGTCAAAAAAAATCCTTAAAAATGCTTAAAATTCGAATTGCTAATTTAAAGCATTAGAAATAAAACATTACTCAGTGAAAATGTCATCTTTTCTATATTAAAATATTCCAATGAATGACATTTAATCGAGACAATCACTAAGAGGCAAATACTATTTTTGGTAAATATTTCAGAATTTAAGCTATGAATTAATTTCTCCTAAAATATGATCCAAAATGTAAAACTAACGACTACCTCTTATTGAGATAATTTTTAAAAAGTTTTCATCGAAAACTTGCATTGAAATTTCAAAGTTTTATCAAACTTACCTGCAATAACTTCTTTTGAAATATATTGCAAGATGAAAAGCACCGCCAGCCATGGAAGTTCCATGATATTCTTAATGATTGCCTTTAGAGCCTGAGCAATTAATATATCTGAAAGGAAAAACAAATGGATTTGAGAACTAAAATATCATGCATTATATTTCAAATACAGAGATTTTAGTTTAGTTTACTTGTTAAATCAGAATTTTTAAGAAAAGAATATTGCCATACAATATCATTAATATTTATCTGACATTTCCTTAAGGAGTTCATAAATCTTCCAAATATTTTAAATTTAGTTAAATTAGTAACACTTTTTCTTCCACTTTATTACTTATGTTTTAGTTTCACAGATTTTGTTAACTCAATAAATATAAAGGGTGTTTTTTTAGAGGTATAGAACTTTAAATTGCAATACAACAACGATATATTATTCGATTGACATGAATTTTTTTTTATTCGAAAGATAATCTTCTGGCATTACATTTTAAATATGATTTTCGGCATATGACTGCCACGGCTGAATCGGATGTAGTTCAATCTAGACGTCCAATTTTCGATGACTTTTTCCAACATTTGTGGCCGTATATCGGCACTAACACGGCGAATGTTATCTTCCAAATGGTCAAGTGTTTGTGGCATATCCGCATAGACCAATGACTTTACATAGCCCATAAAAAATAGTCTAGCGGTGTTAAATCACAAGATCTTGCAGGCCAATTCACAGGTCCAAAACGTGAAATTAGGCGGTCACCAAACGTGTCTTTCAATAAATCAATTGTGGCACGAGCTGTGTGACATGTTGCGCCGTCTTGTTGGAACCACAGCTCCTGGACATCATGATTGTTCAATTCAGGAATGAAAAAGTTAGTAATCATGGATCTATACCGATCACCATTGACTGTAACGTTGAGGCCTTAATCGTTTTGAAGAAGTATGCAACGGTGTTTCGACATACACTTGTGAATTAGCTTCACTCCAAATGCGGCAGTTTTGTTTGTTGACGTAGCCATTCAACCAGAAGTGCGCTTCATCGCTAAACAAAATTCGCTTATGAAAATCGGGAACAACGGCAATCTCGTTTTGGGCCCATTCGACGAATCTACGTCTTGCTTGATGATCGTTTTGAAGAATTGCCAAACCAAACTGAGAATAAATCACTTGACAGCTGTTAAATCGGTCACCATATTGGAAAGTAATGCCAACTTAAATTTCTATACCTGGAAAAAAAACACTCTTTACAAATAATATCAAAAATACTTAATAGGATTTATTTTCGAACGGTTTATATGTACGTCTTACGTATAAGTTATTTCATGTTACATAATATTAGAAAA
This sequence comes from Trichonephila clavipes, assembly GCA_019973935.1. Taxonomy (NCBI): domain Eukaryota; kingdom Metazoa; phylum Arthropoda; class Arachnida; order Araneae; family Nephilidae; genus Trichonephila; species Trichonephila clavipes. The sequence continues at coordinate 367,003 of BMAU01019948.1, read as the reverse complement.
ACGGAATGTAATTTTGGATTTCAGCATTTATATCTGATATTTTGGCTATATAAAGATATTGCGTAACGTTTGAATTATATGTAATGCACTTACTAAATAGAAATATCTTAGTACAAAATGTTATATATGTTGTTTCTTTTATACGATGTCCTGGTATAGGCATAACTGATGGGTTTAGATGTTACACACGTTATATTCGGTGTGAACCATCCAGGTTATGGAAGCGACAATATAAGGGGATGGATTTGCTACCTTTTGTTGCTAATACTGTTACACCGTTGCTTGTTTTAGATCAAAAACTAATTCAGTAAAATAAAAACAATTATTTGCTGAAATTTTATTGCAGCATACTCTTTAGTTTATATCCAGAGAAAGCATATTCAGAAAGACAATACATCCATATACATGGTATCCCAAAATTTACGCAAGATGTAATTTTCCTAAAAAAATACAAATTTATAGTTAAAAATTGTAAATTTTATATTGATTCTTGATCTATACAGTATAAGGTTATATATGAAATTGCACACCAAGTATAGGAACTTGTGATGTTCCTCCCCTTGGAAGAACATCTCTCTCGAAGTATCAACGTGCGCTAGAGGCGTAGGATTAAAGAAAGAACTAGGATCAAACATTATCTTAATATGAATTTATTAAGATATTCAACTTAATTTTTAACAAATTAAATTATAATGATTAATATGAGAGAATCTACGATGATAAAATACACGACACACAATATATATATAGATTTATATATATATATATATATATATATATATATATATATATATATATATATATATATATATATATATATATATAATACTTAATCTAATTCAGACCACTATCAATAAGCGGACCACCTAATCCTCGATTCTAATATTAAATAATCAATCCTACCTTATTACAACTTGGGGAAACGATTAATCTTGTTCTATCCTTAATCTTGTCTTTGTAAGCACTGGTGTGCAACTTGACTTTTATTTATTTTATCACTAGTAACTTTTATTGAAGTCACGCAAAACACATTCAGACTTGAACAATGAACTATAATAATCATCAACTGCCCCAAACTAACATCAACTGTCAAACATTACCTTATATTGCCATTCCGCTTACTCTAAGTTCCGATATTTAAACGTTTGTTCATTTGAATCTTTCATTCACACTTCACTTCTTGGATTTGGTTGGAAAAGAGTTGCCATTAATTCTGGCCCAAAGAACCCAAAGGACATGTTAAAGAAACGACGCGTGGACCGTCACAAACTGCTTTGCTAGAACATGCGGCATTTTATATTTAAAATTTTCCGTTGCTGTTTTCTGGTAATGTGACTGTACTTCGTTGTTACAATGCACAGTTTTCTGTTTCAAGGTGTGGGTGGTCTTTGGTTTGTTGACACAAATATTACTATTTCAAATTCCCAAGGAAAATACCAACGGCGTTAAATTTCCTGAAATATGTTCAAACTATCTGATCAAACTATTGCTAAATAATTAAAAAATCTTGTTCTTTTATGTGGTTTCTCATTTTTAATAACCCTGTACTATCAGGTGTAACATGATCATTTTTCCGTTTTGGCAACGCTTTATAACAAAATTCGCAAAATTCAAATCTTGCGGTAATTTGAGGACACCCTTTACACAATTCAAATTCAAATTCTACAAAATGCTGGTTCCAAGCTATTGACTTATAACTTCTTAAGCGATATTAAGAAGTCCTTACCTGAATCGTAAGGGAAGTTTATAAGGTGTTTATGTGAGAGAAATTTGCGGAAATGGTAAAACGTGCTCAGCCAAAGATGTGCTTAAAGTGACCATTGAAAGCTGTTGGAAAAATATCTCAAATGACACTGAAAATATTTCCAGAATTATGGCTTCAAGAAGGATTCAATTAATTGAAAAGAAGTTTGTGCATTATTAGTAGTTACTTAAGAAGTGTCAATTTCTCCCCCAGTTTTCTACTTATATAAACAAAAAAAAAAAAACAATTTTTCTGAATAAAAAAATAGTTTAAATTTCGTACCACTTTATAGGTATAGGTAAAACTGATAGTTTTTGCTATGTGTTTAAATTTGCATACATTTCAAATATGAGGTTCTGAATTTGTTGAAGATTTTCTATAATATTTCATTTTGAACTATATATATATATATATATATATATATATATATATATATATATATATATATATCTGCATTCCAATGGGATTCTTGACCTTATTCCACATTTGATAAAACATAAAGAAAATAAGGAACATAATGCCCTTTTCCTGACTGCTCAAAAGTTTTTTCAATGTTATTCCTATAAAAAAACATCCATAGAAAGCTTACACAAATGTAACTTTTTTATCTTATTTCCTCTGTGCCAGATTTTGATGATTCTATCTCACAATCGCAATTTGCAATGAGGTTTATAGCTCTTTTTGAAAAATGCGGACGAAAACTATTCGCATACATTGTTTTCCATTTTAAATTCTTAGAAAATAGGAAAATTCTTTCTGTGCTTTATTATTCGACTTCTTCTTTTGGTTAAAGTAATCATTGTTTTACTTTTATTAAACAATGTTAATTTTGGTTTCATTCTGCTTAGTCGTATATCAAATGTAATACAAAACATGATGCACGACTTTTAAATGATCGGCAAAATACTTTACACATGAGAGATGAATTATTGATAAAGTGAGAAACAATATTTTTCTGCAAATCCAGAGAAATATTGTTTAATTCTTTAATTAGATACATTTTCAAATATTGCGGCTTAATAATTTTTTAGACATTATACAAAATAAAGCGATTAATATATTATTAATGTTTTAAGTTAGAAAAAAAGAGAATATGCATATGCTTAAAATTTTTTATTTAAATTACTCAGCTAAATAATTTTCATAAGTATTTGAGAAATCATGCGTTCCTTTTGATATTTAAGACAGAGAAAGTAATTTAAAAATGACATGTTTTCAATTTAAATATTTAGAGATATTATGAAAACATTTAAATATTACAATTGAATATTTTTGGCTATTTTCTATTGTATCATTTTAGCAATTACAATAGTTCAAATTGTAATTCTAACTAGAGAGGTTATACATACATACACACACACACACACATATATATATATATATATATATATATATATATATATATATATATAAATATATATAAAAGTATGTATTATTTATCAAAAACAAGAAATAATAGATAAAGAACGTAACAAGAAATTACGTAATAAAATATATATATATATATATACATATGTGTGTATACATTGTATATATGTATGTATGTATATATATATATATGTATGTATACATATATATATGTATGTATGTATACATATATATATATATATATATATATATATATATATATATATATACTGGTGTCCAAAAGTTTAGCATAAATCGTAAAATGCGAAAAACATGGAGTAAATATTCGTAAAATTATTCCAAATTTCTTGCGGATATTAATTGGGTGAAGAAGAAACAATGGGTTTATTCAAAACTTTTCAGTCGACTACGTCCTGCGCGGAACACCGGCGCGTGTCGAAACACGGAGAGACCGATTCATGCAGCATAGGCAGTTCAGACAAGTTTCGTGCAACTGCTGTGCGAAGGAACGTTGGTAACCCTCAAGCAATTTGAATGATGGCACATAGACACCAAAAACAACCATAGACAACCACATCTTTACGAAAAAAAGAATCATTGGAATGATGGAATCCTCACGATCACAAACCGAAGTGCCTCGAATTCTGAATGTGGACCAGTCTGTGATTTTAAGACTGTGACAGAGGTTTCAAAAAACGGGAGATGTTACCCGACAACCAGTATCAGGTCAACCAAGAGTCACAACCTCTCATCAATACCGATATCTGGTAATAAGTGCGTGACGTCAGAGGGGCAGTACTGCAAGAGTACTGGGTTCAGCGCAGACAGTCACCACAGGAATACGAATTTCGAGACAAACTGTTTACAGGATACTCAATCATGCTGATCTGTATGCCAAAAGACCAGCAGTTTGCATTCCCCTCACGTCTGCGCATAAATGTGCTCGTTTGAACTGGAGTTTGAAACATCAACATTGAAGTGTGGGAGAGTGGGACAATGTGACGTTCAGTGACGAGTCCCGGTTTAGTCTAAGTAGTGATTCTCGGAGGGAAACGATATGGAGATAACGTGGAACACTTTTTGAACTAAGAAACATGACGGAAAGACATCATTTTCCATGAAGGGATTAATGGTATGAGCAGGTATCATGATGGACGGCCGCACAGACCATTTCTTTGACATGAGGACTGTGACTGTTCAAATATAGAGACAAAGTTCTTGAGCCTTATGCTCGCTTTTTTCGAGGTGCTGTTGGTCCGGACTTCAGATTCATGGATGATAATGAGACATGTCACCTAGCGGTGCTGATTGATGACTTCCTTGAAATGGAAAACATCCAGCGCATGTCTTGGCTGGCGAACTCCACTGATTTAACTCCTATAGAGCATGTATGGGATATACTCGGGAGACCAATTGCAGCCCTTTCGCACCCACCAAGCTCAGTTACAGAACTGAAGAGAACTCTCCAAGAAGATTGGAACCGTTTGAGCCCACAACTCCTTCATCATCTCATATCAAGTATGGTAAATAGCTGTGCAGCGTGCCTGGCTGTCAAAGGTCAGCACACGCCTTATTAAACTTCAGCATCAGTATTTTATTTAATGTTTTGTTTTCTTTCATTTTCTCTTTAAAGTGTAAATCCTTGCTGTGCTCAGTTTTCTTTCAAACTGCTGCATTGGATAATAAGATTAATTATTATCATTCTTTTGATTTGCTTCCTTATTTTATAACCATTTTACACTCGCATATCACGTTTCCTGCCATTCTGATTTACAGTTCTCTCTTTATTCACATAATTATCAATTATGCTTAACTTTTGCACAGTGGTATACATACATATATATATACCCTCTATAGATGAAAAAAATAAATAAAAACATATTTCCAAACTTGAAATTTTAAAGTGTCAAAAATATTAATTAATATCTAGCTTTTTATCAGTAGATTAAAAAGATGAAATAAATATTATAAGGTTAATAATTTCTCATCTGTCTGATTAAACAAAAATCTAATTTGCACTTGTTAATAATTTATGTTGAATTTCGATGCCCACTTCTTACAGTTTTAATTCAGTTTCAAGAGCTTTCGTGGAAATTGAAACCATAATTAGCAAGCACTAATTATTGAAGAAATCACAGGATATAAAGCTCTGAAAATGTTTTTAATTACTTGCTTAGTGTTTTACTGCTAATATGATATGCTTCAGGTGATTTTTTCCCATAACTAAGTTCCGTAACCAACACCAAGTCATTGAGCTATGCACTCGTGGTTATTTTACCTTACGTTATTATACCTCTGCTAATTATTTCTGTAATTCAAGTCTTTGAAAAGAAGCTTACTTAATTAAATATTCACTTACGTACGGAGCTAGAGGGAGTCTTTTATGCTATTTCTCGAAGTGTGCAGCCAAAGAGGTAGACACTTTATGTTTAATCTTTCATATATTTACATTTCGTAGTTGTTTTTACATAACATTAATTCTTTATTCAAAATATGTTTTAAATCATTATTTTATTTGTTGATTTTTCATTTAAATATGTAAGGTACAGTAAGACCCCGCTTAATGCGGGGTATACGTTCCATCAAAGTAGAGCGTAATATGAAACAGCGTTAAACGAGGTTATCTCATCATGTAAATAATGGAGTTAGGGAAAAATGGGTAGAAAATTAGTCAGGTATTTTACCATTAAATTTATTATTTATGTTTTTATGACAATAAAACAAAAAAAATTCTTACAAATATAGAAACTTAATAAATGAATATGCATATAAAAATAAATAAAATTCTAAGTCAGTATGTTTGTATTTCAGATAATTCAGTCTCTTCTATTTTTCAATTTTGTGCCATTTTATCAAGAAGGTAGATTGGCTTAATGGCATTTTGCGTTCAATTTCGTCATCAATCCATATAGACAGTCGTTTTTCCATTTCCTCTATTGTATTATATGTAGAACGATACATTCTAGTTGCAGAGCTTGTCGTAGTTGCCGTTACCGATGACAGTATTTTTTTTATTCCTAAGAATGGTCCTTATTGTTGAAGTTGCCAAATTTAATGCAGCACCAATTTGAGATTGACGTTCACCAGTATCTAATCTTCTAATCACTCGTATTTTAGTTTCTAGTGAAATGCTTTTTTTATGCTTTATTTTCGGGCTTTTCATTATCACCCATGATAAAAACTAAAAATCATAATGTTTTTCACTATAGCAATCGTTACATTATATAAATTTATACTTACAATAACCTCAACAAATGTTTGAAACGATAAAAATACTTTCGTATAATACCGCCGGAAAGAAGAAACACAGATAAACTGCTCGGATATCAGGACGCCTAATGCTGCATGCTATTTCAGGGAATCCCTCAATTCAAATAAAAGAGCGTTAAACCGAAACAACGCTAAACGAAGCAGCGTTAAGTGGGCTCTTACTGTATATGAATTTTTTTAAAACATTTGGAATAGGAATAATTAGAAGCAATATTTTTTCCAATTAAAAATGCTATACATACGGAACATCAAGATGCAGCACAGAACTACAAGTTTTATACTTTATTCCTACAAATTTTATATTATTTAATTAATTTGGTTTATTTTTGTCTTTAATATACAAATTTATGTTAGCGTTTGCATTAATATTTATTTAAATCAGCGTTACGCGTCTTCTTTCTATCCTAGGAAAACTATAATTTATTTTGTAAAAAGTTAATAAAATAAGAACTATTTGCAATTATTATTGAATGTATTTGTTTTAACTTGATTTGAAGTAATAAAATAAAATTGAAGTAAAACGCAGTTATGTACTATTTACTACAATTACTTTTTAATTTCCTTTTAAGGCATATTTTTGATGTTGATGAAATTATAATAATTAATTACAAAAATATTTCAGTTTATACAGATATATTAATGCAGTATTTATTTATATATTCTCATGTGGTTTCAACTTTATCAATTAATAAACTATATAAAATTTGAGATTTATTTTAAAAATTCATTGCTTGTAAGGAAAAGTTAATAAAAATTCTAATTTTTGCAATACTTTAAACTAAATATCTTAGAGGGAAAGGTACACTTCTGTATTGAGAAAATACCCTGTTAAGGCTTCCTAAAAGAAAGCGAAATATTTTTGACATTGATGGAAAACAATAACTAGCGCCAAGAAAACTACAAATAATGTCATTGGAGTTCATTGCTTCATTTGTTTCCTATAAAGATTCAAATTAAAACAAAATAATTTAATTAATTAGAATTATCTTTTTTTAATTTTACGTTTTCAGATAAAACTTTTATTTTGATTCAGATAGTAAATCATGTGTGTGTTTGAATTATATTTCATTAAATCCATCGAATAATTTATTTTTCCATAGTTATCAAACACACAAATAAATTATTTTTGTAAAAAATATATTTATAATCCGTACATTATAGATTTTTATACATCTAAATGTAGCTTACTGGTATTCTCCATAAACTTCAAATACGAATGATTGACTTGAATACAATTAGTTCTAATTCTTGAACAAAATTTTTAAAAAACTGCTGAAAAAGGGATGATTTCCTTTTGAATGCCAGATTATTCCTTCCTTTAAATATTCTGGGATAATTACACATTTTCAAAGTTTTTTCTTCAGAAATAAAATTAAAAGTTAAAAAAAAGAGTTCCTACTATAATTTTAGTTTTGTAAATGTATATATTAAGGTCATATCTATCTGCACCTTCTTCACAAATTTTTAAGATTTTCTTTAAAATGGGAAGGAAAAATACATACGTAAAATTTTGCCACAATAATATATTATTAAATATTTTTTACGAGCGTTTCTAACTTGAGTAAAATAAAAATGTACTTTAGAGTTCTTATTTTTTAATTAAGAATTTAGTTCTGCTTTGAGGCTAAATTGATTGAAAATCGTAGTTCCGTTAATGAGAGAAAATCGTATTTTGTTTTGTATAAATGTTCGAGAATGATGAAACAAGGGTGTACACAAGGAGGAAATTTGAAAGTTCAACCCTCTCCCATATGACATATTTTTAATTTTTACAGCATAGATAACGCTTTTGATACATGCGAGTAGATAGAGCTTTTGTCTACATGCTGTTTAGCTAATACTTTCCTTCAGTGGCGCGCACAGGAATTTTTCAAGGGTGGGGGGTCCGGGGTCGAAAGTTCACCATTCTTGTGTATCATGCTCCTTTTGATTTTGTCGATTTTCCAAAACAAAACACAGTAAAAAACTAGTTTTTGAATAAATAATTAGCATTAATTAATAAAATTAATCATTAATAGCAAGTAATTAATTTAATTTTACATACTATATACTTAGAATTTTAATCAATCGGAAAAAAATCAAGGGCTTTGGAGGGGGTCCGGGCCTCAGGACCCCCTTTGTGTGCTCCACTGCCTTCCCTCCATAAAAAGGTTTGTGTACGTTAATGTGCGATAAAATATAGTTTACTCTCCTAAGAAAAATTTAATAGCTTTTGCTTTTTTCTTAATTATCTTTGGTTTCTAAGAGAATTCTTACTTCCTTAATTTTATGTCTCTATGAGGTATAAATTCAGTCAACATTCACATATTTTTTGAACAGTTATTACGAAATACAAAAAGTATTCATCTGTATTATGAGGGACTTTTCACAAGAGGCCTTTTACCATTTTTTTTCACTGGTATAATCAACTATAGTAATATTTTAGAAGTAATGTATATTTACCGGCCTAGTGGTCGAGTGGTATTCTATCCCGCTTTCACACCACAGGTACGGGTTCTATTCTCGGGCTGAGAAAGATCGACTCAGCATTTCATCCCTACTGCAGTGAGTCGATAAATGAATACCAAAGCTTGCTTGGGTACTTCCCTCGGGGTCTCACTTCAGGCTATACGCCTGATCGGAATATCTACTCATGCACCTCATCGCCAGATGGCCACGTATACTGGGATGGGTCCAGTAGGCCTTGCTGCCATGGGCTGTTGCGCCACTGAATTTGAGTTTTATATATATTTACACTCAACACACTGTCCTATTTAGTTTATCGAAGCTTGAAGCTTTTTTTATGCTATTAAAGGGAAGTTGCTCAATGAAAAAAATTAGGACTCATCCTGCAATATTGGACATGCAATTGAGATTCACAATAAAAGAGTTAGGGGAAAGAGAGATGGTAAATTGAAAGTTTTTGAAACTGTACAATCGACATATTTTTACGATCTATCATAAAATTGTAAATTTTGTACGTTTTAACATGATTTTTTAAATTGTGCTTTTATGTCTCACATTTATAAAAAGGTATAATTTACCTCCGTATCTAAATGCTTATAATCCATTGATTTCCATAAAAAGGTAGATAATTCTTTATTTTGCTTACTTGCACTTTATATGAGTATGAAATTTTTTAAAACAAGATAATCAAAAACTAGGTTTGAGATTATTTAATCTCTGCTGCTCAATCATCACAGATAATATTTTCAGGAAAAAAAATCAACGATTTAAAAATGCTGAATGACATCATAACAATGCAATTCTATGTGAAGAGTGTTTCCAAGTGTTTATTAAAAACGGGTTCTTCCAAAAATTGTCTATGAATCGTAAGCTATGAAATAGAATTTAATGGTGAAAAAGTGTTAAAACCTCTGAAAAAAATGTTAATGTTAAATGGCACTGTATTTAGTGGAGAGTTCGTAGATAAATCTCATACCAATTAAAATCATAATACTGGGTGCAAGACTAAAATTAAGATTTTTAAGACAACAAACAACCTTTTCCAAACGTGTCTTTAAGTTGTAATTCAATCATCGTGATGTTGCGGGCAGAAACATCCATGACATATAAATTTTTCACATCATTCGATTTTCCAGACCTACCACTTTGTTTAGGGTAAGCAAAAATATCTGATTGTGAGACAAAGACAATAGCAAAAATAATCATAATGCGAATATTTCACTGACGGCGACATATGATATGTGCTGTAATTAATTCTAAAACATATTTCATTGATTGATATATAGTTTACCATGCAACATTTTGAGGCACCACTAATGTGTGTACGATACGCATTTGCATCACTTGTAATGACGTGAAGACGTTGGAGCGATTGGCTTCGTAGGTTAGTTCCTTCTTGAATCGTCCTTATTGTTCGATTTTGTCCGACATAATCATATATTTCTCGAAGGATATTTAGAATTCTCTATAGGCAGCAATGCTTCAACGGTCAAATTAAGAAACATGTTTGAGTGACTCTCGTGTTTTTCTTTTTAATATATAGAAATTTCTCACTCAAAAGAGTCTCACAAAAAAGAAGCAATTCCAGTATGTCAAAATGGTATTCTGTTACCCTTTCTATCACCAGCTTTGTAACAATGTACATATATACAATGAAATACTAATTATTTGAATATCCAAACATGATGAAAATTTATTGCGGTCTGGATGCTCTTTTCATTGTGTAGTGTTTTAGGTAGCCAACAATGCATTTCTTATAACATTTTTAATAAAGTTTTCGCTAAAAGAAAGACGATTTTCTTATATTTCTTACAGATAACAAATACAAATGAAAATTTTAATTCATATCAGGTTCCCTTTTCAAAAATATATTACATGTTTCATGTTAGATAATCACAAATGGAAGATGCTACGGTAAAACAAAGACAATAAAATTCTGATAATAAGGCAAATAATTAGATAAATTAAAAATAGTTATTCTAAAAAACAGGTTACAAAATAGTAAGAAGTTATACTGTATGGCAACGGCATTCGAAAAAGTATGTACTTCATATTAGGTCAGCTTAAAAGTTTTCAAATAAACATGTGTTGTCGTAACAACTTCAGATAAGAAGACACAAGATAAAAAAAATAATTTAAGAAAAATGTGTTTTGACAGGAAAAGATTGTTATGTGTAATCAGTTAACATGCAAAATTATTTTAATAGGCCAATTTGTCAATCACTTTAGTGTTTAAAGACTTATTTTCAGTCACCTTTCCTTAATTGCATTTTTTTTTCCAAACGAGTAGATATTTAAATTTTACCTACAATATATAGTTATCTTTTGTTTGCCTTTTCAAAAATATTCCTCTGCTTAAAATATTTTAATATATATTTTTTTAAAAAAATCATCACATTTTTAAAACTTTTGTGTTCTTAGGATAAAAAATGGCTTTGTTTTCAAATTTTGTCATCATATTTGTTATATCTTAAAATGGTTATGTACCAAAATCTGTCCTTTAAATACAAACAGAAAATTAAGAAAAAAATTATTAGAAACTTTAAATTACAAGAGAATTGTTATGAATGCATAGTGTGTGTGTGTGTGTGTGTGTAGAATAAACGAGGAAAACTTTTAAAATAACAAAAACAATCATGAATATTTTTCCCTTTTTGTGCAAAGTATATACAAACATTAATGTATATCCAAGCTATACTGATAGAAATAAATGTGAGTGAGAAAGAGCAAAATGTGTTTCTTAGAGTATGACTTCTTAGCATTTTGTGCACTTTGGGATATCTTTATTTATTTAATGTAAAATAACAGGTATCTGCTTTGTTTCAATCTTCAAATATATTATTGTGGTGTTTTAACTATTCCGATAAGTAATCAAAATTAGAAAAGCTCACACTTTTTAGCCATGTTCTTAGGGTAATAAGATGATATAAAAAATAAATTTATTTCTAGTTGTAGATGTCGTAGCACAATTTTTTCTTTTAAATATAAGGAAATGATGATGGATTATTTTAGACTGAGTTTTTTTATCGATAGATAATATTCTACGAAGAAAGTATAGCACATTCGTCAATGTTTGTGATTTGAATTGCAGCACTGTTTTCTTTTTCAGGAAAAGAGATGAAAAAATTTTCAGTGGCGTAACGTACATCTCCGCATCACGGAGAGGGGGTTGGACTCTAAGAATCCAAGGCCTGATTTACGCTAAATACGTATTTACCCAATTTATAAAATATTAAAGATTAAACCTGACTTTCAGGGGGGAGGGGGACCTAACATTATTCGTTACGCCACTTATAAATAGATAGAAATCATTACAGGGGCGCCAAAGCCATTGGAACTCATACACCGCATAAAAAATATTACACATAAAAAATCTCATAAAAAAGGCTGCACATAAAAAGAGTTCGACTGTACACTCCTTTAATATCGTTGTGAGTGAATGCGATGTTTTCACTGGATCTGAATTTATTTTTTTTTTAATCTGTATCTTTTTAAAACTTGTCATATATAAGAATAAACTTATTTATTCTCTAAATTCAAAAAATTTGGAATTTATTTTAATTTTCCCTTATTGTTCCAGCAATAGTTTTTTTTTCAAAAGTTCATCCGAAAGTGTAGCAGTTGTCTCGTTTAAAATTACGTTTTTCCCAAACTTTTTGTGTCTGTATATATAAACATTTATTTTCAACGGTGTCTCCCTGTTCTAAATCGAGATTGATTTCAGTGGAGGAATCATACTTGCTGTTATACCCTTCATCATTTGATTATTCCTCATCATAACCGCTAGGAGAATTTCTTCATGCGAAAATATTGTTGTAGTATATATATATATATATATATATATATATCCATTAAATATTGTATCTATTAAATTACTTAAATATCACATTTATTCGTCATAGTTGCAATAATATGCAATAGCATGAGGAAGATTTAAAATGCGCTCATGCATTCAGAATAGTAACGGTGATTCACGTGCAGTGTATGTCATACCCGATGATTTGGTCTCCAAAAATATATATTTAAAATTCGCCTACAAGCTAAGGTCCCTCAAACGATATGACCTTAATGTCAGCTACACGTGAAAATATCTATGTTCAAAAAAAGGTTCAGAATGAGCGTTGAAAAAAGGTAGACGGTGGGTACGACATACCCTGCGCAATAAGTGCCGGGTAAACAACTCACCTATCATGTAGAAAACATATCACGTTTTACCTGTGAGAGTCTAATCGACCCAGTTCATTAAAATATACACTTTTTAAGAATAAATGTTCTGTATAATTCATTTTATTTCTATTATTAGCAAGTATTATTCTAACAAGTTCTTTTTTATTCATTGAAATCCTGCTCCCTTTATTTTCTCATTTTAGCCCTCCCTCCCCCTCCTCCTCTTTTCATTCAATTTCTTCAATGTGTATGGAAGATTTTGAATATGTTTATTTAATTATTATACATTTTATTTAATTTTTTTATTGATAATAAAATTTTGACTCTATTAATAGAGTAATTATATTATTAATAACAATCTATTTTTTTTATAAAATACAAGATTTACAAAAAAAATATATTTACAAATTTATGACTGAGAATGCACTAATATAATGCAAATTTTGTAAAAGTTTTCAATCTCTCTAAAGTGGGAACTGAAATTATTCTAGTAGACAAAAAAAACTTCATTTGGTGTTATTTATGTTCTCTAAAATTAGGAAAAAAGTTTATAATGCATTCAATTTACTCATTTTAAAAATATCTACTTTTATTCAAATGTTCAATTTTTTTAATTAAATTTATCATTATTGTGTATAATTGAAAACAATACTGTACGTATCTCGTTATCGTTTATGTATAAAACCGTCTTAAATGCATTCCTATGCGTGTTAATAAAGCTATAAGCATATCAAAAATATTTTTAAAATTCTCAGTTTAAGCTTTATTATTTTAGAAATAAATCGTTATTTTTCAATTCATTCATGAATATATTCAAATATATGGTTAAAATAAGTTTTCTATGGAACAATTACAATTGTGAAAACGAATTCGCTTTACAATTATGAGATTTATCGTCACCCTCCGGAAAACCACAGGGAAATTTGGCTTAATTTCAATTTCTCGACTCAGAATTATTTGGAGATCAGGAGGCTGAAGCACTAGTTCAAATTTAAACTTTGTCACTTAAATTTGGTCCCAATGACCTGGGTTTTGAGAACAACTCATCGATTGCTGTAGAGTAGGATTATTTTCAATTACCGTAAAATTCGGTGTATAACACGCACCCTCTTTCTTACGAAGAAACCTGAAATATTAGTATACATTGATGTTATGTTTTTAAGTAATTCATTCGAGATATTATCCCAGACATTTGAAAGAATAAAATAATTTTAGAACTACAAACATTTTAGTTCATAAGGCAAGTCATTTCTTTTAAATAAACAGTATTTCTATAGATGCAGAAGTAAATTTATTTTTATGCTCATCTCTTTTGTAATTTTTAAAGGTATCGTTTTTATACCCGGCGTATAACACGCACCCTTAACTTTCAACCTTATTTTTTGTGCTAAAAGTGCACGTTGAACGCCAGATTTTATGGAAGTTAACAAATTGCATGAGAAAAATTTGTTTTTCTTAAGTAAGGCTAAATATTTAGAAATATATATATATATATATGTGTGTGTGTGTGTGTGTGAGTGTTTGAGTGTGTGCTTGTGTTCTTTATTTTTGTTAAGAAACTTAAGTTACACTTGCTTAATAAAGAATAAACATAAACATGCTTCTAAAATTTTGGCAAGAGTTGTGAGAATCAGGTACGTATAAGGAACTTATTTACTTTTAAATAATTAAAAGAAGAATGGGAATTGTTTTCATACTTCAATATAAATAAATACGCATAATAAAACAAATAAACACTGAAACGCATACAGCAATACAAACATAAAACTATTCAAGGTGAAAGGAAACTGTATACATAAAAAATACTTCAACTGTTTCATAATATTTGATCGTATTGAATTATTTGAACAATTTTGTTTATTTGGCTTTTTTAAATTCAATATTTACATTTAACCTTTTGCGTTTCCCATTGAATAATTTGCTAAATTATTTTTCTTTTATAGAAACATTATACAGTATCTGTATACATTGAATGCAGCTAAAAATTGAAGTAACTCTTGCATATGTTTACAAGCTTACTTTTTCTTAAATTCGCACTTCCTCATCCTCAATGTTTAAACTTTTAATAATGAAATGAAAATGTGTTAGTGTTTTGCTAAGTAATCACATAAAGTATTTTTATTTTTACTGTTAAACTTCTTTACTTAAACCTTCTATTTATCCATTAGAAGTTCCATTTTGAAAATTTTACTAATTACAATGAAAAGAAAATAATGTTACATATTTAGAAATATAACAACAGAAATTGCTTTCACTTTGCCATAGTAATGATTATATGTTTATTATATTTATTTACATAGAGTTTACAACCTAAACTCACATCTTAATGTTGAATTAATGACTCGGTCTCAACACTATTTTCTTTGCAAAAATTCAATATCTCTCTTTCCATCTTTATATATATATATATCACTGACCTAAATCAATGCCATGTCTAGAAAATATAATAGTTTTCTTTTTTCGTCAATTGACTTTTTAATATATTTGCTTATATTTTTCTTTGTTGTTCTTAGTTGTCAAATTCATTGTTTATCCTTTCTTTATTTTGTGGGATATTCAATATGCTTACATTTATTTTGTTATACTATATATATATATATATATATATATATATATATATATATATGTGTGTGTGTGTGTGTGTGTTTATATTACCTTCATTTTTTTGTCGTATGTAGTTACGAAAGGAAGAACTAGTGTTAAACACAGAATTTATTTACGCAATTTAAACAAACGGAGATACACTACACATTGATAGCAGTAAGAAGAAATTCTGCATTCTTATTCCACTCAATAAAAATAGAATTATCATTTATCTTAATTTAGATGTAAGAAAAAGTAGGGCAAAATACAATAGAAAACTATAATCTTATGTTCAAGAAAAGGGAAATTAGTTACTTCCGAAATTGCTGAAGTGTTTTTCGGAAAGGCGTCAACGGCTAAGTAAGGTTTGTGGAGTTATTACGGTATAATTTTACTAAAAATCGACGATTGATCTCTCAAAATATGGATTTTTAAATCTTCTAATGTGAAATGACACTTGATTCGTGTTTCGAAACGGGATATTCGTATTTATGAATCAGATGAAAAATATAAAAGATTAAGTAAATAATAATTTTTAGATATATAAGTGCATGTGCCATAAAAATATCAACATGTTTAAAATTAATCTTTTATAACGAATGTGAATGGAAAATTGAACATTATCAATTTTTTCATTGTAAATTACCATGAAAATTTAAAATTCCTCGAAAAGTAAAATGGCATAACTACATTTATTAGAATATACCATACTTTCACTAAATTTATTGTGAAACACCCATATGTATGCTTTATAATATTTATAAAATTATCGCAATATCTCTGTAATTTCTATACAGATACAGAAATATTTCGCTAAACATTAATGTGTAAGCATTCTGCATTTGATATTTTAGAGAAAAAAGAAGGATCTCGAGTTATAAATATAGACAGACAAAGATGTTTAAAAAACATTTTTATACTTGATGGGGTACATTACAATGTTTAATGTTAACCATCAGATTTTTACAAATTCTGGATAAAATAACTACACTATGTTATAATCATCTTTCACAAAAACGAAAATGGTCCTGAGGTTATATATGTAACAATCACTAAGTAATTACAACACTATTATCACAAATAAGTAACTTTTCCTACTTTGCCCTAAAAGTGTCTTTTCTTTGTAAAGTTAATTATAATATACATTTTTTCCCCTCTTCTCTAGTGAGAAATATAACAAAATGAGCTGTGTATCTTTTTTAATCACTTGAACAAGCATGCGATTTTAACTTGTAGTTCAAATTGTGCTCATTAGAGCCAAAAGGAGTTTCTGCCTCTTCACATTAGTTTCCAAAGAAAATTATTAAATAAATAAACTATCATGTCATTTTTTCAGATAAGATTCTGTGTAGTCTATGCATTAATTAACTTAATCAGCGTCAGTTTCTTAATAAAGTTTCAGACAAAAGTTTTGAAAATAAAATGCACCCTTTTCCTGCATAAAAATCAAAAAAAGACAAACTCAAGAATGTGCTGTGCTTACTTAATGAAATTATAAGAACGTGTAATTAGAGGAACATTCTTTTCTTCCACTTTTAATAGCTTCGGAAGAACAATAATACTGCGAGAACTAAAAAAAAGTTCCTTCACTTATTACTTTAAAAAAATCATAATAACGAAATGGAATTCAAGAAGAATTTTGTAGCATGCTCCTTATTGTTTGCATAAAAATTTATTCCTTTCTTCCCTCTTTTTTTTATTTCTGGAAATGATATATTTCCCTCAAATGCACAAGAATAAATATCATCCCCAAAACAAACAGAATGCTCGTATTTTTAATACAGAGGCTAATTATTTTGAAGCGATGATTTTACTTTCTTGGTTATTTTTTCGATATTAAATAATTTAGATTCGAGTTGAATGCATAATTCCCGACGGAAAACGACAATGGATGAAAAAGTGAAACATTTCCTTATTTCGCTGTTATGTTGCTTCGCATTCGATGTAATTAGAGAAGAAAAATGTTTGCACTTATCCTAACCTTCATATACAAACATTGCAATTTAAACAAAACAAATCTAGTTTTGAAATTCAGCACTAATTTTAGTGTTTAAATATAGCAGGAAAAATTAATATAAACATGGTAGCAGCATTTTAATAAAAATCACATAAAGTTTTTATGAGTGTGCTTAATATACTTTTCCTTTTTTTAAAGGTTAATATATTTATAAAACTACTTTTAACTAATTTGGTTTTATCATCAGTTTAGAAGTACATTTATTTAGGAACCCAAACGTGATTAACTTACGTTTAGAATATATTGGTTCTCAAGGAATATTAAATTATTGGGGAAAGAAGATAAGCAATATTTTTTTTAAAAACCTAGGTAACACAAAATGTTATGCAATAAGAAAATATTTCTTTGGTTATTTTCAATAATTTTTCACTGTAAACTTACAAATCAACCACTAGAATTGTATAATTTCTAAAATAAAAAATACTATTCTACGTATTTAAATACTTTAAGCAAATTTATATAAAGATTTGTATTACTAAATTGTTTATAATGCCTATTTTTATATTCAAAAGTTAAAGTTTGTTAGTAATAGAATGAAAAAATTTAAACAGTTGGTAGAGGGGAGTAATGTTACAATATTAAAGTAAGAAACATTTTTTAAATGTCTAAGAAATATATATAGATTTTAGCTGTTCTCATTAATCCTTAGAGAACGCCAGATATATAGGTATACAGCAACATCATTTAGGTAGCTACCAATAGCTACCAAATTTACAGCATGAGTATGCCTCAACAAGATATAGGAATAACTGGCAATGCAATATACATTAAGTATATCCATTGTCAGAAACATCTAGAGAATAATGCAAAGAAAATAGCAAAAAGGCATTTTTTGGATACTGACGGATCACTCTGACAACACTAATGGATTTTAAAATTTCGAAACCTTTTTTGTAATATTTAGTATTTTAAACGACAATCTGCATCATATTTTACTTTTAATTTGTCTTGCAACAAAAGGAGTTTCCGTCAAGCGATCATTGCTTTGATTATCTTTAATTATATATTGTAAGCATCTGCAGGTACAATGATGCTTACTTTATATACAATACACATGTTTATACTTGTTAATTAAAATTTTGCGCAAATAAAAATATTTTGAATGAATTTGCCATCTTTTTGAAATACAAATTTTTAAAAAAATTTTGATTAGGAGATTTAACTGTCAAAAAGCTTTACAAATCTAACATTTTTTACTGTTAAGGTAGATAAATAGGCGTTGAGATCAAAGCGTCTTGGAGAATGCTACATATTATCAATATTTATAATAAATTCTTTAGTTTTTCCGTATTTTAGTCATTCTGACGTTACATATTGCTTGAGAGTAAGATTTATTCCTTTCTCAAATAATTCGTCCTGTTTCAGTTAGCTATATGATACATTTTTTTACAATATATCGTATGACAAATCGATATACAAGTTAAATATTACAAGTAATACTTATCGAAAATATTTTGCATAATATTGTCTTTTAAAAATTAAATTCGTTTTTAATGGACTGAAATTATATGTATTTTATTTAAAGAATGATTTGAATATCAAAAAATTATATTTTTTGTGTAAATGTAGATAGTGATATTATAAATGGCATATTATACTTCCGAAAGCTATTAACCCAAAAATAATTGTGCCAAAATAAATCAAAGTTTGCAAAATTAATAAATTACCTTTAAAGAAATATATACTTTTCTCTATATTCTTTTTTTAAAAATTTTAATGTTTCTGAAACCAGACAATGTCGTGATATTTCTAAGTTGGAAAGTTGTTACACTAAGCGTTTTCTTACAAAATATATCTCTCTTAACACTAGATTGTCCAAGTAATTCATTTTGACTACATTTTAATTTGAATTAGAAAAACAATTACATACATAATGCACCTAGCATTTTTTAGAATATATATTTTTTTCCAAGTGAAGTAATTTTTTCTAGTGTTAATATTTACTAATAACTTATTAAGTGACTGTAAATAACATAAAAAATATTAAAGTTAATTTTTTAAAACAAATTTCTTTACACATTAATCATTCGTTGACAATGCAGTCATTTTGACTGCTTTTGGACAGTATAGGTATATACAAAATTTCAGTCTTTGTAGTGTTAATTGAACTAAGATTTTAACTGACAATTCCTATATATTTGTTACATTGCAACCCTTTGCTTTCCAAAGAGAGGTAGTTTTGTAGTAAGAACCATTTTATTTTTGAGAATGTATAAAGTTTAATAGGTTCAAATACATGCTTTTTCAGGCATATATTACATAGATAGCAATGACATGTGTCCAAATTTGTGTATTACAACTTAGGTGCTTAATGGCATCAATTTTAATTTTTCCAAATAATTTAATTTAAATATTAATATCTTTAAAAGCTTTTGTCATGGCATTGAATTGCACCTTATATTCTATTGGAAAGTGGCAACACTATATATATAAGTATTATAATACTTTTGATAATAATTTTCTTTTAGGTTTGTATGATTAATTGTAATGAAATATAAATTTTGTATGTGAAAACATTTTCTGAAGATAATGTCAAATTATTTATTAACATAGTTACATGAATAAAAAAAATATTTTTCAATGTAATAAATATATTTAAACTTTTCTCTTTATAGTTGATACATATTATGTTAATGTGAGATATCGATATTGCTGAGTTAATTATGATAATATTTGTATGTGTTTACATACAGAAACCAGTTTTGAGCTGTACTAAATTTATTTTTATTTTTAAATAAAAATGTCATTCATTAAACCATTAAAAAGAATACTTATTTTTCTCTCATTTAATTAAAACAATGTGTGCTAATGTTAATTTCCAAGAAATTTTAATGCTTCACTGAAACCTTGGAATTTTGTTTTTGGAATAAATAGTTTGATTACCCATTTGAAATTAGTTTTATTGTTAAAATGATAATGGTTAGAAAACTTCACACAATTCGTTAACGTTTGTTTGATTAACTTTTCATTTTATACAGAAGTAAATACCATTGGATACAAATGTAAGACTTTATTTAATTAAAATAAATTCCTAGAGCAGTAGTCAATAACTAATTGCTAGGTTGCCTCGTGGATACTTTTCATTAATGTGTATTATCATCAAATCTAACGTCCTTAAGCGCTCATATTCTCTAGGAATTTCCGGGTGCTCTGTTAACATTAAGACACTATACATCACTTCCAATCGATAGACAAGTTGTTACATAGTTAGTGACTGTCGCTAGATAAACTATGCTAAACTATTGTATGTGTTATAAATCTCATGATGTCACCAAAATGTTATCTTTGTATTCTTACTATAAACAAAGTATTTTTTTTCTTTCTAAATGTAAGTATAATATTCAATGAAGCTTTTTGTTATTATTTAATATATACGGTTCAATTAAAGGTTAAAACATTTTATGAAATATTTATTATCTAGAGTTTTTTTAATACACATTTGTGTTTGTACTTCCCTATTCAACCCGATTTAAATTTAATTCTTCTTAATCATATTAATTGTGTAAAAATAATTGCGCACTTGTCAGATATATTATATAAATCAAAATATATAAGAAACTATTGCAGTAAATTTCATGAGAAATGCTTATTTTCGTTATCGTTGCTGTATAATTTTAAAAACATTATTTTTTTAATGGTACATTGTTTCATATTCTATTTCTTTCTAGTCAAAATTCAAATGATTTTTTTTCAAAATCCATTGTTGAAGCGTACAGATTTTGTTAGAGAAAATAACGAGCATTAGTTCTGAAAATAAGAATGATGATTTATATGCAAGCATGAAGTCCACTAACATATACTTATGAAAAATGTTTTTAGGATCAATTTGTAATATTTAAGAAATGCCATTAAGAGTTTCTTCAGATTTTATTTAGTTTCAAAACTATGTGTGTTTGTGTGTTTAGAAAATGAATAAAAATGCAATTCATAAATGTAGAATACTATAACACATGCAAAATAAAACTAGGACTTAAATATATTCTTTTTCGGAAATAATATATAAACACTTGAACGTTTGATTAATTAATATTGCTAAAATGACAAGAATATATTTTGATACAATTGTAATAGATGTTTTACATCAATAAAGTTAATCTCCTTTTTCAATTAAGTATAAAAGTGACAACGATGGCCATGTAGTCATGGTCGTGAACTCATAGCCGTCGTTTTCAAATCACAGGTTCGATGTCTGATTCCACTGTAGACCAATCTTGTAAAAAGGCTGTTGCGCATTAAATCTGTCGTATTTTAAAGTCGTATTGGTGTGGGATGGAAATTTTAAGTGTAGAGAACTAGCTGGGTTGTTATCCTTATCAATTGACCTCTGCTCAAAATGAATAGGTCATTTGCCCTTGCGTTTCCTTTGAGGTCAACTTCAACCTTTTCGCGACGGGTGTGACATGTATGCATCAGTCTGAAACCCCCATATTCGGTTGTAGGCCATTCAATGCACTTTTCCGTGGGGATGATCAATCCTGTTTACCACAAGTACGAAACGCTAGTTACTAGTGCATCATATAGCTGCCGGCGACATTTGAGGCGGATGCATGTGTGACACACCCTTCTCTAAAATATTTTCCATTGATCAGTACGTCGTCGCAAACAGGTTGCCCTTCAGGACCAACGGAATGAGAAAGAAGCGCTTTCCCAGGCCCATACGTTCGGAGAGGATACTCACGTACGGGACCGGTCGAATTTCCCTGCTATGCCTAATTTCCTTTAAAAATTCAAATGAAGTTTTAAATGCAATCACATATTCTAAAACTTACAATTTACTATCATTTATTACATTCGAACATGGAGTACAAAAATTTTCGCTATATTTAAAAAAAACAATTGCGGATTTTAAAGAAAATGATTTCATTTTAATAAAAAAAATACCTACACCTTCAAAAAAATTGACAAAAATCCCTTACATTTAAATACAAATATAGAAAATATTAGAAAACTAAACCAACTTATTCGAAGTATAAACAGAAAGCCTTAGAGCAATAGATCAAGAACCTCTAAATGTCCGATTATTTCAAAAAGTAAACATATATGCAGTTCTTTATATTCTTCAATATCTCAGATCTAATTTTAAAAAAAAACACGGAGTTGAAATCACATATTAAAGTTCAAAGTTTTATAAAACATTAATCGAAAAAACAACGGTTTTTAATCGTCATATAGTGCTTGTAAAAATTAGCGTAAAAACTTTCCTATCTCTGATCTCACCATTGTGATCATGGGCCTACGAGCTGGAAAGCTCAATCACATGTATGATACCCTGGGCCATAGAGGGAGAAACGCGTGATCACATATATGTGATCATAGCCTTGAACGGGTTAATGAAATCACCCAACAAGAAAAATCTATACTAGGAAAAATAAGAGTCGCAAAAGTTTAATTTCAAGTTATAAAGACGCAATAATACTTTCGTTGAAATATTAGAATCATCTACATTTCTAATATTTATATTTCTCAAAATGAATGCAAGTATACTAAGCAGTATACTTCAACCTAATATATAAAGTAGTTTTCCCTAAAAATAACAGATATATAATTGCAGTTTAAATTAAAAATATTTTTCAATTATTGCTTTACTAAAGCGTTAATTTTAACTATCAGCCAATAGTATTACGGAACATTTATAGTAAAATAATTTTAATATACTCTCGAGACAGTAATAACGTCAGAAAGAATGAAATATTATTAATGTAGCAGCTATTACATTAGAAAAAAAGATGTTACATTATATAAATAATATAAATTATCTGAAAAAGTGTCCGTTAGTACATTGGAAACACTAAAGATTTCAGCTCTAGCGTAGAATTTTATTTGTTTCAAGAGTTTCACTGTGAATTTGAACATTTTTATTTTGCTTGCAAAATTATTTATTCTAATCGTAGTTTTGGAAAGAACACTTATGGAGGCAAAATTCTTCCTGCCAGTCTTTTAAGCGCAGCTCGAGAATTCCAGTTCCGGGAGAAGTAAAAGAGCCATAAAACTTTTTTTCACTTCTCAAAAACTTTCAAACCCATCAAATAAAGGCACTTTAAGAAATGTGGCAATTGTGATTGTCTCCAATTTATTTAATTAACGTTTCCAGTCTTAAAAACTTAGTATTTCTTTTTCGTTCAACATTCGAAACGAATATTTCCCTGAAGGGAAATCAAGGAAATGATCGAAGAAAGGAATGTCATTCTTTATTTATCTTTCTTTCGCATTAGTCAACGCACGTTGTTAAGCCTTTTTTTCCTTCTATCTTCATTCTTCTTTCTTCTGATTTACTTTCTTATTTCTCTTGTTCACAGTCTTTCATTGGTTCCTGAAGTCTATAACGAAAATTCGTCTCCGAATGGGAAGACAAAATCATTGTTATAGTGTTTTTTGTTTGTCTATTTTATTTTTTATCATTGTTGCCTACTCTCTCCGACGTTCTTTTATTCGAACCGAGTAGGAAGTGTTACGAAATCAATCGATCTACCAGTACCGGGTGGCAAAAATGTTCTCTCAGTTCTCTTGTCGAGATTAGGTTAAAGGGAACGAGCAATTACATTGCACTTTTTTTTATTCTTAGTTACTTTTTTTCCATCCCCCTCCCATTTCGCTGTAGTATTCGTTAACGAAAGAAATCCACACTCTCTAAAAGTCTTGCCAAAGTCGAGTGGAACTGCGAATGCTTGGAATTCTCAAATTACTAGCGATGGAACGTTTGCTCTTTATTTCTTCAGAATTACATTTCCGGCGAGTTAATGGATTCTTTCGACTTTGTCCTTAAACATGAGGTTTAAATTCAGGAAGCTTCGAGAAGGATGGACGATAAATCTTTTCCTGAATGAAATATTGTTTTCCGGGAGTTTTAAATGAGTTTATCGGATTATCTTTTCCCAGGAACATGACAAGATACTTCCAGATTGATCGGCTTTGCTGAAACATTATTGAAATATTCCTCGACAAGAAAATAAAGAAAATATATACATAGTATACTTTCTAAAAGTTCCATTTTACTTGGATTTTATCGTTAAACAATGAATGCCATATTAAACTTTTTCTTCACTTTTTTTTAATATTACAGGTTAACTATAAAAGCTTAGTCATTTTGATTTAATTTAAACAAAAATATAAAATAAATAACACTTTAATCTTTTCCGTATGAAACACATAAAGCATTGATTAATAACTAGTTTGCATAATAGAGTATAATTATTTATACTAAACGGTATAGAAGTAAAAAAAATAAACGTTGCTTCTTTAATATAAGCATGAAAGATATTATGTTAACTTTTCATTTTATGTATTTCAGCACCTGTGCTTGACAAATGCAAAATAATTTAATGTTTTTTTAAAAAAATTAATTCAGTATAAAAATGTAAAAGTCGCAAGCATAAATGTGTATGTATGGCTATCATTCCTTATGAAGTTAAACTAATGCACAAGTATACAATAATACAAAAAAGGTTGTCTTAATATATGAAAATATTTAAAACTTTTACTCTATTTCGAAATTTCATCCGAAATACAATAAATAATAATGCATCACAAATGTTAACATTAATACTATAGAAATTAATTGAATGATCGTAGATACTAATATATCAATCAATATATGACTTGAATGAATTGAGCTAAGAAGAAAATTATATGCATTCCTCTTTTTTCCTAAAACAATACATATTTCATAATAGTTTCTTCTACAAGTAGGAAACGTGAATTTGACGCACATGTAGCATATGTTAACTATGAAAGTTAATATGAGATAATAACCCGTATTTAAAAACCCTAATATTCATCGAAACGTAAATTAATTTTAATTCAGAATACAGTCATATTTTCATCATAATTGAACATTTTGTTTTTCATGGGGAAGTAAATAGCAGTTGTATATTGTTGTCAATTACACAAATTAATACATGAGATAAATTCACAAAAAAAACCAAAATATCACAATAGAGATAACATTTTGGTTTATATTGGAAAGGAATTGCACTCTCTCTCACTCACTTTAAATAAATCAATAATTATAAATATATTTGCTATATTATAAAAATGATCATGTGGTTAATCAAAATAAGACAAGAAAAATGATTCACAATTGACAAAATGATGAATGGAACAAATTTTTTATATAAGGTATGGTACAAAAACAGAAATGAAAAGTTTGGACTGATATAATTTCTGAAAAATTTGTTTTACAGTTTTTAGTGGAGCTCATTTTATTCATGTCTTACCTCGTTTTCTATTTTAATTTTTTTTTCATTAAAACTGTTAGATATTTTCCCGGCTAAGACTAAAATCCTTTCGCGCCTTGAATCTATGTAGGATATTCACGTTTAGTTAAGCTCAGGTCAAAAATTGATTTTCATTTTTACAAATTAAATATTATTCCATACTTAATTAAAAAGCCGCTTCAGTTTCATTAACCAAACTTCAGAGAAATGCTTTAGTGGTACTTTTTTTTTAAAAAAAAATACTTAAGTAATTATGATTTCACTACACAATCAGTTCACAATGAAGACTCTGTTGTTATCGTTTAAATAATTAGATGAAGCAAAAAAATGAAATAGTTATAGGATAATCCATAATTTGTTAAACATTTATTATATCATTTGTTATTGAGAACAGAAATAGAATATTTTTTTATTATATAATTAACTTTTATCCAGCACTGGATGAAGTAAATGTAATTATATACATTTACATCTTGCTTTTCTATAGAATCATTAGTATTGTTGGTATAGAATATTATCTGCATCATATGAGCTTCTTTTAACTTTTGTTTTTAAGTAAGGTTGAAATGAAAATAAAAGGTATTACGGTCTAATTTAGAAATACTTCACAAAATAAATAATTTTCTTTTAAATGCTGACTGTGTAAATGTTTATGCATTATTCAAGTTATTGTCTTTTAACTGGTAGTTTGTTAAAATGAATAGCTTTCATATTAATGAAAACTGAATTAAAAGCAGCAATATACAACCCAAAGAAAATGCAAGCCTGCTGCTCACGTTCTATAAAACCTATCAAATAATGATTTTGTATTTTACTCTCTATTTTCATTTACTTAAAATATAGTGAATTATATAACCATTTATATTGTTTAACTTTTTGTATGTTTCTACAAGATCAGCGAGCCCTAAAGTAATTTTTAACTTGTTAAGAGCAAAAGATTTGAATCTATTCTCTGACTTATGTAATTTTTAAATATAAAACTATAACTAATTAGTAATTAATTTTTAAGATATTAGTGCTTTTTATCATAGTTTTCATCACTGAGAGAAAAAAATCCTGTTTTTTTTACAATTTTACAAGCAATGTTTCCTCTACAGACACATCTGTTTTTCGTAAATAATGACAAATATTTTACTGAAATTAGGTTCTTTGAGAATGTATATATACATTAAAAGCACTATTAATATGTTAAATTATTTGAAATAAGTAATTGACAAACATTTTGTAGGAATCATTTTCCAATACACGTAAAACATTTATGGAACATTGAATTTTATCGCAATTTATGTCAACTTTCCAGCGTAAAAACATGATATTTTTTTCTTATAAATAAATTTCAATATTTTATAAAATAATTTATGTATATTTTAAGTTAATTTCAACTTGATGCAATTTATTTGAAAGTCAAAACATGTATTAAAATACGTTTACTAATCCTTGTCATTTTTAAAAGGAATGTAGGAATTTATTTTGCATATTAATATATTGACCCAGTCCACAGAGAATATCATTTGATATTCAGTTAGAATTATTTTCCTCCTTATAATTTAATTTTCCTTTCATACTAATTTAAAAAACTTCTTTTGAATAAAAACGGTTTTATAAAGCGGAACTATTCTTTATTTTGTACATATTGAGTGTATATATCCTTAATATTAATAAAGCAGATTCCTGAATAGACATGGGGTAGTAAAAGTATCTCCATATATATGCTTATTACGAAATATACTGTGTACACATACGATGAAAATGCACTTGGCATTACGATTGCAATTTTGTTTTATATAAACAAAAATAATGTGCATTCCAGAATATCCTTTATATCAAAACTCATTTAAAATTCCGATATAATACTTAATATGCACCACTATTATTACCATTTAAAGTAACTTAGAAAAGTATATTCAACATTCGTATGGAAGTTTCCAAATTATATTAATATTTTGCATCAGTTTTTTCTTGGAATTTTAAATTTGTTATTCTTTTGCAATATTTATTTTTAGATATAGTTATTTATTTGAATAAAATAATAAATAAGTATACGTTTCAACTAAGCTGTGTTCTGTGTTAATTTTTGAATATTATTTTTTATTTCTAACGAGGCTACGGATAAGTAATTTTATCATTGAAAACCTAGTACATTCCCTGGGATCTGGTATCTCTTTTTAGTGTGGTACTATATAGGAAGGAAAAGTAAATTAAATGCCAGCTTCTTCCCCAGAGGAAGGCACCTGAACTCCGATGATGCTAAAGCGTACTTAGGAATTTAGTTTTGCCAAGAACACTCAAGCTAAACAGGTACTCAAAGGAACTTTTACATACCGCATGATCATATGACACTGTCAATTTTCTGCATCATAAAAACCATCCGACATAGGCCGGGGTCGAACCCACAACCTTAAGATATTAAACAAATATTATTCTTTAATGTATCAAATATCGATGTAAATCTCTGTTTTTCCAGAAATTTAAACAAAATTTAATATTGAGGTAATTTAGAAATTTGATGATTTATTTAAAATTAATTTATTTTTTGTAATTTACGAACATGAGATGCAGCAAACAACATGCAATAAGCATTTGATTTATTTTTGAAATAAATATAAATTCTAATTGCGATATTGAAGTATAAAATTTAAATTTACAAAATAAAGGCAAATGTAAGTATTCCTTAAAAACAATAAAGGACATAGAATACACAACATCCATACATATGTATATTTAACAAAACTTTTTAGAGTCATTTTAATTAATTGAAATGAGAAGAACTAGTTTATGTCTCAATTAATTCAAAAGAAACTTGATAAGAACTAGAAATGCCACATTTTCATATGTTCTTTTCTCTGTAAAGTGACTAAATTAGTACCTGATATATAAAAAACTCCTAATAATTACAATAAAGTATTTAAACAATTTTATTTAATCCAAAGAATGTATTTTACACCTCATATAGTACAATAATAACTCAACACAATTTTGAAATGGCATAATTAAACATGCCTTTCTTTGCCATTTTAGCAGCAATCCCACTTTTCACCTACATTTCTATGCAGGTGACAATGTCACATGCGATTACCGGATCTCGTATTTGACTTGAAAGTCAAATGTTCTTGAGGCCCGTCAGTGTGGTTAAATACACGAACTTCCGGCTTGCCTGAGTTCTCTCATTTCAGTTCTTGGAAACCAGAATCATATATCAGGAGAGCGGAAGTAGAGGCTAAACGAAGGCAACGGATTAATATAGAATGGAATAATAAAGTACATTTTAGGTCGGCAACATAATGCGTGCTGGCATTAAAATCTGGTTCAGCAAAATTTTCATTTCTAACCAGTCATATCGTGTGCAAAATGGTTTCTAGTACTAGCTCCCACATATAACGACCAACGTTTTATTATTCAGAATTTTGAGCTTATCAGACCGCGTCTTTACGACAGCTATAAATTTTCGGAGTAGATTCTGTTCAGACTACGCTGTAAAGTCGAAAGACTTAATCACGTTGCATTCAACCTTTGAAATGAATATATAAGATGTGGGAGATGTGAATGTAAAGTCTTCATTTTTTTCATGAAAACTATTTAAAATTTTATTAAGAATGGAGTCTGTTTTCACTACTATTCAAGTTAGTTAAATTGTTTAGTTGCATTCTAAATTTAATTTGGTTGGAATATTAAATTATTATTTGATTTTGTAGTTAAGTACATTTTTAATTTCCTTCTTATGGAATGCATAAAAACTCGAATTGCGTAAAAGAACTACAATACCCGTATTTATCTAAGTTGGAAAAAAAGTATTTTAAATATGATATATTTAGGAGTAATTTTATTGTTTTTAATGTTTTTGTTTCAAAGTATTATGAAAAAATGATAAATCACGGCTTGTGTGAAATGAACAGAAAATGTTAACATTGACTCAAAATTTCTAAATTTCTGTATTCGATTCCTCTCTGAGATATATGCTGGCGTATCAAAAGCTGTAGTCCCTGTGCCATTCAAGACCTGCTGTGTAGGCTAAATCTAGGATGATTCGCAGTCCTCCAGTTGGCGTGGTTGTTTGAAGAGGGAATGTAAGTTGAGGTGTCGTTTTTGTCACTTGACCATGATTCCAAATAACGAGGTCCATCTCCAAAAGCATTCCAGTTGATTTACAAAGCGATGTTAATTACACTCACCCACTCAAAAGATGTAATTTTTTTATGAAATGCAGTACTTTCTTACGCAACTTTAACCCTCTCGTTGCGCATCCCGTGATTTCCACGGGCAACGCACATGTAGCAAAGTTTGTGCAACCCTAGATTTCCATGGGTAAGCATTTTTACGACTCTTTTAGCTGTGCAACAATTTCTGCTCTCTTTTTTTTCCTTTACGTTTTTAAGTTTATATTTTGATGATCTCATTCTATATTTAAAAATAAAAACTCTTTCATTTTTTTATTTGTATATTTTATCTCTAAAATGTAGATTTAATATGTAGATTTGAAATACGTAATAAAACCACACGCAATTTTTGAGCCTACTTACATAAAATAGTTACTCAGCTAGAGGTTTAACTAATAGTTAATTTTGTAAATACTAAACTAGCTTTATTGCAAACACTCTAATAAATAAAAAAACTTACTGATTATTCTTAATTTTGAATATTATATATTATAAAAATAAAATGGCTTATAACAATACGTAATCTGTGATTTTCTATAAATGATGTTATAATATACTCAACATTAAAATAAAATTGATTTCTTCCCTTAAACGCATTTAAATTTACTTGCGAAAAATTGAATCTAGGGACTTTTATTGTACACCACACGTTTCATTGCGTACCTGGAATGAAGCATTGAATTAAATCCTACCCATTACGCAATGCAAATTACCAGGTCCTCCCCTCTCGTTTCATTTACCTTCCGTGTTAACGAAAAGACCTCACCACGGTGAAAATGGAACTCTCCGCAGAATTGGAAATGCAAATCTGCACCCCTACACGATGCAACTTAACTTATTTATTAACGACTAGTTCATAAAACCCTATCTCAGGGTAAAAATGAGGCAGCCTTCGTCACTTAGCCGCTGCAGCTGTAACTTACAAAGAAATGCGTGCCGGACCAGCAGCTGCGAACATCATCCGCATTAGTCCCTGAGTACCTCAAGTGGCCGTAGTCAGAACACGTTCGGGGAGTAAATGAGATCAATCCTACGAACGTGTGATTCTGGCCAACAACCGCAGAGTAAGAATGAGAATCGAACAAAAGAAAAGTGGGCACACTCTTGCCAACACTCATCAGGGAAAGCAATTCCGTAGAGGCGCTTGCTACACTTATTCAAGAGAGATAGATTTCCTGATTCGGGGGAGTTCAAATTTTCTTCAGGTAAGGGAAGAGAATGCTATCGAGTACAAAGCAGAAAATTAAATAAAAGAAATGATGTTTTAATTAAAAAGGGAATATGAAAATAATTATGAGTTAAAACTTTTCTTAATTATTTTCTATTCAAGAAAGAATTCATTTGTTATTCCTATTTAATACTAGAAAGACTGAAACTTAGTATATACCTTTATTGCATTAAAACAGTCAAAATGACTACATTGTGAAAGAATGATTAGTGTGCAAAGAGATTTGTTTAAAATTAATTTTTAATATTTTAATACTATTTATAGTCATACAAAAATTCATTAGTAAATATTAACAATAAACAAAAGTTTACTTCACTTGGAAAAAAATATATTCTAAAAATTTCTAAGATATGGTTCATTGTATGCGTAATTTTTTAAATTTAAATTAAAAAGCAGTCAAAATTACTTCCTTTGGGCAATGTAGCGTGTTAATCCGCATTTTATACTTCTCTACATATGTTCCTTTTTTTTATTATAAAATGCTTCGTCAAAAAAAAAAATCGTTACAATCAAATTTCTTCCACATTTGGATAATTGTTCAAAACTTTCTCTATTTCTTTTTTCATTCAGTAGAGTTGTAAAATTTTATAATTATTAATTTATCTATTTGTCTGCAGTATATATAATTTAATTTTAATTTTTAATTAAATCCGTTTATCTGCCATTCTCGGGGCAAAATTAAATCGCGGCAATATTTAGAATCTGACGAGAGTTTGAATTATGTAAAATTCAAGCAACACAATTTAGTAGCTGAAGCCACCACTAGATGGTGTCACTAATGAAATGGCTTGCACTCTTAGGGACTCGCCGTGTCTGCAAAGGCTCATTTGCTAATATTCAGTCCATTGGGGAATAAACTAAATCAGTTTATTTGTAAATTATATTATTCAATGCAGGTCTAATGAAGTTAAAATTTCTGCATTCTCTTATATTTAATAATTTTCCCATTATAAGAAACAAGTTTCTACTACTATAAATTTACCTTAAACGTATGATAAATAACTTGTGAGCTTAAAATATATATTTACTTAAAATATTTTAACAACAAAAGTAAGCATTTGTTTGATAAATAAATCAAACATCGAAGAAATATCTTCCTGGAGAAAGCAATATTATTATTGAAGTTAATTTACTCTGAAAAAGCATTTGAATTTGAAAAATACAATATCTAAATAAATGCATGTACTTCAGATTACAACTAGAAAAATCAGTCCAAAATTAAAATGTTTCCAACTTCAAGTAGACCTTAAAATATAGGAAAATAAATTAGCATTTTGATTGAAAAAACCATTTATATGTCTGGAATTCATAAGAATAATAATTTTTATGTCATTACTTATGATATAAATTATAAATAAAGATTTTATTGACATTGGTTTTATCTCATAGGAACTTACAGCCCTTTAAAAATTAAAAATCTCATTCTAAAAAAATCAACTCACAATTTTTTTAAAATGTTGTGTGTTTTCAGCAAAACAATAACTTAATTCTTAATGAATCTCAACATAAGTTAAGGCACATTTGAATTTTCACCTGGATTTTACTTATTAAAAATACTTTCAGTAGTACATTAATGTAAGAAATTACGGTTAAATTTTGAAATATAAGTTAACTTAATTTGATATAACATAAAAAAGTATTTTTTAAAAAAATAATTCAATAAAAATTTATATCCTAATTAGTTTAGTGCAAACATAAGACATAAGACATCCTAATAATATAATAAGGGCATATTTTATAAATTAAAGCTGGAATATTCATGCCCTAAATCAAATCAGGAGTCGTACGTTTGATCAATTTTCTGGAGTGGAATGCACTTGCTGATAAACGATGGACGAGCTAAGAGGATTTTGCTGTCTTTAGATTAATTAAGTGAGCCTCCTAATTTCTCGGCATTATTCACCCAACAGTTCAATTATATATCCCTCCTATAATTTATCACAAGCGAATTGGAAAGGGTCTTTTATTGCAGAAATATTCGCCGTCCCTCGAGTCTAAGCGACAGGTGACCACTCTAAAATAGGGCCTAATTACCCAGAGTCTGGACGTTTCGATAGTGATGCGAATCATTCGCATCGATTAATCGATATTACAACCTATACACATTAGCTCATTGAACCTCATTTGTTATACTTTGGTAGAGTTCCAGCCATGCTTGAATTCAAGCGAGGAAATTTCAAGTGCTACATTTTCAGTTTTATATAACATTGCTTCTTCTCACAAGTGACAAAGATTTATTAAAACTTTGCTGAAATGATATATTTTAAATTTTACACTCAATTATGTAACATTATGTAGGCATTTATTATAAATTTCATTAGTGAAATACATGCATCAGTTGCAATCTTCACAATTATGTAGATTATATAAGGAATATCTAAATACATTAGATTTAACTTAATGCGTATATATACAATCTATATATATGTAACATGTTTATCAACCTTTGATACATTATTGGCATATTTAATTAATTAAAGAGATTTTTCTCTATTAAAGATAATTGCATGTTATTATGAACTAAGTTTATTATATTATCACACAACTCTAATTTTAAATAAAAACGATTTAGGACATAATATTAGTAACAGTAAACAACTACAGGTATATTTGTGCAAATTATATCCGAAAAGAATTTGTCCGTAATATTATTTGCCCTAATTTCCGAAAGGTATGTAGCACAAGTTTTTGAAAAACAAAAGAAAATGTTTATAAATAAATATTAATAAATTCCATTACAAACAAAATTTATTTTATTTCTTTTATTTTTTGAGTATACATATATAATACACAGAAAATATTTTCAATATACGAAGTTTTCTACAAAATTATTCTTTATGGAAAAATGTATTGCATATTTATGTTTGTAAAACTAGGTTTATAAGTGAACTACGTAGTTTTACGGTACTTTTGTAATGTTCTCAGCAAAAAATTCAATGTCGACCTTGTGACTTGGCCGTAGTTGAAAATTAGGTATCTCGTTGTAGTAATCCTCTTGTTGTTTCTGAGTATGATGTTAATAAAAATCAGCAAAAAATCATAAAAAAAATTTTAAAAAAATAGAATTGGATTTTTAAATGTTTTTAAAATTAAATATGCGCATTTTAGTTACAGAAAAAAATTATTTAATCTGAAAGGTTTAAAGCATTGTATTAAAATAAAATTTAATTTATTAACTGTCTTAAAATTTATATATTCAAGTTATGGAGAGAGATGTGTAATAGTAAAGAATGTCAATAATGTCATACTTATGCAGTCAAAATGACTGCATTGTGGAAGAATGATTAATGTGTAAAGAAATTTGTTTAAGATCATTTTTAATAGTTTTTATATTATTTACAGTCATATAACAAGTTATTAGTAAATATTAACAATAAAAAATAATTACTTCACTTGGAAAAAAATATATATTCTATAAAATTTAAAGAAACTGTGCATTATATATGTAATTGTTTTTGAATTGAAATTAAAAAGCAGTCAAAATGACTTGTTCAGGCAATCTAGTGCTAAAAAGGATAATCCTTAAAAATATTTATGTATATATATATATATATATATATATATATATATATATATATATATATATATATGGTGCCTTCCAAGCCACTACAATTGTTCTACTCCTCGTGCTCACGAACGCACTGAGTGTTTTGGGAGCCTGCCAATGGTTAGACGCTCGACGTGGCGGGAGCTGACGCAAAGAGAACGAGGTACGACGCCATTGAAGGAAGACGTATGCATGGACGAGATGACGGACTGAGAAAGACAGAGAGCAGAGATGCCATTTACATGGATTAAGACGAAGACAATAATACTTCGCATGTTAATGGCTGACTGTATAATTATCTGCATTGTATATAGCATGTAAATAAGTACGAGTAATTAAATCTATACTTAATCATAAACGAAGTGCCATTCCTGAGCAGCGCCCCCGCATATATATATTATATATTAGCATTGAATTCAAAATCTAATAGATATTACTACAATATAATTCTAATTTCTTAACATATATCACAATTTTTTAATACGAAAGACAATTGCAATTTTTATAATAGTGGGGAAATAATTTTTTTAAACAATGATATCTAAGGACATTTAAAGTTTTAATTAAATGAATTAAAGGATGAGTCATAACACATTCCAATTACAGCACAGTTTGAAAAACAATAACAAGAATATTAATATACTTGAGTTTCAAAAAAAAATTCTTGCTTTTACAAGGTGTTTCTTCAAAGAATATATAATTACTGCTCCCATTTTAATGAACTAACAAATTTGTGATTGATTTTATTCATAAACTGAGTTCCTTTTTCCACTAAACCAAGATCATTCGTATTTTTCTTCCGCACTTCCTATTCGTTCTTTTTTTCCCTACATTACTCATTTTTTCCAAGCCAATGCGAGCGAACTGAAATAATGATTTTTAGTCAGAAAGTCATCATTAGAACAGAGTTTCAAATGCACTTACGGTTTGGAATTTGGAATTCCTAATGAAAAAAAAGAAACACATAAGTTCCTTTAAATTCATTTACAGTGAAAAATTTATCATTAATGAGTTACTGGAGAGATGGTATTTCATTTCTAAAACTAATATTTTCAAAGTTTTAGTTTAATGAAATGTTTATCCGTTTAAAGAAATGGAATTTCATTTGAAACCAGATTTTTAAATCTCCTCGAAGCAGTAAATTATCATCTGAGTTTTTACTAGATGGGATATTTGAAATGTGTATAAATGCTTACACGCACATAGAAAATGTTCCCTTTCTTTTGTTTCGCTAAGCGAAGATAAATTAATGAACAACAGGAGTAATATATTTATATGAACTTTAGTAACACATTTATCATGACGGGATTATGAAACAAGAATACGATATGAAGGAATAAATTAAAATTCATTTGTCACACAACATATATTACTTTGCGAGTAAAAATAAATATTTCTGTGTTTAATTTTTAAAATAAATGAAATGAATTTTACAAAAAAAATATTTAGAGAAATTGAAGTATTTGATATCAAGGATCTACATTTTGTAGTGTAACTTCAACAATCTTAACAATTAATGACATGTTTATGTAATGTAATTTTCTTTTGTGTAAAAGATGTTTAATAATAAATATGTGGTCATGCTCGTGGACTCGTTGTCCGTGTATCATCAACTCGAGAACTGAAATCACTGAAGACCCGGCATGAAGAGGATCTAAATCATACCAAGGCTCAGCATACCCCGTCAGCATGTTGAAGAAGCTCGAATTTGCATAGTGTGGGAGTGCCATCATCTTGGTCAATTGATAATGGCTGACAATTTCGAAGTCCGCCACCAAAGCCCTCGTGTTGGTATATACTACGACATTAATAAACACTCGCATTCATAATAAATATGCTATCAAATTGCTAAGATTTATAAATGAATTTCGATAACAATTATTTTCCTAAGTTTTAAATTGTATCCCCACAATATTTTCAACCAAATACTTTTGCTTTCGTAAGTTGTCCAATAAACAATCATTAAAAGTGTATATTAATTATAATTTTAGAGGAACTTTTGTATAATTAGCATATAAAAATTACTTAAATTGCTTGGAATAAACAATTGTAAGAAATACATAAGGTTTAAATTTAATTTTTGCTCATATATATAATCCCTGTACTATTATAATAAAAACCTAAAGATATAGTAAATTGATCAAATTACGCCAACCTATACTTCGTAGCGCTTTGAAGTTTTTTTTTTCCTTTTTTTCTTTCAATAAACACATTTTCTTGTACTAAACTTGAAATACAAAGTAATGCTTTTAAAAATAACTGAACGCCACAGAAATTCCTATTTTAATTGTTTACCCGACTTTAATATTGTTTTATTTATTTTGACACTAGTAAAATTCCTTCAAGTTGTTTATTCTGCTAAGAGAAATACTTTATTTTTTTCTTTTTCAACATAAACTTATAAATAAAATATATGTGGAACGTCTATTAAATTTTTTAAATAATGACTGAACTGTAGCTTCCAGATTACACCTAATCGTGTAATCTGCTCAAAAAAGTTTTAAAATGTCTACTTCTCTTAACTTAGGAAATGCGGTTAGATGATATTTGATTAGTTAAAAAAATTTATTCCCCATCACGTTTTTTCTTCTTTTTTTCGAAATAAAACTGTCTTTGATTGAACCATTTGCGAAATTGATCATTTTAAGTTCCTCTCCAGTAACGGTCCTATCCTAACATTTGTTTTTCTTCTTGATGGAAGATCAGACAGTCCGAGCATCAAAGCAAAAGTACGGGAGGAAAGAAACTGGAAAAGTTACAAGGCAATCTTTTATTTTCAACCTCCTTTTCTAAAAGCTTGTGGTCTCAGAGCGAAGGGTTCAGATTTCCTTTTTTCGTGAGCAGAAGCCGTTTTAAAGAAAACAATTTAAAGGGAGAATTGTGCTGGTCTTTTTAGCAAGAAAGTACAGAGAGCTTACTCAAATGGGTTGAATGGTACTAGTCTTTTAGGTCAAGTTAGAATGGCTGTGTTCTCTTTTAATTTAAGTCTCTTCAATTAGGAGTAGTGTACATTTGTATTAATTGTAATAAATAGACTTAAATGAACTGCTCTAGAAAATAAGTCTGTATGTCTTGCTTGCCTGATTTTGTTTCAATAAGTATGTATCTAATCACAATTATATTAGTGTATACAATCCCAAATTGAGAAATTTTTTTAATTAAAACTATTTTTAAAAATATAAGGTTATACTGGGGTTTATGCATAGAAACTTTTGAGCTCATTGTAAAAGATTTAGAAGAGGTTTTAATTCCAGTCAAATCACAATAATTATTTTTTCTCGTAGTTTTTGTCTATTTGATAGGTTTGTAATTAAACTGCATTTGCATTAATCCTTCTTACGGCAAAGATTTTTAAAAATCGTTTAAGGAAACTATTTTGCATGTCTCAGAGTAGTTTACTTTTTGACTTCTTTTGTTATTATATGTTTCTCAATTTTAGTGAATACTATCCCATTGCGTAGTATTTTTTTTAAATGAAAATATTTAGAAATATAAAACTATTTGGATTTATGCATAGAACGTACTGAGCTCATTCTTAAAGAATTCAAGTTGTTTTAATTCCAGTCGAATCATAAAAATTATTTTTTCAATTAAACTTCAATCCCTTTGAAAAGTTTGTAAGTAAATTGTATTTACATTAATTATTCTTATTTTGAAGGATTTTAAAAATAACTTAAGGAACCAATTTTGCATGTCTCAGTATATATTTATAAATCAGAATTAAAATTAGATTAATTAGCAAAATTTTCCAAAATATGGAAAAAAAGAGAAAAGTTTCAATGAAAACTTTAAGCTTATTTTTTTAAAAAAATAAATGCATTAAATTTGCTTAGTATACTGTCATTGATAAGAATATTTGACAGTCGTACCTTTTCCCGATACTTGTAAAAATGATACTTCAAATCACTTAATTTATTTGTCGATACATCTATGACAGTTAAAACTGTAGCGTAAGCAAAACTCATTGTATAAAACCGTCAACAAAATACAATCCCAAAGTTAATATCAAAATCGCGTTTTATTCAAACGAGTATTTGTATGTATTTTGTGTTTTTAGTATGCATATATACTCACAACTTGGTTAACTTAATTTTAATCATAAAATTAATCATTTATACTTCAAAAACGCTGAAAAATATAAGCGTTAGTCAAAAACAAAATTATAAAATAAAGACCCAAAAGGCAAGAACCAAACTGAGGTTGTAAAAGTAGCTAATTTTTTATCCAATTCAGTGTATATATTAAAAGTGTTAAAATTTCTATTTCCCATTTAATTCGCTAAAGACTAAGAAGAAAGAGTATCGCTAATACTCATAGGGCTGAAACTGATTGCTATGAGAACTGATTAAGGAACGGGCTTCTTGATGTGATTGAAAGCATTCAGTATTACAGCTGGCGATGACAATAAAACAAATCTGAAGTTTAGAAAAAAATAGAAATTTATTTGATTAAACAGAAAGCCATGGTCTGCATATGTTCTTAAATATGAAACCCTTTTAGAAGCGGATTAGAGTCTGATGTATCTAAATTTTGGATACATTTCAACAAAAAACATTTATTTCGAAAACAGAAACATGATTTAAATGCATATAAAAATAATTGAAAATAGCTCCCAAAACTAGTTTATGTTATTTTTTAGGTGCTTGACATACCTGATGTAAAACAAGTGAGACGAAGATTAGGTGAAGAATTATTTGTTGAATAGAAAGTATCTACTGTTAAATAGGAGATAAGCAGTACTAAAATCTTTAAATATAGTGACCTATGGCTTAGGCAGATTGATCATTATTGAGGGAATACTGAACACTAACCTAGTGTTTCAGAAACTTAGAATGTTTCCGACTCAATTTTCAATCATAAACAATCCCTCTTCCCCCTCCATACAATAAAAAATGTATTGAGTTCAATAAAAATGTACGTTGAAGCTATGACTACTATAAGACTTTAATCCTAAATCGTACAAATTGTCAAGATAAGTATCAAATTTTGTATATAATTTTATATATGGCAAGTCCATAGTTCATTGGTAATTATCAAACTTGTTCTTAACTTATTATTGTTAAATTGATTATCAAATACATTTTGCAGTACTGTTACATTTATAAGTATATTATACCAGTGCAAATGCGTACTCTCTCTATATTTTACTATGTCAGAATGATTTTGTTTTGCTTCTTTTCAAAAAATTAATAATAATTTTAGATATTTTATTTTCAATTGTTTGATATGCTCGCGCCCTCTATGTAAGGTTATCACGTACCTCTAGAGGTTATGCTCCACAATTTAACAGCAGTCAGTAGGGTAATAACCTTTTGAAAATCAATTTTGAGTTTTTGATATTTCTAAAATCTCCAAATTGGGATCTTTCCAATGATATAACATTCAAGACATTATATGAATTAGAAGTACTTAAAAATAATCAGCTTATGAACCACGCCCTTTTGATGGATAGAAATGTAAACATTGTCTTTTTAAACCCTGGGCAAAGTTACAAAGCTTCAATTTATTTTTATTCATACGTATTAGATACTTGTATAGTAATTGTAAATTTAACTGTGTGAAAAATGCACAAATTTTAGAGCGAAATTTGCAAGCGTGTTTTTAATTTCAATGTTATATTTAATATTTAGTGATTTTACCAAAATTTAAGTCTGTTCTTCACTTTAAATTAATTTTAATTAGTTATTATTACTAATTATTTAAACTCACTAAGGCTTAGTAAAGAGTTAAAAATATTTTTAAAAATCTTGAAATTACAATTATGTGCTGATTTAAGAAAAAAAATTGATTAAAAATTAGTATAAAAGTAAGATTTTTTTATAAAAACTTCTGTTTTCTAAAATTTATTTTTTTAAAATAGGGTAAATTTACTGTAATTATGTTTAAAATTTATATTTTTAAGATTGCGTAAATTTACTTTGTTTATATTTCTTAAATGCAATTGTGTATACAGAAGTGACATTTTTGAAATATTCTTAAAACTTTTTTTAATATAAAGCAGTTATCATAGCAAAAAAAATGAAAGTTTTTAATAAATTCGTAATAATAATTGTTCGGTAAACTAAAAGTTTGTCCTTGAAAGAACTAATGATTATATTTAAAACAATTTTACTTCAGTATAAATATAATGTCTAATTAATATAAATAAAAATTTGAGTCTTTATATTTAATAGTTTCTGAGAAAAAGGTATGAGATGATACATTAAATGTGATGTTTGTTGTCTTTGCGAGAAGCTAGTTACATACATAAAAATTCATAAATTTCATGTTTAAAAACATAAAAAAAATTATTTTGTCTTTTTTAGAAGTCATTTGTCCCGTTTAGAGTAAATTCGAAGTATAAAAGTTAGAAACTGTCTGCAACAACTAATGATGTTACAAAAACCTAACAAAAAACTTAGAAACGTATATATATAATCATAAATACCATTTCAAATTCACACGAAAGCCATATTGATACATTTTCACATTTTATTTATGATGCTTTCTTTTCAAATTTTTTATCTGTAATGCATGAAAGCTACAAATTTTTTTAAAATTGATATTGAATTTGAGAAAATTTTAATGTTTTCTCGTTAA
This sequence comes from Trichonephila clavipes, assembly GCA_019973935.1. Lineage (NCBI taxonomy): Eukaryota > Metazoa > Arthropoda > Arachnida > Araneae > Nephilidae > Trichonephila > Trichonephila clavipes. The sequence continues at coordinate 325,688 of BMAU01019948.1, read as the reverse complement.
AAAAACTGAAAAATACTGTTCTGTGCAATTTAAGACCTTGTTTACTATTTTATGCAAAATAAACTACGAAGATTCTAATGTTTAATAAAATGGGATAAATAGTTGTTCTAATTCATTATTTTTGTTATAAAGTGGCACTTTATAGTGAAAATTCATTTTTCTCTAGAATGATGTTTTCTCAGAATATAATGTATGAATGTAATGAATTTTTTCCCTCATGTTACTGATGTGTAACTATATATATATTAATGCGAGTTTTTTGAGGATTTTCCCAAAATATTTGACTGGAGTCCATATATATCTCTCTCTCTCGTGACAAAAAATGTCAATTTTTTTAAAAATTCCTAGTGATATTTTTGTTACATGTTTTTGAGAAAACTAAACAATATATTTTAAATATTTCACTTAATTGGAAATATTAATGTTTATTTGTTGTTCAGAAAATTTTTAAGCTTTAATATTCAAAAGTTTTTCAATAATAGGTAACTAATTCTAACTCAGATGTGTAATGTTTTTGTCGTTGCGAGAAGCTTGTTACATGCATTAAAATACACAAATTTCATATTTAAAAAACATCAAAACAGTTTCATTTTTTGACTTTTTTAGAAATCTTTTGTACAGTGTAGAGAAAATTTTGAATTCTAAAACTTTAAGAAACTGTGTTTGCATGGGAACAAACGAATCAATTATTAAACTTTTCGGAACGTCGTAAGATCATGCATTTCCAAATCATGATTTTTACATATTGATGCATGTTTACATTATATTTATGATGTTATAAGGTCAAATTTGATATTTGTAATGGATCGAAGTTTAAAATTTTTCACAGATTGTTATATAATTTGTGAAAATTGATGCAAAATGCTAAAAAACATTTCGTTTAACAAAAATTGAAAAATAATATACATGTATTTTCTGAACATTTTAAGACTTTTTTGTTTCCTATTTTATACTTAGAAAATTAAGAAGATACTATTGTTTAGTAAAATAAGGCAAATACAAGTTGTAATTCATTAGAAAATTAAGAAGATACTATTGTTTAGTAAAATAAGGCAAATACAAGTTGTAATTCATTATTTTTGTGAAGAAGTGTCTTTTTACACTAAAAATGCAATTTTCTCAAAATGATTGTTTTCAAACTGCGTGTACCTTTTTCACAGAAAATACTGAATGAAAATACTTGCAATTTTTACTGCACATAAATAATATGTAACTATATATAATAGATCTACTTTTTGGGAGATTTTCCCAAATTATTTTGCTAGAAGTTATATCGTTAAAAAATGACATTTTTTTACAAATTTCAAAGCGATACTTTTACGATGATTTTTTTTTGGAAAAAGTAAACAATATATTTGAAACACTTTACCAATATTTAAATAAAAAAGCCTAATTAAAATACGTGCAAAATGTAAAGTTTTTATTCCTAACAGTTTCTGAGAAACAGGTTCCTAAAATGGCACAATTTAACATTTTTGGTATGGGGGTTACCGACTAGACTTAAAGAAGGCGCCCTAAACGGTATATAAATGTACTTTAAACGGTCTTAGAATCATGTTGTTCTCAAAGTTTTGAAATACAAATATGGATGGAATAAAATTCTAACAGTACTATGCACATTTCTTTAATCATTTACAAACAACTATGAAAGGATTTAGAGACAATAGTGTGAATTATTTTGTGTGGAGTGATCTCTAATTCTAATCCACACCGTATACTTTTTATATAATCTCAAGGACAAAAGGTCGGGAATATTCAATAACTTTAAAGATAGTTTTAAAAACACTTTGTACAGAAATGGAACAAAATAATCAAAGAAGAATGATGTATGATAGTAAGTAATAAATTATCAATCACTAATTCTCTAATTAAGCCTAAGGAAGCCTGACAAAATATTTGTTCTTTTATATATAAAAACGCCTTACTCTCGTCCTTGTAGCTTTCTACTTTGCCAATATTACTACATTTTACAAACAGAGTCCTTTTAAAGGCTGACTAATTTTTCAACTCAGATTTATATATTGATTTATGTACATTCACTCAGATTTATGTATGCATTATATTATGTATTTATGTATTTGTATTTATTATGTTTATAAACTATAATATCATTTTTTTTATAATTTAGGACTCTTATTTTTATTATGTATGCAAAACACTTAAATTTGTTTTCAAAATGATATTTAAAAGAAGTGACTTTTCTTTTATCAATTGAATTTTGTTATTATAAGTTAATACTTTTATACATAAATATCGCATTGCATAGATTAATAAACTCACACCTACTGCACTAATATTTTTGTAACAAAATATTTACTGTTTTTAACTCTTCAATAATAATATGCTGAAAATTATCGCAAAAGGTATAGTATAAATTTCATCATTAAAATAGTAATTTTTTTTCACAATTTATTTAATTTAAGGGCATTTACATTCACAAAGAAATAAATTATTTCCACAAATATTACTTTTTGTTTCACCTGAAAATACTGTTTTTTTTAAATTGCTATTTTTTTTTTCAAAAAATACAAAGCCTTTTATTTAAGACAATACAGTGTAATTCATACTTTCAATATTGATTTAAATTTTATTGGAAAATATGTATAAGTGTATTTGATTGACTTACAGTTTAAACCTGAATGTTTTATAAGAATATTTTAATGCATAATTTTATTTATAAATCAAATAAATTTAATCCTGTTAAAATATTTAAATCGAATCATAAAATCATTTCGTTTCAATGCTGAATGATAAAAATAATCATAATTGTTGCAAGCCTTGTATCATAATGTTGAAGATAAGTCATCTCCCCTTTTAAATCCAACTTAAGCTTCTCCTTTAACTTAGTCATGTTCTTCTGAACTTTTTTTATATAAATTGAACTGGGACTTTAAGAACAAATTAGATTTAAATAACGCGCTCATTTAAAATTAAAATTTTTTGAGTTGTAAAAAGAGCATGTAACAGAGATTTAAGAGTTACAACTTCAAAAAATAAATTTGCCTTTAATTTCGATTTCTAGTTTCCTTTTAAACTTTAGAATAAGAAAAGGGATTATATTCCGGGCACATACTTCAGTTTAAGAAATGTAAATGCATAGGATGGTTTAACTTTAAGAAATAAAAGCTATGTATACTAAAATACAATACATATTAAGCAAAACATTGAAAAAAAAGACTATTCACAAAATATATTAAACAAATAAACGGATATTGTAAGCAGCATTTCTTTAATTAAAAAACACAGAATTCAGCTATTGCTTAACATTCACTTAGAGCCAAAATAAATATATAATATATATATATATATATATATATATATATATGTGTGTATGTGTGTGTGTGTGTGTGCGTGTGTGTGTGTGTGTGTGTGTGTGCGTGCGTGCGTTTTATGTGAATTATCTCGCTCTCTCTATATATATGTACGAATAATCCCCACATGTCATACGGCAGGAAATATTTAACTAGAAGTCAATTATTTATCTTACAAAATTTAGGAACTTCATATAACTTCACATGAAAACCAATAACTTTAATTCTGAACAACATAACCTGCGAAACATTTATAAAATACTTTGTAGACTATTTAAGTTACTGGTATAAAGCTACAGCAAAAGTATCTTTCAATAACATTTTCAAAAATAAAATCTGGTAGACGTTGGGAATGCATTTATTCACACTAATATTCCTTATTTGTTCTGTTTAATTCATGGAAAATCTAATCCTTTTATAAAATCCGAAAGGATTTTGAAAATAGAAATATATTTAGTCAAATTTTAAGGAATATGTTGCGATAGAAATTTTAGAGTTTTACTTTTTGGAATTTATTTTCAAAAAGAAACACACTGACGTTTTCTTGGTACATTTGAGGAACCATTTAAATATCTTTGAACATAGGTTTTTTTGGTTTCTTTTGATGTAAATGCGTATGTATTTGATGTTTGCTTTGCTATTGTTGTTTGTCCTTGTTAAGTAGCAAGATTTGTAATTCACTCAGTGGTCAATAAAATAATTTCTGCAACTCCAGTTCCAAACATTAGAGTAGCAAAGATGGGAGGAATTGCGTCATTTTATGAAACATATGATATAAAATAAACCTTAGGATGCACGGAAAAATATACAATTATTTTATTTATCATAAACATAAAAACATACTTCAAAACGATTTAAATATGTAGGTTAACACGTCTATTTAAAAATAATAAATAAAAAATTTGTAAGACAATTTAGAAAAATTATCAATCCATTTATCTGCACAACCACACTTATATATATTCAAAGAATTAAAAATTTTTTGAAGATATTCAAAGTATTAAAACATTTGTTACGTTTAATTTCTGATGAACGTTGATGAAAATATTTGCATAAATGACGCTTTTTTATGTATGGTAAAAATGATTATCTGAAAATCAATTTTATACAGTTGAAAATCGGCTCAAATACGTGCCTCACTGTATTTTAAAATTACAATTATTACAATACGCTATAAAAACATTAGTAGCATATGATTCCAGAAAAAAATAATTGGTTTTGAAAAATCTTGGGCAACACTTTGAAAGATTATTCTGAAAACCAAAAATAAATTTTTTTTAAAGTAATCTTACAATCGTAATAAGGGAATAACCACATTAAAGACAATAGAATGCTAAAAGATATCCTTAAAAAAACTCGCTTTGGAAACCTGAAGTATAAAGTGACCAGAGAAAGAATGAAATCCTCAATATCTACGCTATGAGATGACTTCATGAATATAATTCTAAATTAGATGAATCCAAGATAAGTTTGCAAATTACTTGCAGAGAAAAAAAATCAAAATATAGTGGCGCAAATCAGATTACATTGGGTATTCATGACTTAAAAATCGTACTTTTAGAGATGAATCTATGTCTTGTACTTCCCACAGTCATCAGGACATTTGTATTTGACATTACAAGAAAGTACTTTAAACCATGATTGCTTAAGATTCTCAAGAAGTTTTACGACTTATTTTATCACTTTAAGTGTGTGAAAGCTGATGAATTAAGAAATATGTCTGTTTGACAAAATACATACATAATAAACATAAAATACACAGAATTTCTCGATAATTTTATGATTTTTAGCATTGGAAGATCTGTGTATAACGATTACTCCAATAAGACTGCCTCTACTTCCCTTCAGAGGTCACCTTGATTTAAGAATAATAAATTCAAATTTCTTCCTTAGTTGATCAATTCACTCAATTTAAACTCCATTAAGAATTTGAGAAGCCTGATGAAGTTGATCCTTTTCAGAATTTCACACCAAAGGATGAAAATGAACATGTGGAAAATTTGAAATCCGTTTGGATAACAATCGGAAGAGATAATTGCAAAGATTTAGAGCATAAATTCATTCACGTGACGTTATTAGTGTCAAGAGAAAACCCCTTAGTATTACTTAATTACATCATTTTTAATGAATGATTCTGGTTTTGTATTCTATTCTAATATTTTATTCTATTGTAATAACTATTCTATTAATTTTACATATTTAAGAAAAAAAAATTCATCATAAAAATGTTATATATTACAGTGCTATGTTTTATGTTGCTAATCTACAAGCTTTTATGTTACAGGAATGTTATACCACACTTCAAAATTTTAAGCATTATTTTCTACTATTTAGTACTGTTTCGGAAATGTTTTACTCTAAATAAATTATATGCATTTTAAAAAAAAGTCTAAGGCTTACGGCTTAAACATTTTGTTCATTTTGAATTTAACTTACATTGAAAAATAATATTATTAAATTACTTAAATTTCCTCTTAGTTATAAACTAAATATGTAACTACTTAAACAAAATTAAAATTCATACATGATACGCATCTTAACTTTAAGATACAATAAAGAATAATCCATTAAGCAGACACAAAAGTACTTTAAACAACCCTATATTAAATAATGAAATAATAATATTTTGTAAAAACGTAAACACAAGCATTTCAAAAGGAAATGAAACACATTGTCTTTGATACAAAGATTCAAAAAAATACTGTCGTGTTTCTGCTCTTTTTAAATTGAAAGTGGGCTTAGAAAAAAAAATGTCTTTTAATTTTCTTTAAACGCATTTCTCTTTTGTTTGCGTCTATTCTTTTTATCTCAGAGAAAATGAATTTTCTCATTGTAATGCAAAAAAAAATACCTTTCAAGATTAATGCACTTAAGGTAATAAATTCTTACTGTACATCCTGATTTAAAAGTAGTTTTATTGCTTCATTCTTCAAAATCTTACGTTACTACTTATTTATTTTCTATGTCATTAAAATGCAGGTAAAAATAGCTCAATCTCATTATTAAAATGTTTTTATGTTTGTATTCAAAATCTTTTATTGCTTCATTTTCAACAGAATCTAAGATAATGGTGTGTTTTTAATTACAGTAATGTCAGAAGAAATTTTAGCTTACATTTTACAGATTTAAATCAAAATTTGAAAGGAAAGAGTTGTAAATTGCTCAATTATGAATTTTTAATAGGGAATAACATTCTCATCAATGTGTGTGTTCTTCATTCAAAAGAACGGGCTGTCATAGGAAACATAACTTTTACAAAAGGCTTTATGTTTCCTCTAAACATTTTTTTCACTCGCAAAATTGCAATTCCTCTTTGAGTTTAAACAATTGGTAAGACAAATGGCAAAATTACGCAGTTTTTCCTTTATTTTATAACCATTGGTAAGTTTTTTTAGCTTTCCTCTTTCGCATTTTTTCTTGTAAATAGCGTTGCGCTGCAAAATGCACGAGAGCTACTAGTGATTCAATCTCGTAAGTATGTGAAATAAATAACCTAATGATTATGAAAATTACTGATGCGTTGCCTCAGCTTTGACATCATATTAGATAATGATAAGCTTACCTTATGTTCTGGGCTTTATACCGAGACATTATGTTTTAGTAAAATTTACAGTTTACTAAAACATAAAACTATTTATTTAGTTGTATTTTTACTAAACATTACTTTTTCTGAAATAGTCTGTTTGTTTTACTTACATCACATAATTCCCAGCAAGAAATTTCTGAATTAGTTGTAACATGTATCAGATTTTGAACTGAAGAAGTTGAACTCATGTAGATACTGAAAGTTACCTCTTACTGCAGACTCTTCATATTCTCCAAAGTTGAAAAAAAAATTCATTATCTGGTGCAGATGTTACAGGCAAAGCCATTGCTAAATCAACCATATTAGAAATATTACAACATAAAATATCAGACTTTTGAAACAATTATTCAATTACTGAATTCAGTTATTTACCCCTTTTTTTAGAATTTGAATTTTTTAGAATTTGAGAAATTGAACATATATGTCTTCTCAACTAATAGGTCTTTAACATTAATATAATAGTTTATTTTTTCTCTAGTAACTTGTACAATCTGTTGTTCTAAGTCAAACAAGCTTTTTTAGCTTGTAAAATTATCCGCTGAAACTTATTGACTGAATCAAAACTGATTCTCCATAACCCAGTTTTGGATACTGCATTTATGAAATAAGTAGAGTTTTTGTTCTAGAACAACATTACTTTTCTTAGAATGCGTAGTAATTCTTTGACAGAAAATGTCACGTTCTTGGGTTTTTCTTTACTAATGTTTACAAATTAATTCAGAATATGACTGAAATATTTCTGCTGTACTAGAATTAGCTTTCTGTATATATATATATATATATATATATATATATATATATATATATCAAAATATATTATTAAATACACACAGCTGTAAGAGAATGTTTAAAAACGAGAACATGTCTAAGATATAAAAAGTCACTACCAGTCAAAAAGATTTTGAAATTTTGGATATCACTGAAACTCCCGAACTATCTGGCTAATCGCAGACGTAGGGTAAACTTAGATAATGACTTTATGGCCATTTAACGAACAACAACTTCCAATGTATAGCAGGATGTGTTTTTGATGAAACTAAAATTGACGACCAGAGAATGCATGCCCATTACTATTTTACTATTGTGACTCTTTAAATTTGTTAAACTCTCAGCCAAAGGGAGAACTATATGTTAGCATTCGGAACAGCTGGAATTTTTATAGCTATAAAATTATAGGTAAACAAATAAGACGAAGTAGTCATTTTTAAACTTTTAATATTCCTTACTGAAATCTTATGAATATTATTTATCAAAACGTCTGAAAATAAAACTGTTTTGTAGCTGTCGTTAAGACACTCACACACACAAAAATGAAATTTCTTAAATGTATACAAACATAAAATTCTTTACAATTTCTATTATCTCTCAGAATTAACTTCACACGCTGAAAGATTACTATTGTGTTTATATATATATATATATATATATATATATATATATATATATATATATATATATATATATATATATGTATATATATATATATATATATATGTATGTATATATATATATATATATATATATATATATATATATATATATATATATATATATATATATATATATATATATATATATATATATATATATAAATAGAATATTATTTTTAACTATATTTATCGTAATAATGTATTAGCAATAAAACTAATAAATTTTTAAATTTTAATAACTTTATTAAACAATGTATTGAACATGGATATCCTGATAACTTTCTTCACAATTATATTTCTAATAGTTCTCAGTAAAAATACAATGTGTATTAATAACTATTATTGGCATTATGTTTTAATATTAGTATTTTAATTAATTATAAAATTATTCAATAGATGGCACCACATGTTTAGTAAATTTATAATATTATTATTTAAATATTTTTGTAATCATTTGTTTTCTACAAATAATTATATCGATACCTACTTATTGTTTTTAAACGTTCGTATATATTACTCTATTCTAATTTATAACTTTATGAGGTACTGATATTACTCTGTTGTATTTAGCGGGAAACATAACTCGTTGCTACACTCACGAAGTAAGTCTTACAATCTACCTTATTGCATCGACTTTAAATCTGTAACTGTGAATACTAGTAAGCTATAATTTTATTGCTATGTTTTAATAGTATATTGATTTTACTTGTAATATTTAAATTTTTCCTAATATTATTTTTTCTTTTCCCTTTGTTACAGTGCATAGACAAATTACAGGTGAAAGTTGGCTATCCGTAAAACTTTTGTTTAAACCTACAATCTTGGTTCATAAGACCAGAAGTTTCTTGTTGTACTGGGCCTAATATTTCCTTCGTATCTTGAATAGTTATACTTATTTTCTATAGCTATCTGTAATTATTTTTATGGTTTATATATATATATATATATATATATATATATATATATATATATATATATATATATATATATATATATATATATATATATATAAAATATTTATATGTATTGCGTTCATAAGAGCTTTAAAAGGTTCTGATTATTGCACATTAATTGATAGTTACAGAAATTTTTATGAGTATAAGACATATAAAAACACATGGTTCTAAATAATATTTCCTGTACAGCTCGTTAAAGATATATATTTTAAGTATATCATACAAGTGTCTTACATTTCTTATTCGTACATGTAAAAAGTAATTTTTTCGGTTATAATAATTAGAAATAAAATTTGAATAATTTAAAATTATAAATACTTTAAGAATTTATTACATTAAAGTCACTTAAACATGAGAAACAAGTTTGTTTTATAAAATCAAAACAAATAGATATTCAGAAACAATTAGTTACGCATAAATAACTTTCCTCCATTTTATAATTCACAAATTATAATTTTTAGCAAATTGTAAAACAAATAATAACAACTCAATAAAGATTTTTAGAACAACAATTCCTAAATTTATTAAAATTTGCATTAAAAATGATTCAACAAACTTTCACCTAAATCTATACTCGATGTTACAACCACTTCAAATAACTAACTGTGTCATATTAAAAATGCAGCAAGGTTCATCATGCCTAAATTTATATCGAATTGCACCACAGCAATCTCGCATCCTGACGGATGCAATCTGAAATCTAGTTACCAGCATACGTCTCCAGAAATGGCAGGTAATCCATGAATGCAATCTGCGTTAGCTACCTGTCACTTCCAATGGATTTCCCCAGGCACCCAGGTGATATAATGATATCGAACTGCCCAGGGTGTGGCTGAGACCCGCTCTTGCATAACCAAGAACCTCGCCTGTCAGTTTAGAAGTAACGGGACCCCATATTTCTTCCTCTAAATCAGGTTTCCGCTCTTGAATCTTCTTCTGGTAAGTATGATAACCACTTTGCTTGATAGCAAATTACTGGATTAGTGGTGGCTGCTTCAAATTGGCTGTCGTTTAAACCAGCGTTGGGAGTAAAAATATCTGCTTTGCTCAAAGAAGATATTAATCTGAAAGCTAATTCCGATCTGCGTTTAAATTGCTTTTAAAGCCTTGTTGAATGAAACCCCTTCTTAGAGAACGACTGGTTCTGTAAAACTTTACAAAGTATAAACAACTATTACAAAATAATGGTTTTAGGGATTTTTTTAATGTACGTATAAAACTATGCAATTTAAAAAGATGATTATGTCTCATTTAATAATTTCGTGTAAAATTATTTTAATAACCACAATTTGTATCCATATAATTGTAAAAACGTGTTCTTTGGGAATAAGGTTATTTTCAAAAAGAGGGGGGGGATTGAAATGTTTTCTTTATGTAAATTCGAGTGTGAAAAAGAAAGAAATGCTGAAACAAATAGTTTGTAAAATAAATCATGGTATGTCAGTAAACACATCTAATGGAATTCAATCTACTGATAAAGATTTGTATATCTATCAGCATTCAAAAAGATTTTTCAATGAAATTTTTATCAAATTATGTCTTTGATAGCGTCATTGAGAAAAACGTTTATAATGCTTACAAAAATATGAAGAAAAAGTAACTATTTTCATTTGCTGTCTAAGTAAACGTTTATATGTAGATAAATATAGTCTAATTCTCTACAAACAAGAGACATCCGACAATCACATTCGAAAAACACATAGATAGTAGGAAAATCGCACCATGAAGGACACATGAGCAACCGACATTAGCAATTTTAGAAATTATGCTGACTTAGGAGAGCTAATACATAAAATAATTTATATAAAAGTGAGATTGAACATGTTTTTTGGTCAGCCAACCTTCCCACTTTATGTAAATAATACTGAGCAAAACCCTATAGAAAGTAATGGATAGGAATATATAAATCCATTTAAAGATAGAGGTAACTTACCTAAAAATTGCTCTTGAAATTGCAGAGCTCACGCTAAATCTGAGTGCACTAAACAAGTTATTGCCAGATTCTGGACCCTAATGCTGATTCAAAGCATGTGAATGCCTGAAATGTAGGGCTTAACAAATGTATAAAAATATTAGAAATAAAATTTAAAAAGAGAGTTAGAAATTAGAGTATAAATGAAATAAATAATAATAAGTAATTTTATCTAATTTTATCTAATATTATAATATGGTTAATATATATATATATATATATATATATATATATATATATATATATATATATATATATATATATATATATATTAACAATAATGTTGTGTGTGTAGGGATATTTTTATTTATAACTTTAAAACTTGATAGTTTTACTAATTCTTTGAATATGTCAAAATAATTCGCTGTACATATATTTTTAAAAATGGTTTTATTAAGAAAATTCAAAAACTGTAGCAAATATATGAAATGTTATGTCAAACAGTATAGTAAATATGACACTTTCAAAGATCAAAAATCATTTTAATTTTTTTTTCTAAGCATTAAACTAATACTTAAAAGAAAAATGTCATTTAGTTGCAGGTATTTAATGAACATAACTCCAACTCTAATGCTTAGAAAGTGTGAAACTGAACAAATATGAAGCAATGTGCTAAAACATCTACTTGACATTAAAAATGGAACATTAAAAGGAGTGTTTTCAGGAACTCGGTTAACAAATACAATACGTTGTGCTTATTTTTAATTGATACTCGTAACACAGCGTTGAATGAGTGTTCATTGGATTGGAATTCTACAAGAATTCGAGGGTTACTAACATTGTACTTCGTGATTTTAAACCTTGGTCAAATGACAAGAATGTCACCAGAGTTGGTTAATGTACTTCCAGTTTTCCCCACTGCGCAAATGTAAGTACTAAGAGAACAGGGACATCGTATACTTTGAAAAGACCTATTTTTCAATTTTAGATCTAAAAAATAGTGCTTATTTTTCTGAATCTAAAAGTGTATAATACTTATATGTTTGTTGATAAAATAGCCCAAAAATATGAAAAATAAAAATGTAAACAAATGACCACGTTTTTTTTGACGCTCCCTTTTGAACTTTAAATATGTAGTTTCCTCTGTGTTTGATCTATATAAACATTCTATACAGTGAAAAAATATCTTGTAGTGTAATGTCTAATTTTTTAAAAAATAAATTTATACGTGCAAAAAAAAATTAAGATTTCATAATTTTAAGCTTTTATGATTATTTTAAAGCAATTACGCAATTAATTCGTTAAAAAACTGGTTGATTATGTTTGATATGTTGCTGTAAATATGTGTAATTTTTTTTGCATATTCAAAGAATATTTTTTGTAAGAAATACATGAAAATATGTATTACAAGATCTCGAAAATTATGTTCATGTTAACTAAAACAATGAAAAAAAAACATATGAATTTAAAATTACTTTTGTAATTCTAGAAAATTATTAAGGATTATTATTAGTCATATAAAATTAGGCAAGCAAATACTAATAAAGTGTATAATATGTGAAAATATTGTGTTTTTTTAAAAAAATTTCCCTTTTTCTCAAAAGCATATCTTTTTGCATTTAGGTACATTTAAAAAAAAACTATTGCACTAATTTATTCTAGATTTTTTATACTTCTATACAAGATGCCTATGCATATAGTGAACCTATTTTTTTTATTAAGATAGTGCCTAATTTCTTAAAAATAGTTTTATGCATAAAAATGGCAGAAAAATAAAAAAAATCAATTTTCAAAGTTTCATATTTTTTTAAAGAAACTATAGTAACATTTTACTAAAAAAATGGGTTCACTCTATTTTATGCATTGTTTTCTATATGTGTAAAAAATATTTTGCATAAAAAAAGGATACTTTTTTAAAAAATGGTACCTAAACACAAGTATATATTACGAGTTCTCAAAAATTATGTATTACTTTAATTAAATAGTAAAAAAAAACTTTTGAAGTAAAAAGTTATTTTTGTAGTTCTACAGAATAATTAAATTATCTTTATTAAGAACGTAAAAAATCTAAGCTCTATTGGAAATTGCAAACGATATATGTCTCAGAAACAAAGGGTCTTAATTTTGGCATTTTACTGTTTTGAGCATGTCCTGGTTCGAGTAGATTTAAACAGCATCAGCCTGTTTACATGGCAGATGTTCTCGTATCGAGACTAGAACCCAAGACAACGCCGCGATTTCATGAACATGACTATTGGGCTACCACGGTCACACATTCAAGGTTATTTCATTTGGTTCTTTAACTACACTCATGTCCAAAATAATGTTTACATGCATAAATTCACGGATTTCTCAGAGACTATGACTTATAATTTAATGAATTTTCGTGGAATGATACATAACATTATGACACATAAATGCAAAAGAAAAAAATTGTAGATTACCACATGTAGCATGAAACAATAAAAATGGTAATAAAGTGTGACAAAGAGAGTTAAGAAAAAAAAGGAATGATTCAGAAAAAGAATTAAGTCTTACGAATTTAATATGGAATATGATCTCCCTGACTCGTACACACATATCACAACGTGTTTTAAGGCTGGAAATAACGTTGTTAATCACAGTCTGGGGAATTAAACTCCACTCTTCCAGCAATGCAGTCTTCAGGCCATTTACATCTCTAGGAGGAGGATGTCTACGTGCAATGGCTCTTCCAAGGTAGTCCCATAAGTTCTCTATTGGGTTAAGGTCAGGAGAGTTTGCTGGCCAAGGTATTCACTTAATGTCTTCACTTTCAAGGAATTCATCAACGAGGTTTGCTCGATGTGGACGAGCATTATCATCCATAAATAAAAAAGTCACGTCCATATGCACCCTGAAAAGTCTTACATAAGGATCTAAGACCTCATCCCGATATATCTGGCCTGTCACAGATCCGCTTCTGAACACGTGTAGAGGCGTACGTCCATCAATCATTATTCCCCCATACCATCACACCTCCACTACCGAAACGGTCACGTTCCACAATGTTCGAGGGATCATTTCGTGTTCCTGACACCCTCCAGATGTAAACACGTTTAGAATCACCTGTTAAACTAAACCGCGACTCATCAGTAAAGAGAACATGGGACCATTGATGTTCAGTCCAGTTTTGATATGTTCTTTACACCAATTAAAGCGATCCCTCTTTTCTGTGAAGACAGTAAAACACATACCCTTGGCTTTCTGGCATAAAGGCCTTTTTCGTTAAGCCTTCTGTATATTGTTTGCCGTGATGCAACAGCTCCAGTGGCGGCTGCAAGCTCTGAACTTAACTGGCGAGCAGTAGCCTTTCTGTTACGACGGGCAGTTAATGCCAGATACCGATCTTCAGAAGCAGTTGTCATTCGTTTCCGACCTTGTCCAGGCCTCCTTACAACAGTTCCATCATTTTGAAACTGTTTCCATAGCTTAGAGACTGTCTGTCTTGAAATATTCAGACAAGTGGCTGTTTCCGTGATTGACTGCCCTGCTTCTAAACGGCCGATAATTCGCCACTTTACAGATTCTTCCAAATGATACCTCGAAGCCATAACAAACCACTTTGAGTCCCTACACACTGAAATCAAACGCTATGTTGCAGAAATTCACTCAAATATTCAGTTTGCGCAAAGCGCTTGATTCACCTGGATGACGTAACGCCTAGATTTGCATATCACAAACCGTTTGATTACTTTTTGGTTGGATAATGTAATTAGGCTTGGTTTTCACACATTCCCTGAAAATACGGATCACATTGATTGGATATTTCATTGAATATCATCATTTTTGGGTATGTAAAGATAATTTTGGACATGAGTGTATTACGGATGGCAATATGGGAAATAACACGTATTGGCACAGTGTGAATGGGACTACGAATGATATTTTCATTGAAGATTTTATATTTCCTGTCATCATTTCCACTAGCTTACCTTAGTAACGTAGTAGTGAGACTAAATGTTACACTTTTTCTATCACCTCAAATATATTTCTGATTGGTAAGAATCTTGGAAGAGCTGTAGCAAGTGAAACAAGCATGTGTTCCTCTTTCGGAGCACGTTGGTTGATGCTATGTTCAAACAGCTGATTTAGGGCATGGGCCCCCGAAAAAAAGAGGCATGTCACGGCCTGCACCATAACATTCCACTATCACTGATCCGTTGTAGTGTATAAATGCAAATTGAAAATGACATGTTATGGTGTACAATGCCCCTTCCAATCACCCTTAATACTACGTTGGTGAGGGCTAAAGCATTCTACAGATGGTATCGGATATTTCACTTTATTGACCCCACAGACAATCAATAGACATTAACAATTGAGATTTCTCTCTCTGAGAGCATAACTTGTCCCCTACCGTTTTCCACATTGTTGCAACCTACCATTATTTTAAATTGAGTTCCTGCGATCATTAGCAATCTTCATAACGGATGTCACGATAGCAGACAACTAACAACTAGTCTACGTATTATTATTCTAGTCGATATGTGAAGATCTAAGGTGTCCTGAACGTGCTATTGTAGAGATGGCTTTCAGGGTCCACACTACTTGTAGGTAGATACTTTGATTCTCCCACACTACCGTCATTATAGCCTCACCTCAACCTCTGATGCTGGATGATTCCTTGTTCCAATTCTCTTTGCTACATACATTGCATCGTTTACGTATCTAGGTGTGAGACATTGGCTGAAATATGACGTATGAACTTACTCTCTTGCCTTTCTTAGTTCAATCCCAATTCTCATCATAATTATTAGTTTGGCGATGGGCAGACATTCCTTACTGCCACACTTGTCCTCTGAACAAGAAAAAGTTTCTGCGTTGATTTCCTTGACCATAACGCTGACATAGATATTGCCTAAGCTGCAGGGTTTTTTTCCCTTACGTGTTACTCAACGTGTTCCAAAAAGATGTTCTCACATAAATTGTATCACTTCATAAGGTGCACATGTCCTTAAACTGCATACATTTCTAAATACTTCTTTGGGTATTGCATATTCAATTTCAATTAGATAAACACAAAACATAAACATATTTTATTAGTACTTTATGAAGTCTTCTCAGAAATGAATTATTGAACCAGCATTAAAAGTAAAACAGAATAGACAGAATTGAAAACTAGTAAACTAAACAGAAAATATTTATTTGGAATGATACTTCATTTTACTACTGCTTAACATAGTTACTTATTTTTATCATTCCTATATTTTTATCACAGAATATTATCATTAGCTCATTAAGGTTTTATTAATATTAAAGAGGCATTATTGTGTATTCAAATGTTAAAATTTGAATTTAAAAATATTCAAGATTTATATATATATATATATGTTTTTTAATATTCGATTGAATTTTTTTTTTAAAAAATTAAATACTACATTTATATATATGTATGTCTCTGAGCTCATATGATACATATATATATATATATATTCAGATTTTTCATTTATCGAAGGAAATCTTGAAAAGTGGGTAAGTATGTTCTCTATTTTTATAAAGGAATACTTTTTTTTTCCTTTTTAGTGTATACATCTCCAGGGAAAATAACGAATTCCGTAAGAGGATGTGGAAAGGTTTGCAGACATTCTTCTAATGTGTTCTCTCATGGAAAAAAATAAATTAAGAAATAAAAAAATGGTAGAAAGTTTGAACTGTTTAACGATTACTTAAAAGTACCGATGTTCTTTTTATGGTTGAAAAGAAACGTGAAAAAAAAGAGCTGGAAAACAGAGTTGCTTGAATTGGAAGCTAAAATGCTGAAGGCCAAAGTCAACCAAATGGAAGAAGAACTAAGTTTAAAGGACAATTAAACGAAAAATAGTTGCGGATTTTTTTTCTTTCGAGGAGTAAGACTCACACACACACATACACAATGCATTATCAATCAAAATGCTACTGGTAAGTACAAGTCCAAATAGAACTATGCTGGACTGTGAGCGGGTTTATTTTAAATGCTATTTAAAAAAGAATTTTTACGAAAAATGAAACCCTGCATTGTTACCTGCATCACTTTATTTTTTGAAACTTAATTGCCTGAATGATTTTTCTTTTCAATAACAATGTTATTGCCTTGAAATTTGAGAACATAACGCTTAACGCTTAAGTCCATTTAAGTAATTATTTGCTCCATTTTGAAACCAACTTAATTAATTTCACTTAAGTTTTTGAAGTCTTTAATTTAATTAGAGTAACATGATACCATTAGCATACATATTTTTGAAGAATTTTATAAGTTATTCATAGCCAAAGTTGTTTCCATTATTACTTTTCTAATTAAATATCTATAATTTTATTCATTCTAATAATTAATTATTCGTAGATCATTTCAAATTAAAATTATGAGAAAAATGATAAATGAAGAAATTGTTGATGTTGCTGAAATGCCATTTTATGATATAAAGGATGTTTTTTCAGAGGTATAGAACTTTAAATTGCAATAAAACAACGATGTATTATTCGATTGACATCGATTGATTTTTTTTTATTCGAAAAATAATCTTGTGGCATTACATTTTAAATATGATTTCTGGCATAGGACTGCCATCGCTGGCTCGGATGTAGTCCAATCTGGACGTCCAATTTTCGATGACTTTTTCCAACATTTGTGGCCGTATATCGGCAATAACACGGCGAATGTTGTCTTCCAAATGGTCAAGCGTTTGTGGCTTATCCGCATAGACCAATGACTTTACATAGCCCCACAGAAAATAGTCTAGCGGTGTTAAATCACAAGATCTTGGAGGCCAATTCACAGGTCCAAAACGTGAAATTAGGCGGTCACCAAACGTGTCTTTCAATAAATCGATTGTGGCACGAGCTGTGTGACATGTTGCGCCGTCTTGTTGGAACCACAGCTCCTGGACATCATGATTGTTCAATTCAGGAATGAAAAAGTTAGTAATCATGGCTCTATACCGATCACCATTGACTGTAACGTTGTGGCCTTCATCGTTTTTGAAGAAGTACGGACCAATGATTCCACCAGCCCATAAAGCGCACCAAACAGTCAGTTTTTCTGGATGTAACGGTGTTTCGACATGCACTTGTGGATTAGCTTCACTCCAAATGCGGCAGTTTTGTTTGTTGACGTAGCCATTCAACCACAAGTGCACTTCATCGCTAAACAAAATTCGCTTATGAAAATCGGGAACAACGGCAATCTCGTTTAGGGTCCATTCGACGAATCTATGCCTTGCTTGATCATATTAAAAACGTAATACCACAAGATTATCTTTCGAATAAAAAAAATGCATGTCAATCGAATAATATATCGTTGTTTTATTGCAATTTAAAGTTCTATACCTCTAAAAAAACACCCTATATTTGGATCAAATTAGTAAGATGTTAGAATAAAAAAAAATAGACAACATTGAAATTTTAAGAATTTATACAGTAATGAAAAAACTTTGCTTTTGAAATACCAGGGGTTTCTAAAAAAATATCGGGGTTTTAACGCTTTATAGTACTTATTACATAAAAATTACATTTTTAATTCATACATTGAATGAAAGAGTAACTGAAACAGTTTTACCTACAATTTTACAAATTTTCAATGTGAGCCCCATTCTTCACATGGCACAAATGAAGTCGATAGACGACTTCATCCCAAATTTTTTCAGTGCGCCTAAGGAAATCCTGGCAACATCTGCTTCCCTCCTGTATCTAAAGTCTAAAAGGACAGATGGTAGGCAAGGAATGTACACGCAATCCATTATCAGCCCCCACAGATAAAAGTCACATGCTTCAAATCAAATGAACGTGGAGGCCATGCGATACAAGCTTGATAGAGGGGCTCTTTGCATCCAATCCATTGATGGGTACAATGATATTTAACCAGATGCCAGTGAGGCTGCGCACCATCTTGCTGCCAAATGAAGTTATTTGGTTCAATTTCTTCCAATTGAGGAAAAAGCTATAGTTGTGGAGTAACAAGATAGGCAGAACCAGGTACAGTTGGTTACCTTGGTCATCTCGTACTTTTGCCTTTACAAAGACAGCCAGTTGTTTCAAACTGATGATACGACCTAAGAATGTTATTATCATATGGAGGTTGACAGCCAAACTTGATACGGAACTTTCGTTGCACAGTAATAGCAAATTCAGTCTTTGCGAACAGGGGAACACAAACACTTTCTTTTTACTAGTCGTCATTTTTCTACTAGAGCGTTGATCGGCAAGGGGAAAAATTAGCATACGTTTCGCGCACACGCGCACACATGTCAACAAACTAAACTGATTCATTTGCTCTTTCATTCGATGAATGAGTCATACTAATATGTTATATGTAATGAATACTATGAATCTTTAAACTCCGATATTCTTTTAGAAACACCCGAGTATTTCTTATTTAAATTTCTTGGTAAAAGAGTCGTATTTGAGAAATATGCAGGCAAAATACGGCTCAATTTAATCATAGATATTTATTGGTTGACGAGATTTTTATTTGCTTAAAAGTATAACTTATAAGTTATAAGATTAAGTTATGTCCTATTAAAGTATAAATGATTAACTGTCATTTAAAATAAGAAACCAATTATGCATAGTTATACATAAAAGTATCACACATATCATGTTTATTCCAATTAAAAACATTCTTCCTTTCATATTAATTCTTCCAATCATCCAAAATTAAAAACATTTAATTACAATAAATTTATCGTTTACGTAATGAATCTAACGCTACTTGTTTTGCAACACATTTAAACTGTGAAAACTAAATGACTCTTTCAAGTACTGATAACTAGTACATTCGTTGAAGGTCAAAGAAGAATTTCAGCTTTTGTGTTTGCAACTGATTAGTAATATTAAGCGACGATGGCAGATAAAATGGTTGTGCTTACTTAAGTGCTGATATATGTTTTTAAATACATTCTAAACTTGTGACAACGTATAAAGTACTTGTGTACTCTATATTCCTTCAATGTATTGTGCTTATATATAGGGTTACATTTATTAAAAAAATAGTATTTAAGATGAAAATAAAAAAAGAATATATCCCCTATTTAAAAAACAAATCTCTTTTGGATTAATATTATTAAGTGTTATTTACATTGGCACCGTATTATACCGTCGACCAATTTCATCAATTCAGAAAAAAGTGCCAAATCAGAGACTGCCGCCAAATGCTGCCGTCATAGGAACTTTGTTTGAACAAAAGAGGGAAAACAGATTTCCACAATTGGCTTCTTATCGCGTGATTTGGCGATGCATTTTTATTTAAAAAATTAGCCGATGGCTTATATTTTATAAAAAATTAATTTTTATAATTTGTGAAAATGCTTCTAAATTCTAAAAAAAATGTAATTCATTGAATTATTTTTCTTTCGTTTTTATAGTTTTTATGTATGACTAACATATGGCATAATTATGATTACTTATTTAAACTTTTTATTTAGCAGAGAACAAAGTTGAATATGGGTTTTATGGCAAAATGATTGATAGCAACACAAACTTTTTTTAATGAATAATTATTGAAAATCCCTTAAAAATTGTATTAATTCTAAGATTAACTAATTTTTGTAAGAAATAAGTATTTATTTGATTTTAAAATACATACATACTTTAAATACATGTACTAATAGCAATTGTTGGAACAAATATCAAAGCATTTGGATTAATAGAAAAAAAAAACTTAGCACTCAGATTAAAGAAAAATTCACTTTTTTTTCTTTCTGTGGTTAATAAGCTTAAAGTTTTTATTTGGCATTGGGATGTCAATAAAAACACATAAAAAATATCATATTTCTGGATTTTCTTTTATTTCGAGCTTTCAAATTCGGTTAAATTATAGATTTATATACGAAGAATAATTTAAGGTAAGAAAATTTAATTTTAATTTTTTATCTATTTTGTCAATCGAATCGTACTGTGCACCTAGTTTTAAATGAACTAGAAGGAAAATTAACTAGATTATTGAAAACCAAACAATTCTAAAAGTACTTTCAAATTTTCATTTCTACTTGAGATTTCCACAGAATTTAAGGAAAAGACAGATCACCCCTCTTCAACAAGCAGACATCACTTGAATTCATACGCCTTCTTCCTCGACCTTTCTTCCGTCCTTTCTCCACCCATCGACTTATGTCGGTGACTATCGACATGAAAAGATATGGCTACACTGTCCAGATTAGCCGCCCCGGGTTAAATCGAGCATCGTATTTAAATGAGGAGGGCAGATCCCTGTTTCAAACGTCAGGGAAGTCTGACTAATTTTATCCCTTCCCCGAGCAGAATACGAAATTAAGTTGGAAAGGATTCCTCGGGGATGGAGAGCTGGACACGCATATATTAAAGTCGAATGCGTCTTGCTGTCATGGCTTGATGTGTTTACTTCAGTTCGGTTTTACCCTCCACACTCTCTCGGTGAAATAAACTCTTTGTCAGTTCGCATTGAAAGAAAATAAACACTGAGATCCTGAGGACAGTTACTGAGATATTGTTTCATTACCATTTCGAATTCTTTCGGTGGTCATTAATAACGGTTTCGTATTGTTACGAAAGACAGATGTGACTTCATTACTGGTAGTTTTGGACATCAATGTTTAGTTCTCGGTTGATTAGTGAAGTTGAATATAACAATTGCATATTTATTATAATGACATGCTATATTACTTTAATGAGAATAATCGTTTACGTGTGCAGAACTGTAGAGAACTCCTGGGAAAGATAAAAGGAAAGACCGTCTTTCAATGGGTACCATCCCACTGTGGTCTTTGGGGAAATAAGAGGGCAGACTTTTTGGCAAAAAAGGGAACGGGTATCCGTCAGAACTTTCGCAGAGACCTGACACTTCATTCTGCCAAACTGGAAATTAAAAGGATTTTTAGGGAATCATTTTGCCTTACAGCTTCTCGTGTTGCTCGTGATAAGCCTTGGAGTACACTATGTAAGAAATCCCACGGTATTCCATGTTCTCCTCGTGCTGCAGCTGTGGCTAAATTTAGACTTTTAACCGGACATGACTGTCTTTGTGCTCATCTGTTTCGTTTTAATTTAGTGACTTCACCTATCTGCGTTTTGTGTGACACAGGACAAGACATGACTGCCGCTCATTTGGACGAGTGCTCTGCACTGAATGATCTTAATTGCATTGTAAAGAGGTATTGGAGAGCCCGTTGCCTAATGACCTGATGGTCAATGACCTGGCATTTGTAAAATAAATAAAATACATATTTATTATAAGATTTTAATAAAGGGTTAATTTTTACCCTTTTGGTTGCACTTGCACATATCGCAAGATCTAGTGGGGAAAAAAATTGAGAAATTAAAAACATGTTCTTTTTTTTAAAGCATTTTGCAATATTACTAAATACTAGCTTACGCGTGCACACAATAATCTTAAGAGATCATACTTAATCAACGGATTATGAAATGTAAAAAAAAATAAATAAAGTTCAATATCTTTTCTGGGGAAAAGGGGGTTGATGTTTCACATTTTTTTCTTGTTACGAGAAATAATTCAACGTTGCACTAAGTTACAAATATATAATATATTTATTTGAAAACAAGTGAGAAAAAAACTTAATGTAATAACCATTCTGACGTATTTGTTCCAATAATGACGGACATATTTATCCCAACATAAGTTAGTAAAAAACATAATTCATCTATTTTGCATAAGGCAGCGTTTCTCAAACTGTGATGCGCGCCCCCTACGAGGGCATGATACCCCTAGGAGGGGGGCACGAGCGTATTTGAAAGTTGAAAACAAAAGATTATTTAAAAAGTTATTAATTTACTGAAAGTAAATAAGCAAAATACCGTCTGACTTAGTAAGAAATAAAAAATGCGTTTACACTGATATAATACACTTACAAATGTATCAGTACTGTTCAATGATTTTGATAATCAATATAACAAAACTAAGTTAAGAATACGTTTAATAAATACCAATGTCCCCACTGGCTATTGTTGTATAAAATTATATGCAAACATTAACACTTATCTTGATAATTTGAACGGTTTATAATTAATCCCTGAACTACATATTAAAAGTTACGCGATTCGCTCCTCAGTACCACCGTTTTACATGTATACAAAAATATGTTACGTATTGGGGAAAGAGGAGACAGAGGGAATAAATAAGAAAACCCTCTGAAATAAGTAAATCCTTCGCGAACTCTGTCAAGCTCCTTTTATTACATTTCAAAGCCTTCGGAATAACTTTATGGATAACGGTGTACAGAAAAGATTGTACTTTGGAAAGACGTATAAATACGTCTGGCGCAACTTACACATTGGCTGAGCGAGACGTTTATGTGCGCCGGCGGTACTTAAGACGTTAAATTCATATTGTAGATTTAGCGTCAAAGTATCGTATGATTGAATTCAATACATTGTTATTGTATGGAGGAGGGGCGATGAAAATTAAGATTGAATATTGGGTCGCGAGTATTGAAAGTTTGAGAGGCGCTGGTATAATGTCATTATAACAAGATATTAAAAATTAAACTTTGCATTTGATATAAATTTACAGCCAAAAGGAATGGAATAAGTAGCCTACATAAAGGTAATATTTGGGAGCTTAGACCCTTGCCATAGACTAATAGATTTTATTTTACGTCTCTATTTTTTGTTACGTTTTTTCAGAATATATTTTCTTCATTTAAAGTAATATGTGTTCTCCACTGAATGCAATGCAGTGAAATACGTTTAACGCGAAAACGCCTAAGACGCAATATCAATTAACACGAAATATTACAATGGTTCCGCGACAAACTATACTAAACATATAATATTGTCACGGAGTTCGAAAGAAGTACACAGTTCAATTAAGCAAACAATTAGATTTATTCTAACGCTGGGAGCTCGATACAACACTGGACTGAGAACATGCCCAACTGGCGATGAACTCTGCTTTTATACACTTCGGAATATTCGAGAAATACCCAGTATGCACTCTAAAGAATGATCTGGATTCATCTAGAACCTAGAGAAACAATACATTAAAAACGAGAACAAAATTCCAGTCTTTGAATAAATCTGCCGGGGCCAGGATTCGAACCCGAGACCTGAGGAAGTTCAGTCCAACGCTCTGCCAACTCGGCTATCGGGACTTGTAGCAAATTATGCGTGCGGAATTGCTCCCCTCGAAAAAGAAGACAGCGCCCCGCTGTCATTTTGTTCAAGGGTCTTTATTCTGGAACGAGTGGTGGGTCCTTTGTATGATTCTTTGGGAGGAATATCCTCGGTTTCGATTTGCTCGGCGGGATCATGGTACGGTTTCATACGCAGTACATGGACAACTTCTCTTAGTTTTCTTTTTCGTGAAGCAGGATCAAAATCTTGTACTGCGTAAGTCACGGCTGATAAACGGCGTAGCACCTGATACGGTCCGAAATACCTTCTTAAGAGTTTTCGGAGAGACCGACTTTTTCTCACTGGAGTATAAATCCATACGAGATCTCCGGGAGCGTAGGATACCATTTGGTGTTTGGAATCGTAACGTCGACGACCTTTGTCTTGAGCTCTCAGAGTGTGCACTCGGGCTAGCTGTCGTGATTCTTTGGCTCTGGCTACTATCTTGGTGATGTTATTGTCATCAAAATCGTTAGGACAGAATGGTAGCATTGTATCTAGTGTCGTTTCCGCTTCACGACCATGAAGTAAATAGAACGGCGTAAAACCTGTGGTCTCTTGTTTAGCGGTATTATAAGCGAAGGTTACAAATGGTAGAATTTCATCCCAATTTTTCTGCTCTACATCCACATACATTGACAACATGTCGGCCAAGGTCTTATTGAAGCGCTCCGTCAGTCCATTTGTTTGGGGATGATACGCCGTTGTGAAACGATGATCAATGTTACACAAGTCGACGAGAGAGGAAACAAGTCTGGATCGAAAGACGGCTCCACGATCTGTGATAATTACTCGAGGAGCTCCATGCCTGAGGACAATTTCTTCAAGTAAGAACTTCGCTATTTCGTCGACTTCGGCTGTCGGCAAGGCTTTTGTTATTGCATATCGCGTTGAATAATCCGTGCATACTATTATCCATTTGTTTCCATGAGCAGACTTTGGAAATCTCCCAAGGAGATCAATTCAATGCGATGGAAAGGAGCTATAGCTGGAGGGATGGGAACTAAACGTCCAGGTGGTCGTTGAGGAACGGATTTTCTCCTTTGGCACTCCCGACAATGCATGACATACCGAACGACATTTCGGTACATTCCCAGGCCAGTAAAATCTCTTGCGAATCCTGTCATAAGTTTTCGCGAAACCAAGGTGTCCTGCGGTGGGGGCGTCATGAAAGTGCCTTAGTATGTCTGCTCGTAGATGTTTAGGAATGACTGGTAACCACAACTTTCCATCTGGATCAAAATTCTTCTTGCAAAGGATACCGTCGATGAATCTGAATTCTTCGTTTTTGGATGAGTTGCTCAAAAGTTTTAATTTCGCAAGGTCTTGATATTTTTTCTGTTCCATCGCAAGGTTCATACTCGTCGTGACTGCTAAAAATTTGTCTGGTGTTTCCGTTTCCTCTTCCACTGGATTTCTCGAAAGAGCGTCGGCGTCACTATGCTTCTTACCGGTTTTATATTTTACGTCAAAATCATGCTCTTGAAGTCGGAGGGCCCATCTGGCAAGCCTTCCTGAAGGATCCTTTAAATTCATGAGCCAGCACAAGGAATGATGGTCAGTTACAACAGTAAAGTGTTTTCCGAATATGTACGGCCGGAATTTGTTGGTAGCCCATACGATGGCAAGACATTCCCTTTCTGTGGTGGAATAATTCTTTTCGGCTTTTGTCAGAGTTCTAGAAGCGTATGCTATAACTTTCTCGACATTATTCTGAATTTGTACTAGGACAGCTCCGATACCGTACCCGCTTGCATCAGTATGGATTTCTGTAGAAGCTCTTTCGTCGTACATCCCCAATACTGTGTGGATCCGAAGTAAGTGCTTTCTTAAGACTGTTAAATGTTTCCACCTCTTCAGGACCCCAATGAAACTCCACGCCACTTTTCAGCAACGACTGCAAAGGTTCGGCGAGATAACGAAACCTTTAATAAATCTTCTAAAGTATGAACAAAGGCCAAGAAAACTTCGTATGCCATGTATATTCTTTGGAGTGGGAAAATTTCTTACGGCTTTTATTTTGTCGGGATCGGGCGAACGCCATTACTAGATACAAGATGGCCTAGAATCTTTACTTCTTGGGCAGCAAAAAGACACTTCTTTGAATTTAATTTAAGACCAGCTTCCTGAAGACATTTTAGAACAAGTCTTAATCGTATAAGATGGTCTTCCAAAGTTTCTGAGAACACTATTATGTCATCTAGGTAACAAAGACACATAGTCCATTTAAAATGGCGTAGCAAATTGTCCATCATTCTCTTGAAGGTCGCAGGTGCATTACAGAGACCAAACGGCATGACTTTAAACTCGTATAAGCCTTCGGGGGTAATAAATGCCGTCTTTTCACGATCCGCTTCGTCTATTTCTATTTGCCAATAACCAGATCGGAGATCCATGGAAGAAAAGAACTTGGCACCTTTCAGACAGTCGAGCGTATCGTCAATACGAGGCAAAGGATAAACGTCTTTTTTCGTGACGCTATTCAGCTTGCGATAATCGACGCAAAAACGCCAACTACCGTCTTTTTTTCTTAAGAGCACAACGGGTGATGACCAAGGACTTTCAGAGGGTTGGACGATACCTTCATCAAGCATTTTCTGACCCTCTTCATGAATGATGCGTCTTTCAGTCGGCGAGACTCTGTAGGCTCGTTGGTTGATTGGAGCATGATCACCAGTAAAAATCCTGTGTTTCACATTCGTCTTCGCGGCTGTCGACTTGTCGGTCTATGTGAAAAGCCCAGAAAATTTCCGGAGTAGTTCGGATAGCTTGTTTCTCTGTTCGTCACTTAACTCGGGTGACATCATTAACGAACAATTCATCTGTGACTCCGAAGTTTCTTGCTGGTCATCAAGCAACCCGATGTGTCGGAAATAACACATAGATGCCCTTCATTTAGTGGTTCAGCTTGGCCTATGCACATTCCTCTAGGGATGATTTGGTTTATGAACTGCAGGTTGGTAACCCAGACATCACTTTTTCCGTTACGATATGTGATACCATGGACGGTGTAGCAATATTTTCTCGAAGAGTAAAAGTTTGCTGCCGTCTAGAACTACATTTATGTCTCCTCGGGTTTGATATCCTGATACTGTTATTCTAGTTAAAGAATGCGGCTTAAGTGTGTAGTCTCTGGTGGCATACAAATTCCAGGCGTCAGGCACTGTGGAGTCTCGACAGATGTCTTCTAGAACAAGTTCATTTTGTCCACAGTCTATAACGGCTTGAGACGCCTCTAAAAGTCCCATCCTAGGATGACGTCATGGCTACAATGTGATAAAACAATAAATTCAAAAAAGGCAGTTCTCGATTGTTTATACGGATACGTAAAACACATTTCCCTATCGGCCGAACAAAATTTCCATCCGCAACTTTCAGCATAACGCTCTTGGCATCAGCAAACAGAACTTTCTTTAAAAATCGGCGATACTTATCGGATATGACAGAAAACGATGCCCCAGAATCTACTAGAGCACGTATCGGCTTCTTATCTATTATTACGTCTAGTTGGTTACCAGTCATCTTGGCGGTCGACGGAGGATTTCCAGTACACGCGGCCTCACCTCCTTGGAAGGTCGCTCTCTTTAGTTGTCCTCGCTCCTACGGCCTGGCGACTGACTGGATCGGCGATATGGCGACGGGGATCTGTAACGACGTATTGGGGATCGGCCTCTCGTGGGACTTGGCGTAAAACGGCGAGAAAGTTTGGTCGGCGTATTTCTTTTTCAGTGCCAACGTCGTCGAAGTTCCGTCGGCGGTTTCGAGAGTTGTCAAAGACAGCCTTTCTCTCTCGGCAGTAGCGCATTACATGTCCAGGACGTCCGCAGTGGAAACAAACAGGTCTGTTGTCAGCCGTTCTCCACACATCTGTTTTTCTTGGTTCAGGTGGGAATTTCTGAACAGGAGCTCTGTATTTCCTGGTTACAGCGGCGTATGTTGGTCGTGGTCTAGTTTCTGTAGGTTTTGTTGACACTGAGGCCAAAACCCTTTCAACTTCGTCTTGAACGATCTCTTCTAAGGATTGGGGATCGGAGTCCAAAGATTCTTGCGTCTGGTTAACTAGTCGATGGACTTCTTCTCGTACGATTGTGCGAATAAGAGAGACCAAATCAGTCTCATCCGTCAGGGATGCAACCGGTACGACGTTTGGAAGCCTTTCAAATCTCGGTCGACCAACTCTCTTCTCTGCTTCATATCTTCGATATAGTTGCACCATTTGATAAAACTTGCTGTGTCGTTGATTTCTCTCGTCAACAGGGCCTGATAAATATCCTCAGCAACACCTTTCATTAGGTGTGACACTTTTTCGTCTTCTCTCATCAGAGGATTTACCTCTTGGCAAAGTCCTAATACACTTTGTATGTAGGACTGTGTACTCTCGCCTGAACGCTGGGCTCGGCATTTTAGTTGTTCTTCTGCCCTTCTCTCTGGTATATTTTTGACGGTCACCGAAAAGTCCACTTAGTCCATTTTTAAACGCTTCCCAGGAATCTAAGGCGTCTTCGTTGTTGACATACCACTGTCTCGCAGTACCGTCAAGAAAGAAATAAACGTTAGCCAGGCACATCATGTCATCCCACTTGTTAAAGTTGGCTACTCGATCGTACTCTTTAAGCCATTTGAGAGGGTCTTCCCCAGGCGCTCCTCGGAAGGTCGATGGGCTCCTCCATTGCTGTAACAAAGGTGTTACTACAGCGGGCTTGGCTTCTTGCTCGGTCGGCATTTTTGTCCTCTTCCTACTATTTTCTTTTAACAGTCCGAATTCGGGGGATAATCCTCTTAACCGGAGGCTTCTGCGAAGGGTGTCGCTATTATCCACGTTTGACGTAATTGTACCCGGCGCCTCCACCAAACTTGTCACGGAGTTCGAAAGAAGTACACAGTTCAATTAAACAAACAATTAGATTTATTCTAACGCTGGGAGCTCGATACAACACTGTACTGAGAACATGCCCAACTGGCGATGAACTCTGCTTTTATACTCTTCGGAATATTCGAGAAATACCCAGTATGCACTCTAAAGAATGATCTGGATTCATCTAGAACCTAGAGAAACAATACTTTAAAAACGAGAACAAAATTCCAGTCTTTGGATAAATCTGCCGAGGCCGGGATTCGAACCCGAGACTTGAGGAAGTTCAGTCCAACGCTCTGCCAACTCGGCTATCGGGACTTGTAGCAAATTATGCGTGCGGCAATATAATTTATTTGTAACTTAACGCGAAACGATTTCCTTTCTAGGGATAAAAAATGCGGTAAACTCAAGCTTAAACTTTATTGAATTACCTACTGTATCATAGGAAGAATTCGTTGCAGTAAATGATGATAATGTGTGTACAACACCAATTATGGCAAACGAATACATTTTAGAGTTTGTCCAAAATTTTAAAAAACATTATTGATGTAGATTCTGAGGATGAAAATGAAATGATTCTGTCCCAAGTCATCCGAAATGAGAAACGTCATAAAACGAATACATAGTTAAACGAAACATAAGTATTCATAGTACGTCATAAACGTTCATAGTTCGTCATAAACGAATACATAAGTATTCATAGTACAAAGTATACATAGCGTTATACATTCCTATTTGAAATGAATAACAAAATGGACTACATCAAACATTTTTTGACAGTTCGATGCTAAAAAGAATCCAAAGAAAAATGTTAGATTGTTTTCCAAATGCTCAATAAATAATTTGTTTTTTTAAAAACATGTAAATTTTACGTTAAATTTCAATAATTTCTTGTGAATGTTTTTGTTTCATCGATTTTTATTAAACACATGCATATTTACATATCTATCTAATAATAATGTACTTTTGCTGAATGTAATATTTTTTCAAAATCGGTTAACACGAAATTATTTTAACCTGAAATAATATTTGAGTCAAATCAATTTCGTGT
This sequence comes from Trichonephila clavipes, assembly GCA_019973935.1. NCBI lineage: Eukaryota > Metazoa > Arthropoda > Arachnida > Araneae > Nephilidae > Trichonephila > Trichonephila clavipes. Next base: position 295,489 of record BMAU01019948.1, on the reverse strand, counting down.
TAGACGATTTTCACTATACGTTGTATGTAATTTTAGGTATTCCTCTCATGGTTCCTTGTGTAATGTACTTTTTTAAAGGATGCATGGATTGGCAAAAATATAAGTTTACTTTTTATTGTCATTTGTCCTGTTTTCTGGAGAAAAAAAACAGCTCCTTTCAAATATTAAAAACCATTACAACCAGTGCATATAATACTACTTTTTTTATTTTTTTTTTATTATTTCCAAAAAATATTATGTAATACCAAAACAATTTTCAATTATACTAACTTAAATATATTGTAGTTAATGAAAAAAAAATAATTGACATAACAGTAAATTGTATTTTATAGTACATATTTATATATAGTGTTTTGCAATGTAATAAGTTGCTTTGTGTTTGTTTGGAATTCAGATTACCTCATTTATGAAAAATAAAAATTTTAAATTGAGAATTCTTAGAATATTTTTCTAAGCGCTGAACAATAAGCCTTTTAAAATCATATATTCTCTGGTATATATATATTTACCTATTTATTTCTATAATATTAATAAATTTATATTCTACTCTTATCATTAAATTCATTATATATCTTATCTTAATGTTGTTTATTTTACAAAATTATTATCCGTACAAAATAAATAACTTCAATTTACAGTCAAATTTGATTTAAGTCAAATGATGCTTTTTTAAATTTCTTTTCTTTGACATAAATAATTATTTATAAGCTTATCTTCATATATGCTTATTGATATTCTTAATTATCTATCATATAAGCAAAGCATTTATTCCAAAACTTTATTTCTCATCAAACAGTTTCTCCTTGTCGATTCCGCCAAGAATACATAATTTCTGAGGACACTACCAATTCTTCATCAAACAAATAATAATCAATAACATTAAAATATATATTGAGATAATGACATTTATGATTCAAATAATACATTTATTTGTTTACGAGTATATTGCATAACTTTGATATTTTAAGCTTTGACGCTAATGACATTGTATTTGTTTTAATTTAAGGCAAAACGTAAAATTATCATACCATATGCACATAAGTAAAATCGCCGGATTGAGAAACTGATGCACTCTCAATTTTCTAGGCTTAAACTTCTCATCTTGACACGGTGAGAAGATTTGGAAAAAAGAAAGGTTCCACTCTATCACTCTCGTCACTTGGCCATAATTCAGAATTACAAGGATCGTTACCAATAGTCCTCGTGTTGCTTCGAAACGATTCGTTTATAAACAATTATTCATTTTAATACATTAACACTATACAGACTGAAAATTAGTATAAATATATTGCCCAAAAACAGTCAAAATGACTACATTGTCAAAAAATTATGAATGTGTAAAGAAATTTGTTTAAAATTAACTTTTGATGAATTTTATATCATTTAGAGTCATATAACAAGTTATTAGTACATATTAACAATAAACAAAAATTTACTTCACTTGGAAACGAAATATATTCAAGGAAATTCTAAGAAATTGCGCATTATATATGTAATTGTTTTTCAAATTGAAATTAAATAACAGTCAAAATGACTTCCTTGGGAAATCTAGTGTTAATACTTTATAAGAAAACTTTAAATATATATATATATATATATATATATTTAAACCCTTACTCCCTTTTTCTGTACTGCGTAAAATGTCTTTATGATTTAATTAAGTTTTTTAGAATGCTGTACTTCAAAAATTCATAGGTATAAAGATACTGATGCCCACACACGCATATATATACAGTTAAATAGAGCTTGGGTCATTAAAACATTTTTACTAAATACTTCTATGATATAAAAACATAAATAATATATTGTTACATTTAAGAACCAAGATTATTAAGAATACGATATGCATTAAAAATATTTCAAATTATTATTTTGTCATAAATTTATTTGAGAAGTTATTTCCTCAAGTAAGAACTACCATATTGAATCAACAAACATATGACACATTGTAATTCTTTTCAAATAAAAATATAGGAAAATATAACCTCTACAAAATTCCATGACATTTCTTGTATAATAACTCATAGAATCATATAACTGTATGTGGCTGAAAGAAAATGTCATTTGTTTGAGCGGTTTTATTTTCAAATTGCAAGTACTGTATTTTACATATAACGGAATAGTATTGTGTACTTTGTATTCATTTTGATGAATAAAACATTTGTCTTTCAAACTTTGGAGACAGACAATGCAAATTCTTACTCTATATTAAAATGGAATAATAGCATCTGACGAAAGAGTTCTTTCAATGTACATTACATATTTGAAGCAAGAAAAAGATGGTTAATTTTTAATATTTAAAATGTATATGTAATACATAAATACACACACATATATATATATATGTATTAAACTGTCTTGGTTTATATATATATGTATTTATTTTTGCTCTACTTCAAATGTACAGCAATTTAGTGTGTGTGAGAGAGCGTGCGTGCATGTACGTGTGTGTGTTCGAAATAAGATGCCTAATTATATTTAAAAGAAATTTTAATTTTAACTGTTGGAAAAAATACTTAAGAAATTTTAACATTTTTTTCTTACATCTCATTCCTTAATAGTATTTTAGAATGATAGATATCGGCAATTGGAATCGTTCCTTAATTTCCTTAAAATTTTTTTTCTATTTCCTTAAAATTTATTTTTCTATATGCGGTGTATTTTGTATAATTTTTGCATCTATGGATTACTGCCAAGATTAAGACATTTTATGTATATTATTTAATTTAATACGCAAAGAAAGTGCAAAATTATTTTCCCAATTCCTATAATTCTCGATAAATATAAAAAGAAAAAGGGCGCTTTATATTGTATTTAGCACAAAATGCAGAATGAATAACATGAAAAATAATTGTTTTCAATCACATTAAAAACATTTTAAACGTTTAATGCTGGAGTTATATGTTTATAAATCAAATTAGCAGTTTAATTTTTTTAACATTATTTAAAACAATTAAACTGGCCGAATCAGAATATGTTTTACAATCAATTGCAACCTTAGTTAAGATTAAATTTTATTCTCCTAATCAATAGAGTTTTAAGAAATAAGTATTCAATGATTTCTTATGATGTTTAATTTCGTTTCGGATGTATAGAATTGCATTTTATAAAAAACCATTTCCACTAAATATTAATTTATAAGTAATAAATCATTCGGAAATGAAGTAATATTTTATCCCAACGTCATTATAGTTTGAACATATTTTACAAATCAGACGACAAAGCTGATGAAACGAATTACACCGCAAAAGAAAAATTATTGAGCGTGATCACGAGTGCATAAAATTCACTCGTTTGTTGAATATTTAATTAAGAGATTTCTCGAGCATATATATGGATTTACATGAACAAAAAAGTTTAGTTCCGAAAAATTTTCCATTGGATACACTAAAAAAATGCATGGTAATACAGAGATACTAAGTCAGCATTTTCTGCTGTTTACCTTGATCACTAATGGATATCTATCTTGTCATTTATTAGATTTATTCGTGTTCCGTCACGCATGTATTTCTTGAAAGACTAAACGTATTAATGAGATGAAAAGTGGAAATTAATATTCATCTTTCTCTTGTAAATGAATGCAAAAATTTATTTTCTTGATTGCTCCTCCGGGCAAACGTTTTTAGTAATATAACAGGATAACGCATCGTAAAAGCATTTGTTCTGTAAAACTTTCTGTCAAATTAACATATGATCATAGTTTGCTTGTTTGCTTTTTTAGAGATTGGTTAATGCTTATGTCTTTTTTTTTCTTACAGTCAAATATAATTATTTATTTTAATTGCATGAGTAAGAATAAAATTTTAAAAGAAGTGATATATTATTAAAAATAAAATAATGGCGCAATCAATTTAATAATATATTGCAACCGTTCTTGTTCCAATAACTCTTAATTGACTTTCCCTGTAGCAGAAGCATCTTCTATCAACTATTCAACTTCAGAACGGGCCAAGTGAGGAACATATGTGGTCACTATGAAAAGCCTTTCAAGTCTGTCATCCATAATTTTTGTTAATATTTGTAATCCAATCTAAAATAGTAAATAATTGTTTCACTATAGAATCACTTAATGAAACCGAACTTGAATCTATCACATTTGGTTTAATCTTTAACGTTCAACTGTATGCAGTAATCATTTAAATATAGCTTTTTATAACTCAATCGGTTATTACTTAATTTCAAGCATTTTAAAGCTGTACTTTACAGTGTAATTGTCTCACTCTCAATATAATACCATATCCAAACACGTTCGGAGTACTTTTTGACAAAATAACATATTTAAACAATATAAATGCTTTTTAGGGCTCAATACCAATAAATACTACTATTTAACCAACAATATTTAAAATAAAATGCCTAAATTTAACAAAAATCCCAATTGTAAGTGAAATTTTACCAATATTTTAGTAAAACTTCAAAGCAATTAGAGGCAAAAGCAATGAACTTATATCAGTAAAAGTATTATTAAAACAAATTAGATGCATTTTTCTAAAGAATGTACTAAAATTGTAATGTTTTATTAAAAATTGAAAATTTTAGTGCGTCGTGACATTATAAGAAAAGTCATATTCTTTATGATACAATTATTTAAATAACATGCCCTAGCTCAAAAAGTATTCATTCGATAAGAAATATTTTAGTACATTCTCTAAAAAGTAGCATAAATATCAGGTTCAAAAGATTTTATAGAAATATATTTGTAACGTTTGATTTATCAGACTCACCCTGATAGATTTAAAACAATTTAAATGCCCAGTTCTCGTAGATCAAAGACCCACTTCCAGTTTCTTTAATTTTATAAAATTGATAGTAGCTTAGCTTAGGCAGCGTAGAAACAAAACAAAGTATATTTTGTAAAGTCAAAAGATAACTCTATTCATAAAATAAAAACAAAAATATCTATCTTGACTGAATTTGATCATCTTCAACGTGTTCGGATACCTTAAAAAATACACAAAAAATCATGAAATGTTAATACATTTAAAATAAGTACCATGTATTATACTTCTAATTGTTGGGGACTTTACAAGTTAATTTTATTCTGTTTGAAAAATAATAACTCTTATATTGTTTTTAAGTATTTAGATGAAAAAAGGTTAACGTAATTATTTTGTGAGAAAATTACGTATTATGTATATTTGTTAATTTTTCTATAAAAGTGTTTTTAGTGCTTTGAAAAAAAAATATTTTTAAGCCAAATAAAAATTATATGAAAAGAATAATAAAAAGACAGTTCTTATAAGTTATTCTTATATTTCTTACAAGAAACGGAATTTATACTGTATTAAAATTATATTTTACTTGCGAATTGGTAATGAAATTAATTTTACTTTCGTTTCTAGTTTTGTGAGATAGCCAATTACTTCAATTCAATTAAAACAATGAAGGATATTGTGTATTTTTCTTCCCTAGCTACTTTAATTTTATTTGCGATTGTCTGGGGAGGTTCATCAAATTGCTGCAAAAAAAGTTACAAACAATTAGGTACTAATATAATTGTATGTGTTAAACTATATTAATTTTTTTTAGGATATGATATATAATTAAATATATTAACACATTCTCTCAAAAGTAATCGATATTTTTGCAGGATTATATAAAGTTAATTGCAGTTTTAGTTATTCTTAAACATTTGTAGTGGATAAAAAAAGGTACGCTATTTAATGCTATTGCTTTTGCAGGATTATATAAAGTTAATTTGCAGTTTTAGTTGTTCTTAAACATTTGTAGTGGATAAAAAAAGATACGCTATTTAATGCTATTGCTAATAATTTATGTGATTTATGATTGCCGTTTGGAATGAATAAAATTGAAGTCTGCAAATAATTTTAAGCGCATATGAGTCACAATTAAAAACAATATATATTTGTGTCCCCATTTTTTTAAATTCATTAATCTAATATTTATGTTACAGAAACATAACTTACTGCAAGTGCAATAAAATACAGAATATTGAATATGGGGTATATTGTTAACAAAGAAAATGTCCTTCATATCTTAAAATATGTAAATTTAAATATGTTCCTCTTTTTGAATAATTAACCCTGTATAGCTAAACTTAAATCTGTATCAGTCTTTCTCTCTGCAAAGTTAATCATTAGATTAAGAATTAAAAACATAAGTTTGTTTTTATTTTCCCTTTATTTCAAGCAAATTAGTGTGTCTTAAAGTTTCTATAGTATTTGGTACTCATACACGTATTACACTGTCAATTCAATTTCAGAAAATTAAAAGACTTCGCTAAATGTATTGATATATATTTAACCCTCTAAGTGGATACCTTCCTCCTTAAAAGTTATTCCGAAAGCATTTTACTCTTCTTTTGCTATTCCCTTCAAAAATGCAACAAACTTCAATTCTTTCCCCCTTTTAGAACTTGGGAGGTCGAACGGAGACAATTTTATGACCTAGTTCGGTTCCTTTGTCAAGTAAGAACCAAGAGATCAATCGTTTACAGCTGGCTGTGAAGTTGCCTTGGGCAATCTTGTATGAAAACTGTAGTTCTACTCTGTCGTTTTCCCCATAGATTCAGTCACAGTAAAATTAAAACAAAATGCAAGGTAAAAAAACATGAAATAAATGGCGTGCTAAAAGTTGAAAAATAGTTATATTTTCTTCAAACAAAATTTATTTTTCTGTCATTTTTTTAAAAGTTAAAAAAAAATATTTTGGTATTGCGATTTCAACCAGAAAAAAGGATCCTGTATTCATTTTTGAATATGAGAGTAAGAAAACGCGCTCACTTTCCTGTTTTTAAAAAAATTAATGAGGTAAAAAAGAGTAAAGGCCCTATCTTTTTTTTAAACATTAAGACAATAAATGGTGCATATTTATGAAATAAAACAGATCTTTCTCTATTCAATTATATTTTTAATTTAAAATAACATAAAAAATGATTTCAATACTTTTAATTTATTTAAATTTAAATCATATAAAAGATATTTTTATGTTAACTGAATATTTTTCGAAAAAAATCTAAATTTTCATTCCTAGTGCTCTCCTTTTCAAACTCCTTGTATTAAATAAAAATTTATTTTTTACATCGGCATTTCTGATGGACATAACACACATTCAGTCAATAATTTTTAATTTTAATGGGGGATAAACTTCTTCAAATGCGCATGACAGTATGTCTAACCATTTTCTACTCAAGTTAAATTTCTTATCTTTCTGTTTCTTTTATTACAAGGAAAAATGTCACACATCAATAACTACATTTTCACACAATTCAGTCATTACAAATTCTATTGTAAAAAAGTTCTCCCTAATTAATTTTGTCTTTCAAAACAGTACACTTAAAACAATTTTGTTGAGTGAAGTTAACCGACAGTTCTCCACAATGTATTCATACCAAATTTTAAAAACAAATTTAACACTTGAAAATGTAGCCTGTACTAAATTTTTCAGTATACACAAATATTTCCTGCTGTAGGGAAGATATAGTATGAGATGTGGTGTGCGGTTGTGAAAGAATGTTTTCGTACGTGTAGACTATTTTTGAAAATTTAAATATCACTCAAGCTGATCATATAACTGCAAATGAGCCTTTTTTTAATGTGTGTTGGTATCAAAGTAAAACACTTTACAATATTAAACAGCCTATGGGTTTATACTCAATATCAAACTATTCGCAAAATGGCTTACAACTTCTATTCAAATTGTAAAGAAACTGAAATATAAATATATCTTACTGCAGTCAAAAATATTCATAATATGTAAATACCTTATTCCTCTACTTATTTCTGTACATTTTAAAAACTGTAGCTGAATGTAATTTTTTATATTTATAAACGAGGCATAAAAGCTCACACAGTCGTAAAAATGCCTTTATCATTTTTAAATATACAATTATAAAACGTATATGGATTGAAAGATCAGTTGTAAAATCCTAAAAGCTTTTAGAGGAGCTAAAAACATGTAATATTGGAATATAATACACAAATATACATGTTATTAAGCAAATACATTTGAAAAATCAAACTTCCTTCTGAAATAAACGTAATTGAAAGAAATATGTTTAATTGCAAATGAGGGGAAATACATGTTTATCTAAGGGTATCCCCAAAGTGAGGTAATCCTCAAACTTAAGACTCAAACTCAGTGGCACAACAATCCATGAGGGCCAGGAACTACTGTGCTCATCATAATACACGTGACCATTGGACGCTGAGGTGCATGAACAGATGTCCCGATTTGGTGGTCTGTCTGAAGAGAGACCTTCAGTGTTTAAGACCAAAAGCAAGCTTGGTACTCATTTATCGACCCAATGTAGCGGGGATGAAAGGCAGAGTCGACCTTGCGCACCCCGTTAATACAACCCCAGACCTATGGTGTGGAAGCACTATACACTACCACTCGATCCTATTCGGTGAAAAATAAAATTTAATGTTAGATTCTTACATAAATCCCTAATGAATGAGGGAGTCCAAACTTTTTTTTTCAGGCAAACTGTTTAGACGGAAATGATTAATTATGAACATATCACAAGTTGCATAAATTAAAATTAACCGTTATAGCTTACATAAATTTTTAAGGGTGCAAAAGGTGTATTTCGGCTGCACGAATTAATTTTAAAAGGAATACGGTTACGAAAAAGTAGTACAAATCTATCTAAATTAGGGTTGGTTATCTTACATATTGTCAAACGCAACAATGAATTCGAAGCCTATTCCACAATACGTTGTTATAAAAATGTATGGAAAATTACAAGATTTATTTTTGCATTTAAAATTTATATATATATAATTTTTCCTTGGAACTTTAAAAGCTATAGCGGCATCCATCAAAACCGCGGTTCCTTCTCTGTTTTTCCAGAACGCCCCTGACTAAGCCGGCTTGCCATAGTAGGTGAAAATGCCGGATTTTGTTTGTCAAGATCATTTTATAGCAGACTGCTTTTTTCATGTATTTTAGATGGTCGTTTTATATTTTCTACATCAATATATTAATCTCTGAATTTAAAATTACATAAAATTCTTGTCATTCGCATCAATGACCATGATAATTTTTATTAGTATATGAATGTGTCATCAAATGATTACATGACTAATATAAAAATATTATTTTAACCATTTAATTAATATTAAGTATAACATAACGCACACAAATTTTCTGAACTTTAAAATGAATATTTCGAAAACTACTTCAGATATACTCAAAATTTTTCATTCCTACGCTTTAGCTTCTCAGTTTTGCTTCTATGTAAGAATTTATTGTAATTGTATATTCATCAATTTTTTTAGTATATTTTTTGCTCTTAGCATGCACTTTTCAACTGAATTGTACGAAATCTTCGAAATATATTAAAAGATACCAAAGAAGCTATATAATAAAATTTGAAATTTTTATTGTACTCAAACAATTGCTAAAACTTATGGTAAATAATTTTTAACTGCGCGATGCATTTTTTTTTTCGAAATTTCCAATGGAATTTCTAACATAAAATTTCTAGCTTTATAAGGTCGAAATTTCAAAAAATATCCAGATTTTAATTACTTATTCAGTTAGCCTTTAAAAAAGATAAATGTTTAGGTATTTTGTATAAATAGATATGTTTGAACAATAATTCGAATGTTTTTGAACAGCTCGAATTTGAAATTTATTTTTATGTTTATTTATATGCATAAATGTCTACTGTAAATGTCTCCGTATATTTTTGATTACCATTTATTCAAACATTCAAGTTATAAAAAAAATGTGTGAAAATCTTCATTCATGTTGTCTTTGATGTAAACTGAAGTTCAAGCACTTAAAATTCAAATATAATTCGGTGTATTTTAACAATATATAACTAGGCACTGTACTTAAACTTCCCCGAACACTTGGGCATTGAAATCTAAAAAAAAAGACTAATAAATCTTAATTAGTTTTTTTTTGTTATTATTTTTATCAAAGTGTAAGAAAATGTTTCAAATGATTTGATGATGTTTAAATTTATTCATTTTTAGTGGTTGGAAAATTGAAAAGGTTTCAAATTTTAAAGAGTTTGGTGTTTTATTATTTTTTTCGGTATCTTATAATAAAATAATCATGTTTCAAAAACTGAAAAATGAAGCGAAAGAATATACTTAGAAAAAGATAATTTTTCTAACTATATAAAATAGCAAATTGCCCTGACACGCCCCAACTCGTTAAAGTTTCAAATTAATATGAAACCAAAAGCTAATTGTAACATATTTTACTTATGCGTTGGGACTTTTCAAAACTTTTAAAATACGATGTAACAAATAAACACTTCCTGGGGTCTAAAGAAATTTCTCCTCGATTTTTTACGATTGCCCCAGGGTTAAAACACGGGGTTACTTGCGAGCCATAAAATTTCCTATCAGTGTCCTGCTGTGTTGCTTCCACCGTCCCCAATTATCTTTCAAGATGTTAAACCTTTAAAAGGGGGAAAGGATTTCAGAAAAATGCGGCTAATCCGCTTTTGAAAACGTTACTTGAAGGCAGAAAAATCCGTGCAGTGCATTTTCGAAGCATCTTTACACTGACGGAATTTTCCGTGCTATCCGGTTAGAGGGTTAATAGTAGAAACCATTCCAACGCAGTAATAATAACGATGGCTGCATTTGGTAATATTTTTTTTGTTGGTAATGTCTTTTCCATTACGAAAAATGGTCAATGCTATAATACATAACACTAATATATCAACAAAAAATTGAAAGTTAGTAAAAATTGTTTGTAATTTAAGTACATGATAAAAGCTTCACTACAGTAGCTGAACATGTACTTTGCCATTTTACAATTTATAATCAGAAAGTAAATATTCTCTATCTTCAAGAGTGAGTTTTCTATTAAACAAATGTTTTAGTAATATGAGGTTAAAAATAGCAATTTTAAAGAAAATAATTTTTTTTTCCATTTATATCTAAAATATACACAATCCTAAATATAATCAAGGTTATTTTTATTTCGTTGTGCAACACATGGGCCATAACTCAATCTCTCTTCAAACGAAAAGCATATTTAAGCTTCAGTTTTTTACCTACTTTGTTTACAAGTTCTTAAAAAAATTTCCTTAAAATCTAATACTTCCATTGACTTATCTTACTCTGTTCATTTAATTATGTTCCAATATTTAATCCCAAACGTGGAAAGCTTTCAGAAGGTCAAAGTTAATATATATTTCAAACCATTACTAATATATCAATGGCAAGAGAAAAATCATAGGTTTGTTTGGAATTTTCTACGCCATAAAAATACACACTCATTATAAATTAAAGAGGCTACCCAATAAAAATTTCGTATTGCTCTGTATAATTCAGAAACGAAAAAGTATTTCTTTACAGTTCCATAAAATAAAGACCACAATAAAAATATTCTCAGTCCGTATACAGAGAGTAAATAAAAAGTCACATACGACTGTGTACTACCCTAACATAAAAATAAATCTATATAAAACGCTGTAGGATTTTATGCGCAGTGCAGCTGACACAAGTACCAACGTACATAAGAGAAACTGAGTTTTACGATCTCTGGTAGTTTGAACTGCAACGAGTATTAATACAGTAAAGAAATGCGTGCTCTATTTTTCCAATAAAACCTAACCTGAGATCTTTTAATATATCAATGTGCAAAAAAGGGGCTTTAAATTCGCTTTACATGCATCTATTTTCGATTATTCAGCTGTAAATGCATACTTCTGGAGATTTAAATTCATTTCACTTGCATAAATATTTGCAAATTTTCTTCATTGTTTTCTGTCTTAAAATATTTTCTTAAGTTTATGTAGCATATATATATATATATATATATATATATATATACATACATTTTAATACATTTAAATACTTTGAAAAAATGATTTTTTAAAACTCGAATGATATTTTAAATATTCAACGTCATAATAAACACATAATTATTTACGTCTATAATATTTTTTCAATTGAATTTATTTAAATTTTTAATGATTAGTTTAGAGATGAGATTCATGCGTTTTGATTCCTTGAGCATAAAATGTATAAATGCACAATTTAAAATATCCGGTGAACAAATTTCTCTTATACTTGCAATTATTTTGAAAAAGGAAAATAAATAAATAAATAATGATTTTCAATACTTGCACATGTTTCTTTTATTATTATTCTGTATTTACATTTTTTTAAATAAGTTCATAAAAAAAGATAATAAAGAATGAGAATTCTTTATTTTTACAAAAAATTATAATAATGTTTGAATATTCAAGTTATTAATATTTACACTAAGCTTGATTGTTAAGTTTCTAAAAGTAAAAACATTTTAAAATCAACGCAATAAATTTCAATGTATGCCTTTTTTTCAAAATTAATACATGAGTTATTCTTCCATTTTACTAAAATAATTTTAAACCAATCATTTTTTAATGTGATCTAAGATTTCACGTCAAAACGTTTCTAATTTTATTAATATTTATCGTTTATTTTTTATCAACAAACGTAACTTTGTTACATACTTTTCAAAACCTTTCTTATGATTTTTCTTAACTTAATTTATATTAATACTACAATATATATCGAACTAAATTAACTTTATAATTTCATTTTCGTTTCTATTTGAATGATATATATCATTATATAAGAAAAAAAATAGTTGAGAGATCAAAGAAAGCTGAATAAATTTTGCAGTGCAACACACTTCATTTGCGGATTTTTTCATTAACTTTCAACTAACATAGATTTCAGTGAAAGAAAAAAACTATCTAAACCTTAAGCAAATACCTTTCCATTTAAGTGAAAAACTTCAATATATATAAACATAAATTATAATTTGTTTAACAATTAGGGTTATCCAAAAGTTTAAGCTTTAAATTCATTTTCTATATATATATTTATTGTTTTATTGATAATATAAACATCTAATTAAATCAATTATAACTAACCATAAAGTTTTTTTTTAATTACTTAAGGTAAATATTGTTTATTTCATATTTTTGACATGGTATGTAATTATAGTGGGCTTTAAAATCTTTGAAAATTAAATTTTCAAAATGTATGTGAAATTCTCACATGAAAACAGTAAAATAAAATTTTATGGGACATACATTGAATCATAAGTTTAATTAGTAAACCATTTAAATCAATGCTTCTCAAACTTTCAATATTTTCGACCCAATTTTAAGTCTTAAGATTCATCGAGCCCACAACCCCTCTGTCCTCATACAATATCAATATATTGAATGCAATAAAAAAGTACTTAGACACTTAAGAGGGAACTACACAATTCGACTTTATTTATAAATCGCACAAATTATCAAGATAAGTATTAAATTTTGTGCACGACAAGCCCAGGATATGCACTAGTAATTAATAAACATGTTTTTAATTTAGCATTGATAAATTAATTATTAAATACATTGTACAGTACTGAACACATCTATAAGTGTATTATATCAGGGTAAATGTGTATTTTATTTTGTACCATGTCAGAATGTTTTGTTTGCTTTCTTGCCCCACGTAGGGTTATCACGCCCCCTAGGAGGACGCACCCCACAGTTTGAGAAACACTGATTTAAATTAATCATATCCATTTTCTTTCTAGTTAATGTGTTCAATCATTAAATGTAAAAACTAAACTGATGAACTGGGGTTGAGGTAGAAAAGAAATATTCATTATATATGATCAAACATATTTCACCAGACTTTTCTAAATACTAAGAAAAATTTCTAAATAAAGAAATAGGTGGATTAGGGAGAGAAGGCAACGACAATTTGTGTGCATGGTTTATGTTGTTTATATTTTACTATTGAATCAAAGAGTTAAAATGGGACATTTGTTTACATTTCAGTCACCTAATAATCACCATTAAGTTAAAAAATAAGGTTATCAATACATAATGTATAAATCAGTTAATACATCAATATGCATAATGCAGTGCCAACAATAACTTTTATTGCGCCCCCACCCATGCAATAACAAAAAAATTTAATGCAATAATAATGAACTATGACGACTTTAATTACAAACCGTGCGCAGGATCAATATAAGAATTAAATTTGGTATATAATTTTAAATATGGATAACTAATGAAGAACACTAGGAATAAGTTAACTGATAAGTTAATTATCAAATACATTGTGCAGTACTAATATATTTATAAGAACAATAAAATCCGGCGTACAACTCGCATAGGCGTATTACGGGCATCTATACTTTCAAGCTGCAATTTTTAATTTTTAAGCATATTCGTCGTATCGCACACCCCCTTTTTCAAGAGAAAGATTGAAATGTATGTATGTAATGTTCTAATTTTTTGAACTCATTTAGGAGAAATTTTACCTCAGGATTTTGAAAAAGCAGTGTACTTAAGGAACTATATCTCTTTCAATTCTTAAGTCATGTAAGTTCTTTTAATTCGGTACATGTAGAAATCTAATTTTTTATAGTAGTCTCTTTTTTTCTGTTAAAGCCATCATTTTTATACCTGACGTAAAATGTACAGTTGTAAAATTTGATCTTATTTTTTGTGTTAAATGGGTGTTTTATACGCCGGAATTTTCGGTATGTTATATAAGTATAAACATGTGGGAATGAATTCTGCTTTGCTTCTTTTCAGAAAAAATTAATTTTTTAAAGAATCTTTTATTTATTTATTTATTTTTTTTTTGCTTTTTGATATGCTTATCCCTAGTAGGGTTATCACGCCTCATAGAAGGTGTGCCCCACAGTTTGAGAAACAATGTGCATACACTGAAGTATACACTGATACTAGTACAATGTATTGTCTGAATTATTGTGAATGCATTTGTTACACGAATTAAATAAAGAGATACTGTTATACCCTTAGCAAAAGATATTAATTCAGCTTCAAAGGAACATGCTAGAATTTTTAAAGTTAAACTTTAAGGGAACATTTCTTACTGACCTATTTTGTAATATTTAGACGCTTTTTTAAGTTAAATTATATGTTAATATTGCAATTATTTAATATATATATATATATATATATATATATATTTATATATATATATGTATGTATATGTATAGAATACTTTAAGCACAGACACAATATATTAATAGTCTGAAGAATAATTATAATGTTTCCTATAATTATACTTTACATTAACTTGAAATATATTATTATTATTATCATATTAATATATGTCAGTAACCACATATTATTAACATTAACGTTATATCTAATAACGTTATATGTATGATTATGACGTTAAAAGTATGATTATATATATATATATATAATCATACTTTTAAATTAAATAATTAAATTTTATTTTAATAAAAAAACACTATTTCGCAAATGTAAACACTATATCATAATACGAGAGCTTACTAAAAGTCTACGGTGAATTTTGTAAATTTATCTGCTTATAAATCAGAACTTCCCAGACTCAGAACGCCCATAGTCCTTGATAAGTATTACAATGACTATATATATTTAATATTCCTCCAACAAAACGCACGTAATATTATTTTAATAAATTGGTATCCCTTTGATTAAATATATTTACGTAATGTAATTAAAGTTTCCGCAGTATTTTTATGGGACGTAAAAGAATTATAATTGTGCATAACTTACAAGTAAAGAAGTAAATGAATCTATCTTTTGTTACATTTCAGCCATAAAATAAAACAAAATACTCTTAATAAATCTCAGAGCTATTTTCCTCCTTGATGTCTGCATCAGTTTTTTTTAATGTTTTCTTTTTTCAGATCATTTATTTTTATTTCTCTGCCGTCCATTCTCATACTTCTTTTTTCCCTATCTTTTTTTTCCCGTTTTTCCTGAATCTAGCTTTGCACGTCAGCTGACGCAACTGTCAGTTTTCATTATGTAAGGTGGCGCCGCTTGTCCAACTTGTGTGACTCTCCACAGTAAAAACCCTCCACCACACAAATCCTCGCATAACACCGAAGCAAATTCTTAAACATATACGTATAAAAAAAGGAAAAGGAAATGAATAAATTTTTAAGAGAACATATATAAAAGGAATACATGCCTTTATCACAGAGCGTGGCAAATATGTAAGATTAAGGGATTTAAAACTTCCGATTTCGAGAAACTAAAAAAAAATAATAATAATAATAAAATAAAATAAGAGAAGCATTACAAAAGTAAATGATAGAAGAAAAAAATCGAACTGATTTATTTTATATTTTAGAATCGGAGAAATTTAGCTGAGTGTTTTGATGCCAACAGCCATGTTTTCTGAATACTGCCAGATCTTTTCATCATAAAAACCCTTCAGGAAGAAATTGAACTTTCAAGCTATAATTGCATCGTATAAATGAGAGTTTCTTTCCTAATCTGAGCCTTTTAAATAGAAAGGATAAAAAGAACCAATTTAGATTTTATAGAATTCAATTTCTACGCGCATTTGAACAATCTGATTATTTGCGTTCGAAATGCATTCATAACTAGTTTATGTGTATAATGAGAAAAAAGAAAACTATTCTTCTAAAGGAAATAAAATTCATTAACAACATATCATAATTTTTCTTCTAAGTAGAAAAATATTTGAAAATACTTGATGAATAAGTTATTTACAATACATTTTCATTTTCATTTTAAAAAATGGTTTTTTTTTTTTTGAAAATTTATGCATATTTTTGCAAAGTTATGCATATTTTATTTAATTTGCACGTGTGTGTGGTAACATAAAGTACAAATTAATCATTAGTCTGATTAATTCCTTATAATCATTAAGTATTCGTATTCATTAAGGCAAAGAGAAAAGACACAATTATGTTTAAAGTAATTTAGTATAATTAATAAGAATACCGAACCATAATTATGGACATTCAAACTTCTTTTTAATTAAAAAAAACTGAGTATATTTTTACTAAATAGAAATTTTATATTAACATTCCTAATACTTATACAAACTACATAAAATTTGTAGTTGAAAAGTTTTCGTTTCATAGTATAAGAAAATTTTCAAAATAATTTGTCATATAACAACCTTTATTCAATGATTCTCAATTAACTCATCGCATACAGTTTTTTTTTTTAAACTAAATTAACTTCAGATTGATATTAATTTAACCAACACGTACGATATTGCGTTAGAGATAACAAACCAACTAAAAGTATAAAATAAATGCAGTAAATAATGTCTTAGAAACAATTAAAATATCCCCATACATACAAAAACTACAATTCTAGACGTTCTTACGTGAGAATCAAATTAAAAGGTGTCGTTCGATAGAGCTTCGTTAATGAGATAATGCAGTTATAGCATTCTTATAGGATGAAGGAAATGATGAGAGAATTTTTCTTTGAATAAGGAAAAAATTCTACGAAAAGGAATTCAGTGAATTTTGTCACGACAATTGTTCGATAATCACGCAGAAGCAATGGAAAGAGTTTTATTAAGTATGGGTGAACAAGGTGAAATAATTACTTGTCATTACGAAGTTGATTTAACCGATAAGAAGTGTTCTTTATTTGGTTTTTGAAAGTTTTTTTCCCCCTCATTTCTCTTTTTTAATCGAATGGATGAACTTCTCATCTTATTTGCTTCTTTTATTTCTATTGGGTTGTAGATTAAACATAAATTGCATGATATATTTTTGTATTAAAGCAAAAATCATTTCTAATGTATTATTTTGTTCAGGCATGGCTTATACTCAGTTTTAGAAAAATGATTTAGTAAAAAAAAATTAAATATTTAATCGAAATGAAATAATAATGTATTAATGAAATTTATTATACATTACCAACGTTTTTTTTTGGAAGTACTTTAAATTATCAATAAAAATACTGTCATTTAAAAAGAAAAATTTGGATGTCACATAGATACGTTTCAAATGTACGTATATCAAATAGTATTAATAATAAAAGTTAAATTATCAGTAATTCTTCAAACAATAATAAATTCTGGGGTCATAATAAACGTATAGCATACAGTGAAAAAATTATTGGGCTTTCTTAAATTTTATAGGGAACACAAATGATTAAAAAATTACGAAAAAATAATTAATTGAGTTTCTTAGATTTTTACATTAATTATGCTTAATTTTGTTTACCAAAAGCTGTTTATTGAAGTAATTTATAAAATGTTGTTTTTCTTCTTTCCTCACTTATTATTAATAACCATTTTACTTTAATTCTTGTATACTTATTTATATTGAAAACCAGTTGATATAATGTTCATTTCATCAAAGTGTTTTCCTTAAAAGCAATCTTGTGTTTGTTTTTGCATGACCAGGATTATTTTCTTATTAGAAATGAGAAATTTATTAAAATTCTCAACATTTCCAAAAGACAATAATTCTTGAGGAGTTTAGAATTTAAATTAATTGCATGTGAGGAGAACTTATACTTTGCAAAGCTATAATAAGGATTTTTCTATCATTTACGCTAGGTAATATTGGTTTATAATATGGAGAGGAATATTTCTTTATGCTAAGAAAAATAATGTAGATTAATAGGCTAGGAAAAAGCTAATGTTTCTTACATTTTCATTATAAGGTGAATTTCTTGTAAGAAAATGACCTTATAATTCATTAGTATTACTTAACTTTCAAAAAAGAAAATCATAAGTGAGTGAAGCATCCAAATTTGAAAATAAGTGAATGTACAGTTCTACCAGAATTGTCAAAAGAAAAACGTAGAAAAATTTTTAAAGCACTATTTTACAAGAATGTTTAAACATTCTAGAAAATACAATTTCTTGAAATACATATGCTTAGCATTAGAATTTTTCAAGATTTTACCAAAAATGATTAAACTCAATCCGACAGATTCAGTCTCATCTAAAAGTCTCGAATAACACATTTTTCAAAAAAATAAATTCCTAAAGTTTATTTATTTATTTATTTTGCAATCATTTTGACTGAAAAAATGTTCCCAATGTAGATTTTATCAAATATTCCTTCCAAAAAACGTTTTTTTTTCTCTATTTATACAAAATTCTAACGGATCATTTTAAACAAATCTTTAAGATCTTAAGTCTCGTAATTGATTATAATCAAGCGCGAATTCCGTCCAAATTTGAGAAGAATATTGGAGACTGTTTCACATGAACTAAAAAAATAGGTTCAAATTTCTCATGCAAAGTAATAAAGATTTTTAAAATGTTTTATATTGATTTTCGTACAATGAAACTGCGGGAAAATATTTCATCGTAGCTCAAATATCTACATATAGTATATATATATATATATATATATATATATATATATATATATATATATATATATAAACCCAATATAAAAGAATTTTTACAATATATAATCATATACATATACATACACATATATATAAATTTATACATATGTATACATATACACAAATACATAAACAAAAATATAAAAATAAACATAGTTATATACCTAAGATAACTAAAAGTAGGAAGAAGGCACATAGTATAAAGACAAATTCCTGGCCTTAGGAACCAGGATTGCAGGTTTAAACAAGTTTTGCGGCGCCAACCTTCACCTGTAATTTGTCGTACTATGTACCAAGAGAAAAGGAAAGAGTTATGTATGTAGAATTTAAATATTGAAAAATCATTAAACTAAATAACATAGGAACATAAGCATAACCTACTAAATTGGAGTTAAAGCTATGGCCAAGAGTGCAGTAGGGTGTTCCCGCCAAATAGGGAGAGCAGAACCGTCTAAAGTTAATTGCGATACGATATAAGAAACGATTAATTGCGATACGATATACGATAATAAGAAATATATATATATATATATACTTTTTAAAAATCATATAAAATTAGCGAAAATATAAAAGAAACTCAAAAAAATATATATTATTTTTTTTTTTAAAAAAAGCATGTGGCCCCATCTATTTAATAATTGTAGGATAAACTAGATATTGTCTAAATTTAAAAAAAACTTTACAAAACATAATAACAGTAAATAATTACAGTAATACAAATTGTATCATAAAAAAATCATTAAAAATATAATTACAAAGAAAGTTAGCAGGGTATCCATGTTCAATACAGTGATTAAAATTTTTTTAAGATTTAAAAAAATATTAGCTTTATTAGTAACTAATACATTATTGCGATAAATATAGTTAAAAATAATATTTCTTTATATAGATATTGATAAAATTAGAATTTCAGTAAGGCACTTTGATTTTATTAGAATTAAAGGCATCTCTTTTATCATAAATATTACTATGTAGTTTCAAGTCCTTAATATACAGTGATACATCTAGGTAATTTGTTTTGATTGGATTATTATTAATTTTAACTAAGTTTAAGTAGGACGGATAAAAATTAATAATAGGATTTAAATTCTCATTTTTACCAAAAATAATTAAATCATCAATATATCTAAAAATGTAGTAGTCATTATTAATAACATAATTATATTCATAAAAATGTAAATATAGATTAACCAAACTATTACTAGCTGGGCCCCCTTGTGGGAGTCCTTTCTCTTGTTTATATAAATAACCATTAAAATTGATATAATTTTCTTTTAAGACAAAATCTATGAGAGTTTTAATTTTGTTAAAATTAATATTAAGGTTATACATACTGTGGTTTTCTAAAATTACTTTATTAATATCATATAAATCAATGGAATTGAAAAGATCTGCAAAGTCATAACTATGAACTGAATAAATATTTCTATTATTAAAAAAATCTATAATCTCTTTACTATTTTTAATTATAGCTTTATTACATTGCTGATTAATAAAGTTTTGTATAATATTATGAAGTAATTTGCCTGCAGTAGTAATATATGTTCTAAAACCATTTGTCACAGTTCTAAATTTAACCGGACTTTTATGGAATTTTGGAGTTAAAAAAATATATGGATACTTAATTTTAGGAATACAATAACCTAGTTTTTTATAAATAGCAATAATACGATTACTAATTTCATTATGTGGCAAATCTAATTTTTTAAAAGAACCATTATTAAGAAAGTGATCATAAAGAATATTATAATAAAAATACTTACAAATCACAGCATATAGTTACCAGGTACTTTATCAAAGTAAACTATGATAAAATTATTTTGTAATTCCTAAATTTTCTGTTTTATATCTTTAAAAGTAGTTTCATATTGAGAATATATATATATATATATATATATATATACAGAGAGAGAGAGAGATAAAGTAGAACGTCGTTTATAAGAACGTTTATTATCCGGAGCGACAAATATCCGGATCAATTATTTATCAACTATATGTACTGTATATGAATACTTTTTCGATCAGTGCAATGCTGAACAGTTGTTTCTCGGGATGACAAAAGTAACGGAAAACTCAAGGTCAAGGATATTTGGGGAATTTCAGTTGTGTGTGATTTGGTAAACATCTGCGCGGAATATAAGCCCTGTTAGTTTTGAAGTGAGAGGGTGTATACGTGCTCTTTTGTTGAGTTGTGAACTGTTATGGCTTCGAATTCAAAAGGGAAGAAAAACGTCTCACAGTGGGCAGTTTTCCCAATCTGGCGCACGGAACGTCCAAAAATGAAATCGCGCGAAATAAAACAACAACCCACATTTTATGGTCCTTTTGAATTCTCTGGCCATGCGGTAAACAGTTTTTGTCAGCACGCGAATGGAAATCGTCAACAATTAATGGCTTAGATCGGCTTTGCTCTTGTTACAAGAAACACATCAGAGAGCCTCCTTTTCAGTCGCAAGTTCTATCGTTTCGTCTGAAAAGGATTTTGCAGATTTTAGCAGGGTTTTTTTTAATTTTTTAAATAGATACCATTAGTAAGTAATTTCTTGATTTGACTTTCAAATTAGGTTGAAGTTCTATTAAAAATTGTGAAAACAAAACATTTAGCACATCATGTAACTCCTGCTAACGTATGTCAGTTTTTTTGTGTTTAATGGACTAGAACCGTTGGGATTGACACTGGTTGATCACAGTATCACAGTAACACTTAAGTCACATAGAGTAGATATAGACCTTTAATTTAATACCAAATTTAGCTGCTACTTCCAGCTACTCGCAAAGTTATGATTTTTTTTCTGCGTTAGTCGATTGTATTACTCGATGTGCCTTATTCAATGTGTAGAAGGAAGACCAAGATACCAGCACAAAATTAATGTTGTTTTGGGTTTGGGTAGGTCTACAATGGACTTCGATAAATATGAGGACCAGCAGCAATTAAAATTTCGAAAAAGTGTCAAAAATTTCTGCTCGTTTGCTGGGGAAAAATGGATGAGGTGCCTCACACAGAAATGAAAAGTTCTCCTACAAGTCGAATGATGCGTGATTGTCGGGGGAGTAAGATTTATATTATATTTTATTATTTTTAAGGAAAATATATAGCTTATATTTTAGTGTGGTATTTTATGTTTAGTTTAGCTAAAAATATTTTTTTTTTTTTTCAGAATATAAACTGTAAAATGTTTTTCTCTCATTTTGTGTTTCTTCGCATTCAAAATACTACTTCTTCCACAATTATTTACCAATCACTTAATTTTTTTCTCTGTGTCTTATATATAATGGATGAAACAAAATTAGGGATCAATTTTCTCTGTAAATGATGGAATACTTATTTTTTTAAAAATTGAAATGTGGGAAATATTAGACTTTTGGTTGAATTTTAGCATATATACATATATATATATATATATATATATATATATATATATTTTATTATTTTTTTAAAAAATTTATATATATATATATATATATATATATATATATATATATATCAACATTTTATTATTTTTTTCTCCAAAACTAATTAAGGTATTATAAAAATCAATCACTAAAGATGTTTAAAACATCCTAAGAAATATTACAAAAATTTCATGTCAAAAAAATTAACTAATGCAAAAAGAGTAGAATTTTAAAAAATTCCAAATTTTTTTAAAAAAATTAAATTTGTAAAATTGTGTGTATAAAATGTGCAAAATTTTATCCCGCATCATTTACTTAAATAAACATTATATGAAATGCTAAAATGTAATTTTCAAATACATAAATAAAAAAAAATGTTTAAATGTGGTTTCGTGTCCTTTTAAACACTATATATTATCCTTTATTGTATATGTACAATGTTATGTTCGATTGTATTTGTTTGATCTTTAACAATTTTTAAATTTAATTTTTTTTTTACTTTGCCACACTATTTTTTGTACATATTCTCCCACGTCTTCTTGTTCTAAAACGAGTTCCACTTAGCAATAATTTATTCTTGATCAAATTCATACTTGTCATAAATTAGTTAAGACCCTATTAACTTAGTTTGTTAGTAAAAAAAAATACCTAATTTACATTAGTTATTAACTTTTGATTATTAGATATAATTATAAAGACCTTAAAACCACAAAAATAATTTCCGTGTGCCAGACTGGGAAAACTGCACATTGTGCTTCTTGAACATAGAGACAAAATTTGAAACATTGACCTTCTCGTGAAGGGAGAAAGTGGAGCGTCTCTAACACAGTTTCCTAATGTTGGAAAGTCAACAATTTCTGACATAAAAAAACCCGAGAACCCCTTTTAAATTTTGCGTCCAAACTTGACTCAGAAAAGGGCTTCAAGAAAAGAAAAACCATAAGGGAAGAATTATGTTGTTCTTGATCGTACACTCTACTAGTGGTTTTCACAAATAAGGATCAAAGATGGCCCGATATCGAGCCCTCTGTTGTGCGAAAAAGCTCTGGAACTTAACGAGAAATAAGTCGGTTTTTGGTTATGCGAACGGTGTCCGATCCTAATTGATTCGGATAAATGACGTTCTAATGTACACATACACACAATATATATATATATATATATATATATATATATATATATATATATATATATATATAATTTTAAATGATGTATTGTAAATGATTCATTTACAATAGTATCATAAATCTAGTTTAAAGTTGAATAGTGGCGCTGTTGGCTATTAAAATTACAAAAACATGAAGGAAATCAAATACAAACATGATATTTATTGTTTCGGAACAGTACAGTATGAAGATAAAATGTTTAAATTTGCAAGCAATACAGGGAACTAAAATGGCAGTTATACGGTTTGGCATGGAATTAAACTGGGCTTGGATGACAAAAATAGGCAACACATTCCATGTTGTTTCAAGTATATGCCATACTGTATGAAACGTATTTGGTGGTTATGTATGTCGGGCCAGTCTCTCAACATCCCAAGATTAGATATTTTAAAGTAGTAACAGATCTGGAAACCATACAGACCAAGACAACAATCAAAATCTTGTGTATCGAAGAAAATCAGAACACAACGTGTAACATTTGGTCTTGCACAGTCCTGCTGTTAGAGGGCATTTGACAGTCCTCAATGATAGCGCACAAACACTGGATGTAAGATGTTAGAAATGTATTGATTGCATTGAAATTACCTTCTATTTGAACTAGAGATGTGCGTGTCGCTAAGGCAATTGTTGTTCAAACCATTACATGAAGTGTAGGGTCCCTATGCCGATATCGAATGCAAGGAGCCAACGAGCGTTCTTCTCGGAGCCTCAAAATAAGTATACGGCTATCACAAAACTGTGCGGGATGATTTTGGATCCTCCATAATCCCAAATGGCTTACAAATTGATTCATATTTATTTCCTACTATGTTGCATACGTACAATCAATAAAGTTTTTTTTATTGATTTCCTTCCTGTGTTGCAATATTGAGATCTAGTAGTGTTTATGCGCATGTATATACGTATCCTCTCTTTTTTATAAATTAATATATTTAAAATATTTTAGAACATATTCTATAAATTGAAGTTTGCTTTTACCTAATGTCCCATTATCCTATTTAAAATCTACAATGTATCTGACAGTTATAAGGAAAACGAACTGAAATGTTATTAAGTTTAACGAAATTAAAATCGTTCCTCTTTGTAAAGGTGCATATAAAAACTATTGAAAATATTTAAAAATTACTCTGAATTTGGAAATTTTCTTAACTTTTTGACAAAAAGTATTCTAAAGGTTTTAAAAATTCATTAAACATAGAACTGTTTTGTTTTGTTTTTAAAAAAATTGATGCATATATTTCTGGATTACATTTTATTGAATAATTAAGTGTTATTTAATTAAAATTAGAGTTTTATATAATATTCCCCTCCTTCAATTCCAAGAAAATTACACCATTGGTACAGGGTTGATAATATAAATTTATGGGTTTAAAATTAATGTCGTCCCATCCGAAAGTAGACAAGGCGTTACAAGATGAGAAATATAGTAGAAAAAAAAATTATCAAATTTTGGCATTACCAGAAATTTAAGCTTTTGAATAATATTTGTTACTCTCTCTCTCTCTCTCTCTCTTTCTCTGCCTGTTCACTAATACACATTATTAAAACTTCAATTATTCTCGTTACGTAAAAAGCATTTCTTCTCTTAGAGATATCTAATTTATATGTAAATGACTCCGAATGTTTCTTTAAATTTTTACTTAACCACTAAAAGAAATCATAACAATCTCCATCTTACATGTATTAATTTTTTAATGTTAAACATAAATTTACTTCCATATGGTGCATCTACTATGAAATAATTCCGAGTGTTGTTCTTTATTTTGTTTTAGCCATATCTTTCATATTTACTTATTTCAACAAAGTGGTGGTAAATTGTATTTTAAACTGATTTTTCAGTACTAATTAAGTTATTAGACACTTTGAAACAGCAATTACATTTCTTTTTTCGACAGTTTTATTAAATATCTCAACAAACTGGGAAAAACCCAATGCACCAATTTAGAGAGGAAACTTAGCTTTGGTTAAAGTAATATTTTCAGTTTGATTGGTTCATAAACAATCTGAGTCTTATTTTCGAATTCTAGTTCTACTTACAGTACTGGATGTACTAAATGTTAAATGTTCATCACATAATCTATTTCCTTTCAGTTTATTTAACTGAGACGCTATAAAGGATCATACTATTCAAAGCGCACTTTCATTTAATAAAGTAAGACATTACATCTGATTTAATTTACTGTTTGTTTACTTTCATTTTAACTCAGGAAAACCAAATCGAAAAAGATTTCTAACTAAAATTTAATATTTTAATGTATATGATATATATTTTAGTATAGAAATATAGGAAATAAGTGGAAAGAAATTAAAAAATCAAGCTGAAAGTATATTCCAGCGAATATTTATTATTGTATTAACAGCTTAAAGGCCACATAGATAGATACGAGAATGCAAATAATAATATTTTTACCAACATAATAAAATGTTTACATAGCTTTAATCTTTATTTTTAAAATTCTCAGTATAAATATACACATTTTGAATCCACCGAATACTACAAATACGTAACATCACTTTTTATCTATTTAAAACAGCTTTATTTATAACTAAAAGCATATATATCTGCCAAAAACGCGAAATAGTAAAGAAAGCTATTTCAAAGTTTAAACTTCAAATATTTGGAATCGTGCGTGCAGAGT
This sequence comes from Trichonephila clavipes, assembly GCA_019973935.1. Classification (NCBI taxonomy): domain Eukaryota; kingdom Metazoa; phylum Arthropoda; class Arachnida; order Araneae; family Nephilidae; genus Trichonephila; species Trichonephila clavipes. The sequence goes on along the minus strand of BMAU01019948.1, from coordinate 269,186 downwards.
ATCATTTACTGAAGAGCATTTTAAACATGCAATTCATTTTTACGACTGGCTTCAAGATTTGCATTCCTCCTTTCATATCTGGCGGAAATGCTTCATCTTCAATAAAGACAAGATGGAACTGACATCCCTTCTTTAAAGCGAGGGAAAAAATCTTTTCTATTCTCCAAAGCAAACTTTATTCTGCTTGAGTATCCACTCGACGTAGGACTCTCCACATTCGATGTTAACCACTGATGCCGTACGTACGATGGATGTATGAAAGAAAAGAACCAACAATAAAAAGAAAGAACTTCTACCATTCAGAACATTTCGTGACAAGTTTTCTCAAGCGAAACGCCCAAATAGATAACGAAAATTAAAGAAGCCACACAAAATGCATTCTGAAGGCAGGAGAAACCAAAATAGCTAGTTGTGTTTTTGTTGTGTAACAGTAAATATTTTTCTACTAACAGTCTTTCTTGTTGTTTTATTTTCCTACATACAAGAAAGCTAATGAAAATAAAATATTTTCACACAAGATCTTGTAAGAATAGAAATCTGAGAAAATATATTAAAATATTTCTGCGACAAGCAGGGATTTGTACCAACCTTTAAGGAATTTAGTCTTTTTCCCCTAGTTTTTAAAAAAAGCACGAAATGAAGTAAAATGCTTATATTTTAATACTTAATCAAGCTTTTACAGTTGTGTAGATGTTGTTCAACATTGAAATAATAAAGTCTTATTCGCTGTTCAAAATAACGAAGAGGTTAAATTTTTAGTAACCTTTTAAGGACAAAACAATTATTTGGCATTTTAAGAATAAAAATTGTGTTATATTTTAAAAAAATAAAAATAAGATAGGTATATGTTTCTATATTTAAGAAGAATAATACACATTCTAGCAACTTTTCTTTTTAAATTTCCTCCGCCAGAGTATACAACAATGTCATTTTGACAGTAATCGTTCTATTCTTCTAAATTATTCTTCAGAAATTCTAAGATTTTCATCAGCTTAGACATATAAATATATATCATATATATCATGAAGGGAATAATTTTATTTGGATTATATAAATATAGCTAATTCACAAGAGAAAAAAAATTCTTAGTATTAGTTAATTCATTTACTTTACAAAATTAAACCCTTACTGAAATTTCTACCAATATATTGACAGCAATATACGTTTGTGTTTTATAATAATTTTAAAAATGATTCCATAAGCAAGTTTTTCATAACTAAATCTTGTGGGAGAAACATAGTTATATGAAAACACACGCAACCAATTTGCTTTTATTTTCATTAAATTTGCTTTTACTTATTATTTTATTTTATCTTATATCTTATACTGGTAAATTCATTTTAATTTCTTATTCTTTTTTTATTACTTTCATTTTTTTACTTTTAAAATCTAATTAAAATATGCACATTTTACTGCAAAGAATTTCCAAATATTTTACTCATTGTGTATAGAATTAAAACCCCACTTATAATAATAATAATCAATACTAAAGAAATTATTAAACTCCTTGGGGATCTTTCCATACTATGCACCTTTTTACTCAAAAGCATGTGAAATACTTATCCGCATGTCCTTTTTACATACACACGCATGTATTCATTTGATAGAGCATGCATTATTTTTTGGTGGTCAGCGTCTGACTAGCTAGTCCTCTAGAGAATTGTAATGAAGCATCCAGATGATGCATAACACAGATAATATTTCATAACTAAGGCAAAGCATCTATGTGAATGTGCTTCTATCGACAAACACGAATTATACTAATGCCTCGCAGAAGGATTAACATATGGTCTCACTATTTGGGAGAAGATGTTTATTTAGACTTAAGGAAGCAAAGTAGTCAATTTTAAATATTGTTCAACGTGCAGGTTGGAGCGATGCTGCCACTTCGCAAGGTTGCGTAGAATGAGTAAACTGTGGTCATAACGAGAGTCAAACGATTCTTAGAACAAAAGGAAATCTGAGAAACAATGATCTTTCATCGATGCTCACAGCTCCTTATACATCCCGATCAATGATTCAACGTGACACCGGAACATCAAAAACTCCAATTATCATCTAGTCTATTTCATTTTCTTAACCATCTGTCAATGAGGAAAGAAAAGTCATTGCGCTGACAGCCTTATAAAATTCCACACCATTAAGTAAGTTTGTAGTGGTACAGTGTCATTTGTCAAAGAATCGCATCGACTCAAGTAGAATTATATTTATTAGTACGTTGTGCTTCGAAAAGAACCGCAATGAACAGGGAAAACGTATTTAGAGATACCCAGGGCATCAATCGGATCCTAAATGGACTGTCGTCAGCAGCACAATCCGAAAGCTAGATTTTGTTAAGGGATGATATTTTATTTGATAGTCAAACGCCTTTGGTTGTCAACTGTGACATCCCTACAGTAAGTCAAAAAGATTTCCCGTGGTTATTACTTTGAAGGATCCCTGGGTTTATATACTTCAAATACATAATTATCTTGCACTAAAGATATATCTTTTTGAGTTTCACCTTCGGGATTTTTCATGAATTCCTTGGTATGTGCGATCATCTGATCTCTCCGCCGATGAAGCACTTTTGGGCTCTGAAGATCAATACTCTCCAACTATTTCTAGAAGCATATATAACTCAATAAAAGTAACGTAAATTTCAAGGTAGGTCGCATGAATGAATAAACAAACTGTATACGTAAATGTCCAAGGAATGACAAATTGCATCAAATCCAGATGTTGGTCAATATATGTTATTAATATGTTTTTATACTTGTGGACATTTCCAAAATAAAATATCCAACTCTATGATACTACAAGCGCTTTGTTTTCGATAAATGTATAGCACATCTCATTCACCCAATTAAAAAACATATTTGGTGCTAAAGTGTAATAACGTTCACCTCGAAAAATGCCTTATGTTATGGTTAAATGTTACAGAAATATCCAACTCAAAACTATTTTTTCTGTGAAAATATTTTCAAAAGATATAATTGTTTTGTTGGTTTGTTCCATTACCTTATTTAGCAATTAACAGAAATTTTCATCAGCATCTCATTCAAATGTTTTAATTATGACAGTCAAAATGTACAGATATTTTTATCTGGCATTTAGAAACGATAGACTAGATTTTTTAATGTTTTTAATATTATTTTTTCATTTTCAGAATAGAAAAACAGTTATTTTAGTTTAGCCTCACTTTTACTAAGCTTATTTTAACTAACGTATTATAATTTATGTACATATATATATATATATATAGGGTGGTCAAGAAGTCCGTAAAAACTTTAAAAATTCATAAAATCCGGAGAAATGAACGAAAAAAAAACTGTTTGCAGGATCAGCATTATTATGTCACGTGATTTTTTTAAACTAGAAAAAAAAATAATTCGAAAATTATCCGGTAGGTGGCGCTGTTACAAGCTTCTGTGGTAGAAATATGCAAATTAGACGGCTATAAAAACCTTTGCTCTCAATGAATCCACATTCATTTCACCATTACAAACAGTGAATATGAACAAGCATGCTCAGTGCGCCGGATAACGCTTTGTTGGTGAAGTTATTTTACATGAACGAGGAATCAGCGACCATTGCCTTGCGTAAATTCCAAGTTCAGAAAAATGTGAAGAGTAGAAAAGGCCCTTTAACACCTGCAGGTCTCTTAAAGCTTGTTAAACGTTTTGAGGAAACTGGAAAGTTGAAGGATCGAGCACGAGCCGGACGACCATGCTTGAAAGAAGCACGTGCACCCTGCATTGCTGTCGAAATGGAAGCGATTGCGTTTGAAGCAGCTTCAGGAACCAGCAGTGCTCGTGAAGCTGCCAGACGATTGGACTTACCACCATCATCTGTCCGCAATATTCTTCGTCGAATCATCCAGCTGTACCCATACAAATTGCAATCATGCCATGAAATTTTGCCAGAGATACCACACAGAGGGAAGCATTTGCGAAGTGGGCCTTCTCTAAAATAGAATAGGATCCCACCTGGGTTTTCAACATCTTGTGGACAGATGAAGCTCATTTCTCGCTTCATGGTGACGTTAACAACCATAACTGTCGCATTTGGGCGACCTCTAATCCATGTGAGTACACACAGAAGCCATTGCATTCCCCAAAAGTGACAGCATGGTGTGGTTTCACGGGTTCATTTATCATAGGACCCTTCTTTGAAACGTAGTGCCCAGTAAATGGATGGATAACGGAAACGGTAAATGCTCAGCGTTATCTAACGCTTCTGTGGGAGACTGTCGTGCCATGTTTAATTCAACGAGGTCAGATTTTGAATGTCACGTTCATGCGGGATGGAGCAACCAGTCACACTGCTAACCCGGTTAAGACATTCCTGATACAGACGTTCGGGGAAGACAGAATCGTTAGCAGGCGCGGCAGGTACCCATGGCCATCTCGGTCTCCAGATTTAACACCACCATACTTCTAGTTGCGGGAATATTTGAAATCTCGCGTGTATCTATCCGGTCCATCAAGTCTGTCGGAACTGAAAGATGCGATCCACAGAGAAGTATCATCCATACATCCGGACATGCTGCACTCTGCCGTTGCTGGATTTGTCACTCGTCAGGAATGTCTTCTCCCCTGTGGTGGTGGTCATGTGGAACATATTCTGGTGTAATAAAGATGTGAAAGTTTTTTGTTCATTATTTATGCATTGTTTCTTTGATTTGCGTACATCAGCGCCACCTACCGGATGATTTTCGAATTATTTTTTTCTCTAGCTTAAAAAAAATCCCGTGATATACTAATGCTGATCCTGCAAACAGTTTTTTTTTTAGTTCGTTTCTCCGGATTTTATGAATTTTTAAAATTTTTACGGATTGTTTGCCCACCCGGTATATATATATATATATATATAGAGAGAGAGAGAGAGAGAGAGAGAGAGAGAGAGAGGAAAAAGTCCTGATTACTCCCCTTTTGTTGTATTCAACAGCTTATCACGGATTAGATATAAAAAAATTCAAATGTTTATTTTAATCTTCGTAGCCATGCCAAGAAAATGAATGTTTTTTAGGTTCGTCCACTGTATAATTTTTTAAATAATTCGTTAAATAAATTTGATGTCAAGGTACAACAATAAGCAATTAATGAGGGGATGGTGAAATGTTTTGGCAGAAATTAATTTGATAAAACAATATAAAAAGGGAAAACCAGTCAAAGTTGTGGGTACAAACAGTGGGTGACTAGCACATTTGATTCCTATTCTCAGAAAATTATTCCTTTTCACGGAAGAAACGAAATAGAAGGTATTCCTTTGTCATCCGCAAGGGATTATTCTTTGTTTGAAGTTGTTAATAAACCTGCAAATCATAACGTTTATGTAGACAACTTTTTTTGTGAACACACACTTTTAGTTGTTTTTAAGGAAGTGGGTTTTTTTCCTACTGGAACAGTGTGAATGCAAGTAACTACTTTATTACACATTTCTTTTAGACCTTTTTGTACCTTGAGGATTTACTGCGTGTACTTTTGGCAGAAAAAATTACATCGTTACTATTCAATGAAATGGCGTAAAGTCATTTATTGTTATACATAATATTGAGCAAACCCTCTCAATTGATGATATTTCCAAGATGTCAGAAAATCATGCAATGAACATATTCCTAAAAAGTATAGAAAGTTGCAACAAATATAAAAATAGAGTAAATTTATTTGATGATCTCAAATATTTACATAAGATATCACCCATAAAGGTAAGAAATAGTATTGTACTTTGTTTATTAGCATTATTGCCATCAATGTCATTGCTGTGGATGTGAGGTAGAATTCTATATTCCTTTAAAAGTTTTTTTTTATTTGATATCTTTAAAAAATAAATATGTTATCAAATATGTTCTTTAATTCTTTAAGAAGAAGAAAGTCATAGTTTGGTATTCAACTTTTCTCGTGCAAAAGGAAAATATGTATTGGTGTTGTACGAATTGATCAACACAAATAAGTTTAGGTTTATCTCAAAAAACTGTTCGCATGATTCTTATTTTTTTTAAATCTATTAAAATAAACCTTAAAAAAATTTCTGAAACGTCCTATAACATAATAAGTAATATATATCTCGTCCAAAGGTTTGTTTAAAAAATGGTAAATTATGGGCTAATGAAATTTATGACCAACTGTAAAATTCCAATATGTACGAAATCCAAAAGGGAGAAAATCATATTCTTATAGTAAGTATCAATAAAGAAATTTACAAAACATATATTACCAAGTATATAAAATTGGAGCATATAAATTTTATTGAAAGTAAATTCAATACTATATAAAAACTACTATGAACAATCCCACTCAAACTCATTTATCAACACTTCATTCTCATAAACGTCGCATAAAATGACACAACAAGCGCCAGTATCGCACCACTCACCAATGAGCATAAGAAATTCAACACCACGAATCAGAAGTCTGAAAAACAAACGCTTATTTTCTTTTCACGTTAAATTTTTCCAATATGCCGTAGGGAATACGTGATAACGGTACGTTACATAATACAGCTATTTTTGTAGCATACCATTTGGTCGCTCCGTTGAATAAAGAACACGATAAACTTCGTATTGTTTTCCACCAAAACGAGTCATTTTTTTTCTTTATATCCGCCTAGTAACTTATTCATACTCAACCAAGATGCAATGTCTAGTATAAATGGGTGCATATTGAGAGACAAAGAATATGCGTTGAAATAAGTTGACTGGTTTTTATACAATAAGGGATGGTTTAAATCTGTGATAGACGATTTTCGACAGTGAAATTTATGTAATTCCTTTATAAACCGAGAGCAATTTTTCACTGCTAGTATGGATTTTTTAAAATAAAATTATTTAGTTCATAATTTAGAGTTCCTCAAAACAACATTAGTATAGATTTATTTTTGAAAAGTGTTTGCAGTATGAAACTCAATTTTCAGTCTTACAGTTTTTCAAAACCAATTGAATCTCATTTTGATTTGAAATTTTTTTAAGAAAAATTCATAAATAATGCAACCTATTATAACTCATTAAATCGGAAGGAATATCAGCCATTTTACTTGCAATGAACTTAAACATTCAGTCAATTTCTTGATTGTAAGAAATATACATAAAACTATAGAAACTTAAAATTAATTACTTGATAAAATTAAGTTAATAAAATATGCAAAGTAAAAAAAAAGAAGAGCTTTCGTCGGAACGGACCAAAAATTGTACAGAATTCCGTGATAACTACGGTATGTTTTATACCTGTATAAATTCAACCTTCAGTAATATAGAAATTTAACGCACAAAATCAATTTTTTTTAATTTTATGGTTTCTCTAGTATTCAATAGTTAATTGTTTTTGTCATAAATTAAAGAGTTATAAAAGTCTGTTTTTTCAAAAAATTATTTTACAAAATTAATTTTTGCCATTATAGTAAATGCTTGGATGATTTAGAAAAAATTTTGTAACAATTTTTCAAACCTACCCAGTAACTCTAATCTAAATTGCTATTTTATACGCGGACATTATTTAATTATCTATTTATTAAATCGTATAGATTCATATACATTACAGGAAATAAATGAAAAATATATGCACACATATATATGTGGGTGGTGTGTGTTATTTTTAATATACTCTATGTGAGAGACAAAAGTGATTTGAATGAAAAATTGGAATTTTGAAAACATTAATGAGATGGATGTTTCTTCTCTGTATATATAAACATCGCAGATGGAGGACTGCTTTTTTTAATGTAATGTTTAACCAATTCCATGGCTAATTAACCTCTTTCCCTTTTCTTTCATATTAATGAGCAAAATGTGTAGTGTTTACTAAAAAGCTGGACAATAGGTATTATTTATATAATTCATATATTTAAAAGCATTGTCAGAAAACCATCAAGTTAATTCGATTGATTTAGTACTCAAGAACTCAATCATTTAAGGTTTGAGTACCAGTTTAGAGTAGCGTGCTGCAGCTACCACTATCTTTTAAATGAATTTTGATGGTGTAGGATCTTATCCTTATCGTGATTTTTAGATCAATTTATCACACACTTTGTTTCTAAAGAAGCCCAGTGACTGAGTGGTAGCGTATCGCACTTCCACTCCATAGATCCAGGGTTCAAAACTATGTGCTGGGCAAGGTTAATTGAGCTTTCCATCCCTTCAGTCAGTCGGCTTGCTTGAGAAGCACTGGAGGTTTCGTGTTGGATTGCCCACCTGACGAGAACATCTGCTCATGCACTTCAGGGCCCAAGGTCATGAAGACTGAGATGGGCACAGTAGACCTCGATACTCTGGGTTCTGTTGGGCCACTGAGTTTAGTTTGTTTCTACAAATTTAATTTGTTGTATAACCAGCCAAAATAGAAAGTAAAGGTTTACTTTTTACAATATTCATGGGAAATTTCCCACTTTTCTCATTATTTCTGAATATTTTTTACAAATAGATTATTAAATCAAAATTCATCTATAATTTATACCAATTTATGAGTTAATTAAATGCGCAATCATGTGAAATATTTTTCTCAAAACGTAACGTTCTCCTATCAGTTGCCTAGTAATGTAAACAGAATTTGCACAGATAAAATTTAAAAAAAAAAAAAACTATTTCATAAGTATTCATCTTATAAAATAATAATTATTTTTAAAAAAAAAATCCTTATAAAATAATGTAGGTGCAATAAATAATTACTCAAAATGTTTTAATCCCGTTCTTCTTTTACCTTCTTTGGAAACAAAGATTCAGCAGAAATAATTACACACAATGCATATATTGTTTTTGTAAATATTCTTTCCTAGTTTCGTAATATATTAAATACACTATTATAAAATATGCCTTGTTACTCTCTCTCTCTCTTTCTTTCATCATATTTAATTTGAATATTATTATTTCATTTCAGTGCAAATATATTAATTAATAATATTAATTCTGACTCTTAAGTATTTTCGAAATATTACACAAATACACCACAATATGATTTAAGCAATTGCAGACAATTAATAAACATTGTATCATTGCAAGCATTTCTCGAAATCACATGAAAAAAGAAATTTATATAAAAGTAAGTCTCCTCGTAAGCCCTATCAAAGAAAACGACCTCGCAGCTTCCTCAATAGCAATAAGCACTTCCTTTGGAATGTCACCCATCCAGATACAATTTTCTTATCATTTCCCAGAGACAATACTATCGCTAGCACAGTGCACACCAAGCTGATCCTTAGCTCGCCAATCGGATTAGCCTATACATGTCGGCTTTGCTCGTCCATCCCTGACTTTCTGGGACGAAAAAGGGAGAAAAAATATATATATTCTATTATCTCCAGATCCTGAATAAATTGTCCAGATGCCACCAGCAGCCGTCACAAGTCATTTCAACCAATGATTTTGGCACATCTTATTTTTGTTGCTTTCACTGCGGAAGATAAGTTGGTTATCTGAATTTATTTATGTATGAGGCAAGTTGGGATTCCTTCACAGTTTCGGCATCTGCCAGAAATGGAATAGAATTTCAAGATATGTAGCAGACAAAGCGCAAGGGATATTCCTATGTCCTTAAGTTTAGAACCAAGTAAAGATCTAAATCGTATTTGAATGGTGTCACTAAAGTGAAGTCAGTGTGGAAGAAGAATGGTTTCGTCTTCTTTTGTTTCTAAGTTTTAAAATTATTTTTAAAAGGCAATGAGAAACACTTTTTTATACTATAAGTACAAAATATGTGCTTGAAAAAATGCCATTTTATGAAAAGTTATTTGAGTTTTCTTCTGTTAATAAATTTTAACACAAAAATCGTTCAATTTAGAAGTGATATTAATTAAATAATGGATACTATTTTATTATATTAATATGAATAAAATCTTCCAAAAATACAAATAAATTAGTAAAAATTTAACAACATTGTATTTTCTTTTAAATAAGTGAAAATATATACAAGAAAATCATCTTCTTATTCATTGACTTAAAATTCTAGCCGACTGATAACTCCGAATATGTGAACATATAACTAACACACATCAACCAAATAATGAAAAGCCTTATAAAAACATTTTTTTTAATTGAACGCGATGAAGTCCAATACAATTATAGCAAAATGTAATCAATTTTAAAATTTACACTTTTAGATTAATTTCTTTTAAAAAAAATTTTTTAAACTAGTTGTAATAATTAAAAACAAGACAATTTTTTAGTAAAATGCCCTTTAAATTATTTTGATAAATCAATTGAAAAATGTATTTTATCGAGAAACTTTATTACTTGTGTTTAAGCATTTTTTGGTTGCCCTTCTTTAAATTCAGTTGGAGATAATTATCTGCATTTAAATATATAGGAAAGAAGACACTCAAAAGAATTAATTTTTTACATTAAAAAATAAAACACATTAAACAGAAACTTTAATTAAATATTTAAATTTATTCTATTGAAGTGTACGGAATTGAATTATGTAATTATTTTGATAAAACTAAAGTATATTTAAACCTGTGAATAAAAACAATTAAATCCATTACTCTCCAAAGTATTCTTTGTATTATTTAATTATTCATTAAAACATAAATTAATCGGAGCAATTTTTGTTTTGGTTAAAATTATAAAATCGATAAATTAAAAATCGTCACCAAATGCCATAGTAAAAGAACAGTCTCCTAGCTCAAGCGTGATCACGATAACATTGCTTATATACCGTTTTATTTTTCTAGCATTTTTGTGAAAGAATGATTAAAATGTGTGGTTCCTTCTAAAAAAGATAGAAAAGAGGAGTATTTTCCAAAATACGGGATCATACCATCAAAAACAGAGTGTGTTGGTGAACTCAATGTGTGCATTTAAAAACACACAGTAAATCGTTTGAATAATTAGATATGGTATATATGTTAGATATGGGATTCCCAAACATAAAATACTTGCGACCCAATATTCAATCAAAATTTTCATCCATTCCATTTTTTCAGTATTTCATAAAGTTAACTGTGATGGAAAAACTCATAACTCGAACAAGGTCTAATATTTTCAGTTTAACTCAGTGCTTCTCAAAGTTTGAATGTTTGCGACCTAATATTCAATCATAATTTTCATCGCGCTACCTCCATACAATACAATGTATTGAATTCAATTATACTATACTTTGATGCTAAAGCTAGAATACGACTTAAACCTCTAAGTAGCACCGGCGTATTAAATGTCTAACTCAGCCAAAGTGCTATTTTCCCTTGACGTATATATACGTCTTTCCGAAGCACGATATTTTCTGTGTACTGCTATCCATAAAGTTATTCCGAAGTCTATGAAATGCAATAAAAGGACCTTGAAAATGTGTCCGGTGGCATTGGGATTGAACTACGTAATTTTTAATCAGTAGTTAAGTGGTTAATTATAAATAAAAAAAATCATCAAGATTAGTGTTATTTCTTGTATATAATTTTATATATGACAATACCATGGGAACCTTGGTAATTGTTAAACTTGTTCTTGACTTATTTTTCTTAAATTAATTATCAAATATACATTGTGTAGTGATACATTTGTAAGTATATTACATTAGTGTAAATGTGTATTTTATTTTTTTATTATTTCAGAATGCATTCTGTTTATTTTCAGTAAATTAATATTTTTTTTAAAAAAAAATCTTTTGTCTTAGAGTTTTCAATAAGCTCGCGTACCCCTCGTAGAGTTATCACGTCCCCCAAGGAGGCGTGTCCCACATTCTGAGAAACGCTGTGTTAGATATTTTATTTACAAGTGCCTCCCTCTAGGGAGGAAACTAAGCGTCAAAATTACCTACGGTGATTGTTATCCGCTTATATGGTGCCGCACTAAAGAGCGATACCAGCTTCCAGGGAATGAATGTACTAGGTCTGCAATGGAAAAACTCCAATCCGCATCCCATTAAAAATATAAAAAAAATTATTAAATATATAATAGCTTTTTAAATTAAAATAATGTAATTTAACTAACGAAATGTTATTTATATTTAGTCATTTATAATAATAAACAAATTCATCACAATCTTTGCAAGAATAAAGGAACAAAAATGAATACATGAATCAATACTTACAATCAAATGTACTTTATTAGTTTAAACAATTAATCCTTAAATGCTAATGTTTTGTTAACAATTTTCAAAAGTATGCTATAACTTTATTGCCTACATTAGCCGAGTTGTTATGAATGTGAACATTTCGAAAGCTTCATTTTATAATCATGTTAAATCTGGCGAGATTCAGTCTTCAAATTCACGTGATGTCTGCTCAAGCATCATCCTTGTAATATGACGAAGCTTTAAATTTTTAAACGTACTTCCGATATCCCACATTATGCTTTTAAGTGTGGCACTAATAAAAAATAGATTTTGCTAAGTATTAATTTGTACTAACTTAACATATTACACTTGCAGGTGATTTTTTTTGTAGTTTATGATAATCAAAAGTTCCACTTATTAATCAACGCTTAAATATAATTTCACCTTTAAATGTTTACTACTTGCTTTTAAGAAGTTTTAAAAATCTACTGTATTTAAACAGGGTTAATTTTTTTATAAAAATCAACTAATTGTTTTAAAACTTTTTCATAAATTCCTGATAAACGTATTTTTATGCATTGAACATTTTCTATTTATAAGAAGAAAAATCGTAGATTTCAGAATTTACTCTGAAGTGTATTAAAAAAAATTACATAAGTAATTATCAAATAAACTGTAACTTTAATTTTAGTTTATCATACAGTTATGCTATATATAACATAAAAGTATGAAAAAAATAATTTATAAAAATAAGAGAAATAATGTCATATCACACATGTAATATATTTCAATAAACTCATTTAAACCTCTAGAGGAAAACCAATGAGCAGTATCACTATTTTGTTGAATGTAGTGCTCGGCTATTGTGATGCTACTAGTTTACTTAAAATCAGAACATATACAAAATTAACTTTATTATATATTAGAATTATATATAATACATTAAATAACACAGCAAATTGCGATAAAAAATTACAAGGTTATTTATCCCACTAATCTCAGTATTTTAACTGTGCATAATATCAAAAGAATAATTTACAAATATTCTACTTGACAAGTCAATTTATAAGGAACTATTCATTAAATATTTTATTCCCCAATTGTAATAATGTTCTAATGAAATAGCTTGTTGTACTTGCTCTAGTCACTTAATCCCACTTTTCAGTACTGAAATCTTAGAATAAGTTCAACAGAATAAGAATAAAAACGAATGCAGGGAATAAAAGAATAAAAGAAAATGAGTATAATTGAATCCAGAGCAATTACAGGAAAGTAATTGAGGAAATAAAACTTAATTCACACTCCAGAACCTTCGCAACCGATATATCGGATGGCATTTGTCTTTGAAGCGTTTAACAAAAGCAGATACCAACCTCACGAGTATGGATTGCTGGGAATGGTTGATGGTCTCATGTTAGGATACGTTGGAGTCTAATCAAGAACTCAGCAGGAAAACAGTATCAGAGAAAATTCTGAGGAAAAAAATAAATAAATAAAATAAATGCAGAAGAAAGATGAAGAATGCAAAGAAAGAGATATCCGTAAATAAATAAGCAAAAAACGGAAAATAACCAGCGGTTTGGAAAAATAAAAGAAAGCAAGGAGCGTCTCCAAGGAGAAAAAACACGATCTCAGAGCATCCCATGGAAATTCTTCTGGTCCTCGAATTCCTGAAAGAGGAAGATGAAACTTTGGGATTCCTTTCTGGATGCAGCTGTGACGTCACAAACAGCTGCTGTTGATGAGAATTTGAGCTCAGCCATCGATCTGAGAATTCATTCGACTATGTTGAGTTTTGTGTTCTATTTATAGGTGCTCAACGCATTTTAATGAACATTTTTAGGTCGACGTTTAATATGTATTTCAAAAACTTCCATTCGTGATCAAGAGTCATTACGACTGAAAATTCTGATACAGGATATGTTCGAAAGTAGTAGTTTAGGAACAGGAAAATTAGTTCAACTGAATCAGAAGTTTCTTAGTGGAAATACGAGAAAAGTTTCCGAATGCATAATTTGTGATGCTTTGATTTGCTTGAATCTCAAACGGAACCCATATAAGTATCCCATATGCAAATCACTGTTAAGCAAAGTGAATATATAAATATTATAAGGACACATGAATAAATTTATACTGTAGATTCAGAATATTAAGATAAATTTAATTTTACCTTATCGAAGTTTAAAAAAACAAGAAGGTACCTATCGTATAGGCTGAAATGATTTAAAAAATGTATTTTAAGGCAAATTAAAATTCCTAAAAATGAAATTTAAAAAAAGAAATGCTAATTATGTTAATGTAATTAGAGATGTACAGTCAGGCTCAAAATACATGCTATATTTTTTCCTTCGATCATCATAATATCCAGCAAAGGATACTTAAATCTGACTGATTCCTTAGATAATCATTCATTGGATAACATTAAGAATCCATTTAAAAAAAGAAACAAGAAAAGCTAACATTAAAATTTTATAATATATCACATACAACATCTCAACAACAAATGTAAAAAATACTTGCTGTGGATTGTTCAAAATTAGGTCTAAGTCAATTTAAGAGTTAAGTTGTCCTTGTTTTCACTAAAAGTAGTAGTTCCAATGGTTTAATATATAGAATGAACATAAAAGAAACAAAAACAAACATAACTTTATTCAATTCCATGTAAATCATTTTAGCTTGAGAGTCTGCTTTTTATAGCAGTGAAATAGGATGTTCCCCGTTCAGAAAGCGAGGAAGAAGAGGTGAAACATTTATAAAGTTCTGCAAAGTTACCTTTGTCGCTCAAATTGTCAACTCTGTAGCCAAATTCCCAAATCTTTTTCCTAGATATCACATCAAATATTTTATTTACAGAATTCGCTTTAATACATGGTACTTGAATTGTACGTTGATGTGTATAGTATAAGAATTAATTGAAAGATAATGCATTTTTAAGTTACTAATTATACTTTTAATTATATAGCCTACTTTTGCACAAACAAAATACATATATCAATATATTTATTATTCTAAAATATAACCATAAAAAAGTCCCATCTACTCCCATATAATTAAAATAATCAATTTAAATGAATAAAAACAGAAACTAATTTAAAGTGAGAAAAAATATTTTGCAATTTTCTTAAATTATACTTTTAAGAAGTTTATGATGAAATTTATACGTAAGCATTCTTTCATTGCATTTAAATTTCAAAGAACTATTAAGTAATATTCAAGCTTATACTTACAAAAGCACATTTAAGAAAAAAAACTTTAATAAATTTATTTTTTAATATTCCTCTACTTCTCTGAGAATACCAAATTTTAAATATTAAATAAAAGTAAGCATTTATATATACATATATAAGGAAATTAGAAATTATAACCGGTGAGACTTTTTTTAAGATACATAATTAAAAGTATAGTTATACATATTTTTACCTTATACTTTAAAAGTTTAAGAGCGTTATGTTGTATTCACACACACATTGAATTTAAGTAGTCCACATAGTTTTCAATATATAAAATAAATGTGTGGTATAACGGTTATATGCATAAAAATTTTAAAACTGTGAATTACTTTTTTATATCTTAAAAATAAAATAAACAATTTGTAAAAAAAATATATTAAGAGAAAATAAGCAATGGAAATTCTTTGATTGCTATGATATAGAGTGTGCATAAATTGATAAGTTTATATAGATATATATAAATTATTTGTTTTTCATTGGTCGTTTTTCTATATTTTACGATACCATGATCACTGCACAAAAACCTTTTCCAGAATCAACACCATTAACATATATTTCTTATTCTAGTACGAAATATTTACATTAATAAATGTAAATGACTTTAACCTAGATAAACCTTACATTATTATGTATGGAATTTAAATAATATTAAATATAGGTAACACTTTTTTATATTAATTTAAGCTGCAAAATCTGCAGATATATTGCAGAATGAAATATTTCATATATTAAGCAGTGGCAAACTGAATATTACGAACTGAAACTGTTCATATGTTAAGGAGTTGCAAACCGAAATAGTTTATGTATTAACCAGTTTCAAACTGAAATAGTTTATATATGAAGCTGCTGCAGACGCAATATTTCATATTGAAATAGTTCATATACGAAGCAGTTAAATAACGTTAGCAAAAATCATTTTAAGCAATAACTTTGTCGGGAACTCTCTTCCGTTGAAGTGTTAGGGTTCACCAATAGATAAGACAATTCCTTAAAATATGTGCTTTATTATGCCTATCTAATTACTATCTAAATTCAAACTAAGCTACGGAAGCGTGTCAACTTAAATAGTAGTTTAACTATATAAAACAGGTTTGGGCAGACTTTTCCAGGGTACTGTCTACATCTAATTTTTTCATGGTGTTGCGATCCACCTAATGGCATAGGTGTGATGATCTAAGAAAAATGTCTACATTTAATATGACTTAATAATAAATACGGAATATGTACGAAACAATTTAAAATGCATTAAAAAAGTATAAGCCCCCCTGCAAAGTCGGGTTTTGGAACCCGCCGGATCGTAGGAAGGATTGCAAAACCATAACGTAACATTGGCTTTGCCCCCCCCCCATGATGCAGAGGTAGCGGGGATTGTATGTTATACCACTGCCCCTAGTTAGTAGAAGTCTTAGATACGGTCAGCCAATCTTTAATGTTTCGGTATACATTTACTAGCTGCTAATCTTCGAGTGGTCATCCGAAAGTATCTGGGCAGTCCACCGGTCGACCGCGATCGACTTAATGCCCACCCCAGATTTAAAATCTAAGTATATTTATGAACGGAAAATTCTTAAAAATATTGATAGTCCTAGAAGAATCTTTTTTCAACTTCAACACGGTAATTTCAATTGTTAGCTAATCTAGCTTCTTAGGCTCCGTATAACAACAATCGCCATTCTCTCAACTTACATATTCACTTGATTTTAAGGTATCCGACTACGTTCGGAACCGTGATTTTAAGAAGACGCATAAATGGATCATTTTCATGATATTTAGTGTCACTTAGTTTAGAATACATGTATAAAATTGTTTTAAGGACGTTTTGGCAAAAAAAAAAAAAAAAATATTTAAATACAATATTTTGGCAAACAATTAACTTAGAATAACTTTTTTCAAAATATTCTCCTTTTATGAAAAATGCTTCTATTATATTTATATTTTGCCTGTATAAAGCTCAGACCTCTGTACAGAGGCTCAACTATGATTTTTCAAAAATTCACATAATTTTCAGAGTTACAACCATTTGAAATAATTAACGACGGGTTTTTTAAAAAAATTATCCCCTCTGTTGTCGTAAAACATGGATAAACCCTGTTTTAAGTTATGTATTTCAAAAATTCTAGTTAAGCCTCTGTATAGAGGTTTGGGCAATATACAGGCAAAACATTATTATAGTAGAAGCATTTTTCACAGAGGGAGAATAATTTGAAAATTGGTCATTCTATGTTCATTTTTTGCTAAAATATTGTACTTAATTAGTTTTTTATTGTACTACTATTCTTAAAGAAATTTATGTACACTTTCTAATTTAAGTGACACTAAATATCATAAATATTATCCATTTATACGTTTTTTGCAAAATCACGGTTCCCAACGTAGTCGGATACCTTAAATAGAAACCCTAATTAACAAAAATCATGGTCTCTTTACGGAAAGAGGCTTTATATAATCATATTAATCAAAAGAAGTATTTACCCTTGAGAATTAGTAAAAATCGTGAATAGAACTCATTGCAACTTATAAGTTAGATGTTCCATGTTTTTTAAACTTTAAATTATTTTCTCCTTTGTGTTTTATAAATTCGAAGGGGAAACAATTGCACTTGTGATATTTTAAGTAATTTTATAGGATTTATGGCATTATATGAAATTATGAATTCTATAAACTCATGGACTCAAATTCACTTCGGTATCATAAAAAATAATTCTCTTCATTAACTTTTCAGGGTTTACTTTTACAGTGTACAGCTATTTTAATGTTATGTTATGTCAAGTTATTTATATATTATGTTAAAGACGCTTTCTTTTCTGATGTATTTGTCATAATCAGATATATATTATTCCAATTTAGTGCTGATATAGTTTATTTCGATATTTTTATCGTTGAGATTGCTATCAATTTATCAAAATAAATTTGCTCCCTTGTTCTCTTACTCATCATAACTGTCGAATAATATATATACACGAAAAAATTATTTATTCTTCCAAATTTGGAAAATATAACTTAAAACATTGGAGTAATATTTGTTCATCTTGTAAATAAAGTAGCAACTATGTTATGATGCAGATCAAATATATAAATTCAAAATCCAATTACAAAACAGGAGCAGAAAAAAAATTACTTTTAAGAGCAGATACATACATGGGATAAATTTTGTGAAATAAATAGAATACAGCATAAAATTAATGAGAGAACTAAAACTCATTTAAAAAAAACAACAACAAAAAACGAAAAATCTATTTCATCTCGAAAGGAGGTGAGAATAGAGAATCAGCAATGATTTGTAGATTGTTTAAACACCATTCTTAAAAATGGAATAAGAAACAGTATTGCTATCGAAACATTTTTATGCTGAAAGGGAAAAGTTAAAAATTTTACTTCTTCGTACCAAACAACAAAGTTATATTGTCGTTATTTTTATGATTATTTTCTAAGCATGTATATGTACGCACAGAGGCAAACACACACATATGTATATATGGGTCATTAATTTTCATCATACGTTATATGTTATACTGATAATGTGGAACAGGAATGTAAGCATTTTGCCATAGAAACTCTGAAATTATTTTAATCCTAAAACCCAGTTTTAAAACCACTTTCAAATAGTGTTTAGAAAGATTCCATGGGTAATGTACTTCATTGAAATCATATACATTTTAAGAACTGCTTTTAGTCGCAGGTTCTTTCTATTTATATGTCAACCTTTTGTGAAACTATTAAAACTCAATTTACAATTTTAATATTTTTAAATGTATTAAAATAGGGTTTTTTGCGTGGAAATCTATCTATTAAACGAAATTTAAAAAAAGAAAAAACGAGAGTGAGGAAGTTAATGGTATATATTCGCAATAAAAATTTTGTACTGAAATATTTGTGCTAATTCTTTATGTTATGAAATTTAAAAATGGCAACACAATAATCAATAATTATAATCAATTGTATTAAGTATGAATAAAAACACAGTACTATATATGCATTCTTCTTTTAGTATTCAGCAAATTTTGTTTAATAAAAGATATATATGTAAATACATTGTTCTTTTTAAAACATTCATGATATTCAGATAATTTTAAAACTTACATTTAAAAAAATATTGTTGTTTTAAGTAATGATATTATTTACATAGAGTATATGCAAAGTGGCTAGAAAATCGATTTTTATTTTAAAATTTCACTTATAGAAAATATAAACTAGTAACTACAAAAAGAAAAAAAACTATCGACTGTAAATTAGTTGAAAGCTGTTTGGGTAACTGGATAAAGTAAATCAAATCCTCTTCATTTACTTCTAACACAATCCCGAATTTAACGGACTGCTACTTTATTTAAAAACATTCATACCCCGTGTGGATTGTTGCGTTACTAACTGTAATCTACTGCGTCCATGAAGAAGAATTAGTCCCCTATTCAGTCCGGCGTAAAATTCCAAAAGAGGAAAATCCACTGGAGATTTCTGGAAGCGGACCTAAAAGCGAATTCACGTCTCTACCCCGAGAAAATCCGACAGAGATTAAACCGCCTCAGAATAATTGATTTAGTCCTTTCCAGAAACTGGATCCTAAACCTGTTTCCTGTCGTATATCAGACATGAAATGGCACGGAAAGACATGCCACTGAGACTATGTTTCGGGGAGAAGAAGCACAAGTACACTACTACTTTGCAATTCTAAAGCAAGTACAAAATTTCTACAAGCATTTTTTTCTTCTTATTTTTGAAAAGAGTAGTTTATATATATATATATATAAGTTATTGAAAACTAAGTATATATATATATATATATATATATATATATATATATATATATATATTTTTGTTGTTGTTGTTGTTAAGAATGAAATTTCTGGTACAAGTAAACAATAAACGAATGGTTTTTGTTACAAAATTTATATATTTAAAATAGTAAGAAAACATAAAGACATATAACAAAGCGAGTAGGACTATTTAGCGAATTATTACGGCACATTTATACGAAATATTTATTTTTAAAAAATATATATTTTTACGTTCGCTTCAAAAGCTTTTGAAACTTTTTTACGAAAAATCAATTGAAACATGTATTTTTCTTTAAAAAAATATTAAGTTGGTTCAAAAAAAAACAATAATGTGTGATATTTTTAAAAATGTCCTTCAATTCCGATAGATAATCAACTGAACATGAGAAAAAATATTGAAATAAGTAAGCATACATATATGTATCATTAGTAAGATTCCTTAATTACGTAAATAATTAAGATTTGTTTAAATATGCAATAGATATGTATGCACGTAGTGAGGCAATTATTAAGCCATGAAAAAAAATAAAAACTTAATTTTTAACTCATGGGAAAATTTCATAAAATCACATATGTATATATATATATATATATATACATATATGTGTGTGTGTGTAATTTTTTCTCACTACTTTTATATATATGCGATACACTACCAGGAGTGATAGTGTATCGTGCTTCCACGCCTAAGGTCCGGGACTCAAATCCCTAGCTTGGCAGGGTAGACTTAGCCTAGTCTCCCTTCAGTGGGTTGATTAATGAGTACCAAGATTCCTTGGGAACAGAACACTGGGAGTCTCGTGTCAGATTGACCACTTCATCGAGACATATAAACATGCTCCTCAGCGCATAATATCACAAAGGCTGACATAAGTGCATTAGGACTACTTGGCCATGATGGGCTGTTGTGCTACTGAGTTCAATTAAGTTCATATATATACATGCAAACATACAGGCACATACACATACACACACACGCATATATATAATGAAAGACAAAATATTATTTTTTTGAATGTTATAAATCTCGTACTTAATGTAATGTAATTTTTTTTTAATATTTTATTTACATGTATAGTTTTTTTTAAATAAAGAAAAAAATCAAGGATAAATAATTTGTTTGCACTCTTGACATTTGCAACTATTATCTATAAAATCCTTACTTATTTTCCTTTGGTATCATGAACAAATTTTTTAAAGCAATTAGATATTTGTATTAGAAAAATAATCAAATTTTTTAACATCTTTTTAATGAAAAATTAAAGTAATCGAAAAAATAAAAAATTCAAAAAATTATTGACAAATTACATTTTTTTTTATTTGGTCAATAAGTTACATATTTTTTTAAACAACGTGTAGGTAGCAATTTTGAACTTTTTTAGAATATTTTCGTCTGAAAATGATATAAAGGTCGCATTTAAATGGGAAAAGTGATGTGACTTAACCCTATATCCCTGAAAATATGTTTAACACATGTTACTCTCTAAAGTAGAATCTAAAGCATGGATACACAAAACATAAATACTTATCCTCTTGGGTCCCTCTCTTTTATCCTTAGGAAATGAGAGGATAAACAGCCAATAACGGATGTTTGGTCTTCCCAGGGACGGTATCATGTGTCCAGATAGATTAGACATCCGATACATCTATTGCAATAATCTTTGTGAGCTTTTCTACCTAATTTTTCTTCATGCAAGTCTTCATAGAATTTCCCTCGGCTCCAAATTGAAAAAAATTATCTAAAAGGCGACGTACCTTATCACTTCCGTCACTCGAAGTATTTTCCTGTTTCTATGTTGATTATTTTGTTCCTGTTAAATCATGGAAACGACCAGTGTATTTAAACTATCCGAGTGTATATTACTTATAATCATTACAATGGTGTTTCTTGAATTTATATCTATAGAAATCGATGCATTAGAAAGGAATATTTCTAATAAGAATAATTGTACAGTGCAGTTAGACCTCTATTTTATGAAGCTCTATTTTAAGAATTTCTATACTTTATGAGCTTTTTCTTGGAACCAATAATATTACTTCGTTTAATATCCTCAAAATAGTGAAATGCATTTTCAATTTAAGGGGTGTTAGAAAGCTAAAATCTTATTTTTTTGACAATTTGAGATTTTTACATTTTCAAATTGTATAGATTTTAACCTTTTTAAAAATACCTTACTTTAACCTCTAGGGTATTTAGAAACCCTTAAAACGTATTTTTAAATAATCGTTGAATTTGGGCCATGCCCATTTTAATGGCGAAAGTTGTAATCAAATTACTTTGTTTTTGCTTAAAAGTGTAACGACTGATATAAACCAAAACATGTATAGTTTATTTTAAATTGAGCCTTTTATTTTTTTATTTCCTAGCCGATTAGAAGTCTCACTGCATACATTAAAATCAATTTATCTCAAAATGTAAATTTTAATGTGTGATGTACCTTTTCTAAGAAACTACTGTTCACAGGTATGTAAATTTTTATGAATTATTTATAATGTTGTCTAATATATACTTAAATGAGCTTTTTGTAAAAAAAACTCAAAAATTTAATTTTTACAAGTGTTTTAAGTAAAAAATGGGTCAAATTTCGCAATGTTTGATAAAATATTTCATAATTTGTTAAAAAATTCAAAATTAGCTAAAAGCTCATTTTAGTATAATGAGAGAGTTGTACTTTAATAGTATAAAAAATTTCAAGCATGTACATAAAACAGATTTTGAGAAAAGGTACATCGAAAACCGCCAATTTAACATTGTCAGTATAGAGAAAGAGAGAGGTTTCCAACTCTTCTTAATGAACTTTTTCTCCGGTGAATCACCTTTTTCTCTCCCTGTTTTAAAATATATATCTGAAACTTCCAAATTTTATTTTTTCTTTTAGCACATTATACGGTGAGAAATGACCTTGAACTGGTTTTACCAAGAGCCTAACTCACCTAAAGAAATAAAATTACTGTAATTCTGAGCATTTTAATTTTTCAAACAAAATTAACAGACGTTATCAGTAATTGGATTTAAAGACGCAAGTGGTAATGTATGCTTAAAATAACTGGTCATAAAGAGTAACATATATATAAAATTACTTGTTGGCTTAAAATTATAGAACACGTTTTTAAAATTCCTTAATTTTAACATCAAGTTATTTTTTAAAATTGAAAATACAGCGTATTTTTTCCTAGAAAACGTTTCTTTTTTTTCTCTCTTTGCTTTCCTTGCAGATTTCTTTTTGATGGTTAAGATGTATAAAAAAGTTATTAATATACACAAAATTTAGATGCTAATATTCACTTTTTTATTAGTTTTTAGTGTTTATGAATTGAAAATTTGTTTTAAATTTATGAATACACTTAAAGAAAATCTCTATTTAATGAATTTTCCACATAAATAATTTTTTTTCGGGATTTAGATATTTCGTTAAGTTGAAGTCCAAACTGTGTATTTTTTTAAAAAGAATATAATACTCCCAAGGAATGTAATTCATAAATATGAATCAATTTTTTGCACTAAAAAAAACTAGGATCAATTTTATGTAACTTTTTAACGAAAGAAACTGAGTCATGTACAATATATCTAGAAAAATAAATTTTTATTTTATAGAAAATTTAGTTTTAGAATGAGTACATTTTGAAATATTTAAGTCGTTAAGGAAATTATTAAATTATTATCAAAAGTTTTAGTACTTTACGTCTACAGTAATAGGCATTTACATTGAAACAACTAGACTAATGAATACAAATTTAATAGTCTGGTTATAATAGTACAATTGCCAAACCTTAATACATACCTAACTTAAAAATATCATTGTCTTTTTAAGTACCACTATTTTCTTTGTTAAGGCAAAATGCCGGTACTCAAAATAATTAGTATAAGCATTTTTGCAACTTATTGAAATATTCAGTTCAAAATTCAGAGTATTCACGATAAAATTTGAACTCCAGAGACATAACATTTAATACAAAGTACCAAATAGAAAAGCTTAAATAAACTAGAATGCCTCTGGAGAATTTCTCTTTGGAATGTCAGATTCATAACTGCAACTAAAATAGACGGACAAACGAATAAATTTCTTTATTCTTATCTCATGTTTGGAGCACGAATGGTTCTTTAATGTCTTTTAAAATGATTATCAGTCACGCAATGTGGAAATATCTTACGTATCCAAGGTAAAATTAATGTACATTCAGTTAACATCTGCATTATATTAAAAATATATTTTTATAGAAAAGAAATTGCTTTGAATAAAATAAATTTTTATTTTTATTTATTTGACATCTCCGAATCCATTACGAGCAGCGAGTATATCTAAATAGCACTGTTACGTTTTACATCGGAATTTATTTAGCATACATTAACATTCTACATATTTTTTTCTTGAATTGGCTCTTTTTAAAAAATGGCATTTATTAATAATTCCAAATTTTTTCCTACATTCTAGCTTCCAGAAAAAAAAAAGAAAAGAAAAGAAAAATTAAAAAATACTCAAGTGTATGTAACGTAAAAGAATTTCAATATATTCGAATGGCTGAAAAAGAAATATATTTCCTCTAAACTATTTAAGAAACAAACTAATTCAGTCAGCGGAATAGTTTGTATTATGAATTAATTTTAAGACGCTGTTATATAATCTTAGAAGAGTCAAATTATATTACCAGATAATTCAGTGTATCATTATTCAGAGAAAGCTAATATCCATTTTAAGAGGATATTAATATTAATGAACATGTTAAACTTTTAAGAGAAAATGAAGTTTTGATGTAGTAATATAAATATTAATTACAATGTATCCATACAAAATGAAAAATTAAATTCAAGAAACGCAACCTCTCTTTAAAGAAAAGCTACTTGATAAACATTACTTTATGTACACTTCTATTAGAAAGAGCAAAATTCTAAGAATGTACATATCAAGTTAACATTTTATAAACAATGAACAAAGAAGTAATGATCAAATTTCGTGCTGAAAACCATCTTCTTGTTCACTTAACGTGACTGCATATTTTATTGTGCAACTCAAACAGAACACACAAAATATTCAGTATATTATCAATTCTTATGCAAAATTGTTCTTTCATATGTAGAAATGCGAAGTACGAAAATAAGGAGATTACTTTTGTTTCTATATACCATTAAATAATGCAGAGTATATATATATATATAATTTTTATTTTGCCTAATATAATCGAAGAATCAATTAAATAAAATAATTGAAATTGTCATTGGAAAACAAATAATTTTAATAAAAAAAATATACCATAAACATATATATATATATATATATATATATATATATATATATATATATATATATATATATATATATATATATATATATATATATATATATATATATATTGAGTTATAAATGTCTCTAAGTCCTAGAATTATGATTTCGATTACATTGAAAAACGATCTTATAGATCTTACCTCTTGATTTATAAAGGGCATGAGTATAATTATAAACCTCAAGTATAATTATATCTTTTACACACCCGTAAACTCCCTCAATAGTCTATTTCTTCAAAACCCATTTTTAGCGAATCCCTACTAAAAAAAACATATGAACCAAATTTTTAACAATGTTGAGATTAAGCAGTTCAAAACCAGAATTTTTTTAACAATATGTCATCTTCGCCCCCCCTTAGGGTTGGATTTCGGTGGAACCCAGTGTTAATGAATATCTTCTCTCCGAAAGAAAAATGATTACCGTATTTAAAATATGTGGTCAAACAGTTCAAAAGCAGATTTTTTTTAAAGAAATTATACATCCCCGTTATCTCCTTCAGAATCTAATTCACACAAAACACTTTCTTTGTGGATTTCATTTAAAAATAATAAACGTGTCAACCAAATTTCAAGTATAACAATTAAAAAAATAATTATTATTTCTATCCCCCCTCTTGAACCCTAAAACCCTCCTTAGGAATCGATTTCCGAAAACCTTGTTCTTTGTGGATCTCTACTCGACAAAAGAAGCGTGCTTACCAAATTTCAAGCATGAAGATCTTATACTTATCACGTGATCAGAGAGTGAGTAAGTTGCTTTTGTCTTTCTCTCTCTATATATACAGAGATAGATTAGCTATAGCATTAGATGTATAGATTACATATTATATTTCTTGTTTAGAAAAAAATAACTTTTCGAAAATTATAAAATATTTAAACATTCAGATACTTTAAACGTTTTACAAAACTGTATTTCATATGGTATAACGTATGCCTATGAATATGAATCATTGGGAAAGTCATGCCCTTTTAAAAATTTTACAAAAAATAAATAATAAGCTATTTATAATATTACAATCAACTCGAAAAATAATTACAAGAATGGATGCTTGCTTGAATTAAGAGTATTCTTTATTATGAATATAAATTTGTATCTAAAACTAATTTAATTTAAAACATTTTTTCACGATCCAGATAATCTCTACATACAGCACTAACAAGTATTACTCCATATAACTTAAAAAAAGATTAATCATAATATTAAAAAATGTAATAAGATGATAGATCAGACCCTTCGCAAACGTCAGGCACAATGATCCGTCGTCGGAAGAAAACGACTGAAAATTTGTTGAATAGATGATTTGGGAGCCATAAATCATTCTTAACTGACACGTGGATGTCATGTTCCTTTAAGAATTTTGCATTCGTTCCAAGTCAGATTTGATTCTTCTCATCAATTATTGTATTCCTTGGCATTAAAATCTACATATATTTGAAACTCTACTCTGGCACTTTCAAGAATATCCAAAATGGAACCCAATCCTTAATCTAAAAAACTAAATTTGAAACTAAATATCTGGTATAAGTTTTAAATAAATTTCATTTACTGCGTCTAGATATAACAGCTACTTTAAATAAAATGCTCTACATACTAAAGCAAAAAATGTGCGCAAAAAATATTGCATAGAAATGACCTGTGTGTAATTAAATCCTTTTTTATTAAGGATGGCAATTCTTATACTGATATTTTTATTTTGTGATGGTTTGTATACAATCATTAATAGTTTTCCATTGTTTATTTATACTTCTGATAAGAACTCACTACCTAATATATTGTTTAAAGAAATTTAATTTGCTGCATCACTTAAAACTATACGTCTAGATATAACAGCTATTTTTAAAAAAAGTACTAAAGCAATAAATGTTCGTAAAAGAATATTGCATAGAAGTTACCTGAATGTAATTAAATATTTTTTATTGCGGATGGTAATTCGTATACTGATATTTTTATTTTATGATGATTTGCATACATACATTAATATTTTTATATTATTTATTTATATTTCTGATAAGAATTATATTTGACTTACACACCTCTGTAGTTTTATCAAATAAATTTAATGCAGATATGATTGATATAAATAATTAAGTAAAATATTTTAATATATTTTAAAGTTTTGAACGGAGAAAATCAGTAAGCGAATTATTTTTCCAATACAATGTAGAACTTATAATTGTGTGTACAATGCTTTTTTCATAATTTTCAACACTAGATTCAAGTTGATTTCATGCTTTGTGAGACGCTTTTCAAGTCGTTATAATAATGAGGATATATAAATTTCAAAAAGACCTAATATATTAAGAACAGCTCTGTTGTAGTAAGGCATTTAAATGTATTAAATCTGAATCTGGAAATGCACTGAATTCCATAAAAAATTTAACTAAAAATATAAAATACAGTTAATACAGAGTGTTTTTTTCCAGGTATAGAAGTTTAAGTTGGCATTACTTTCCAAGATGGCGAACGGTTTAACAGCTGTCAAGTGATTTTTTCTCAGTTTGGTTTGGCAATTCATCATGAATAGACTCACGCCTGAACAACGCTTTCAAATTGTGCAATTTTATTTCGAAAATAATGGTCGATTTTCATAAGCGAATTTTGTTTAGCCATGAAGCGCACTTCTGGTTGAATGGCTACGTCAACAAACAAAACTGCCGCATTTGGAGTGAAGCTAATCCACAAGTGTTTGTCGAAACACCGTTACATCCAGAAAAACTGACTGTTTGGTGCGCTTTATGGGCTGGTGGAATCCTTCTTCAAAAACGATGAAGGCCACAACGTTACAGTCAATGGTGATCGGTATAGAGCCATGATTACTAACTTTTTCTTTTCTGAATTGAACAATCATGATGTCCAGGAGCTGTGGTTCCAACAAGACGGCGCGACATGTCACACAGCTCGTGCTACAATCGATTTATTGTAAGACACGTTTGGTGACTGCCAAATTTCACGTTTTGGACCTGTGAATTGGCCTCCAAAATCTTGTGATTTAACACCGCTAGACTATTTTTTGTGGGGCTATGTAAAGTCATTTGTCTATGCGGATAAGCCACAAACGTTTGACAATATGGAAGACAACATTCGCCGTGTTATTGCCGATATACGGCCACAAATGTTGGAAAAAGTCATCGAAAATTGGACGTCCAGATTGGACTACATCCGAGCCAGCCGTGGCAGTCCTATGCCAGAAATCATACTTAAAATGTAATGCCACAATATTATCTTTCGAATAAAAAAAATTCATGTCAATCGAATAATACATCGTTGTTTTATTGCAATTTAAAGTTCTACACCTCTCAAAAAAACACCCTTTATAGTTATTTAAATTATGCTAACTGAATTAAGTAATAATTTTCATATTTTAAGTATAGTTTTTCAATTGCAATTAAAAATGATTTTACATTTATTGTTTTTTAATTTGTAAGCCATTGAAATAAGATTGATCAAAATTTAATTTTTAAAAGTTTAGTTTATATCGATGTAATCCGATTCTTATCAGACTGTCATGCATTTCATCAAATGTTGTTTAAAATTCTTTAAAAAAAAGCATACCTTAGGATATGTTAATTCTCTTTTTCATACTTTTACAAGCATTTGAAGATCAAACATTTTGCAGGCTTTTAAAATTATCGTGACATTATGGTAAATTTTTTGGTTGATGTAATTCAGTAAAAATTTATAACTTGCATTATGCTCTTTGAGTGTGATAATTGAAATTTTCCGACAATCTCTGGAGCCTTTTACATATCCCACATAGTACACTGCACGCATATGGTTCATAAAATTATTGGAAATCCATATAAATATGTTTGCGTACTTATTCTTTAATTATGTCCCAAATATAGTTTTTCTATTTGCGAATGTTTTCATATGGCGATCGTAAGTTAAATTGTGGTGGAAATAAATTCATTTTATTTATGACAACTTTATAGTCGGCATAGACGCTGAACTTTTGTAACTCTTTTATTTAATTTAACATATAATTTTTGAAATATTTTATAGTAATTTTTATTTATAATATGCACTCTCTTTTCTAATAGTGTTCTATGTGAGTTTTCATGTAATAAGAAAATAAAATTGAGGAAAAATTATAACAAGTTTT
This sequence comes from Trichonephila clavipes, assembly GCA_019973935.1. Lineage (NCBI taxonomy): Eukaryota > Metazoa > Arthropoda > Arachnida > Araneae > Nephilidae > Trichonephila > Trichonephila clavipes. The sequence goes on along the minus strand of BMAU01019948.1, from coordinate 239,840 downwards.
CCAAGCTATTTTTAATAAAAATCAAAAGCAACTAAAATGTGTGATATAACGGAAATCCTATTTAAAGATATTGCATTTCTCATGAGTAACATATCAAAAACAGAAACAACTGTGATGTATTATATAACTATTTACGAAATCATATTTTAATTATTTCAATTTCTTTTCATTTAAAGCTTATAATTCTAAAGAATGACAATAAAACATTTAATAGTTCTTATCTTGTTAGTTTAATGACTTAAAAAAATATTTCGCACGCGTTTAGCAATATAAAATAATAAATTGGTACGTACAAACCACAAAATTAATAAACCTATTTTTGTGTAACAATAAATCCACCTACCTTCTTTAGGTTCTTCATAAAGTTAAACCAAAATTTCCCAAATGTTTGTGTTGAACATTTCGATCTCTGTAAGAAGAAAGAAAAAAATGTAACACTTTTTCAAATTTAATTTACAAAACATATCATTCATCATGGGTTTAAATTTAATTATTTATTTTTTTAAAAAAATCAATTGTGGAAAGATGTGAGTAAAATAATACAATTTTTAATATAAATGAAGCATCGTTTGGATTAAAACAGCAATATTAATGTATTTAAAGCGCATAAAATATTACATTGTCATCTTTTCAAATACCCTTGTCGTAAATATGTTATTTCTCTTATAAAAAATTGCATGCTTGTGTTGTCTTTTCAATGTTACATTTAACATATTTTTGCTATTTATTGCTTACATTGCGATGTTTTTATATAAGAACTTTGGCAGATAATTCTGCTTTTTCTTTTTCAAATACCGGAAAAGAATGCACCCTCTTCATTCTAATCTTGTTAAACGGAGACCAGCAAAAACCCACTCAAGTGAACGCAGTGACTTATAATCGAAGGTTTGGGGATAAAGACGTGTCACATTTTAAGAAGGCTCGAAATTTGTGTTAACCTAAAAAGAGAAAAGTACATTTTTCCTGGTTTCTTTTTGGGAAAAAAAAAGCTTAACAGGTTTTTGACACTGAGTGGTGTCATCTGTCATGATGGTTAACAATTATTTCTGCTTGAGATGGAGCATCTTAGTTGTCAGCAATAGCTATGGAAAAGGACCAAATAATTTATACATTTAACAGAGTTAACAGTTGGAAATAAGAGGTTTTTATTTATTTTCTCAATAATGTAAGTGCAGTTTTCAAAAATATGTTCCATAATTAAACATATTTCGGACATATATATTAAGATAATAATTACTAAAGTAATTGTAACTGAGTATAGAAGTGTGTTTTGTATTAAAAAATTTCTTATCGAAGAGGATATGTGAGAGGTTAGGAAAGTATTTATGAATGTGAAATATTAAAGAAATATGATAGCCTTCAGAATTTATTTTGCTAAAATGTACCGTAAAATCCGGTGTATAACGCGCACCTATACTTTTAAGCTAATTTTTTTAATTTTTAGATATATTCGCCGTATAACACGTACCTCCTTTTTAAAGAAGAAATCTGAAATATTAGTATACATTGTTTTTATGTCTTGAAGTAATTTATTTTAGGTGCTATCCCAGACTTTTGAAAAAAATAGTATACTTCTACAACTGCAACTGTTCTTGTTCATAAGGCAAGTGGTTTCTTTTAAATAAACTGTCTTTCGATACATCTAGAAGTATTTTTGTTTGTGCTCATCATTTTCGTTATTTTTTTAGCTACCGTTTTTATACCCGGCGTATAACGCGCACCCTTAATTTTCAATTTAGTAAGACAATTAGTCAATGAGGTAATTTACTTTAGGTGCTATCCCAAACTTTTGAAAAAAATAGTATACTTCTACAACTGCAACTGTTCTTGTTCATAAGGCAAGTGGTTTCTTTTAAATAAACTGTCTTTCGATACATCTAGAAGTATTTTTGTTTGTGCTCATCATTTTCGTTATTTTTTTAGCTACCGTTTTTATACCCGGCGTATAACGCGCACCCTTAATTTTCAATTTAGTAAGTCAATTAGTCAATGAGGTAATTTACTTTAGGTGTTATCCCAAACTTTTGAAAAAAATAGTATACTTCTACAACTGTTATTGTTCATAAGGCTGTTCTGTCTTTCGATACATCTAGTTATTTTTTAGCATAAACGCGCACCCTTAATTTTCAATTTAGTAAGTCAATTAGTCAATGAAGTAATTTATTTTTAGGTGCTATCCCAGACTTTTGAAAAAAATAGTATACTGTGTTCTTGTTCATAAGAAGTCGTTTCTTTTAAATAAACTGTGTTTCGATACATCTAGAAGTATTTTTTTTTTTTTGCTCATCATTTTCGTTATTTTTTTAGCTACCGTTTTTATACCCGGCGTATAGCGCGCACCCTTAATTTTCAATTTAGTAAGTCAATTAGTCAATGAGGTAATTTATTTTAGGTGATATCCCAAACGTTTGAAAAAAATAGTATACTTCTACAACTTCAACTGTTCTTGTTCATAAGGCAAGTCGTTTCTTTTAAATAAACTGTGTTTCGATACATCTATAAGTATTTTTTTTTTGTGCTCATCATTTTCGTTATTTTTTTAGCTACCGTTTTTATACCCGGCGTATAACGCGCACCCTTAATTTTCAATTTAGTAAGTCAATTAGTCAATGAAGTAATTTATTTTAGGTGCTATCCCAGACTTTTGAAAAAAATAGTATACTTCTACAACTGCAACTGTTCTTGTTCATAAGGCAAGTCGTTTCTTTTAAATAAACTGTGTTTCGATACATCTAGAAGTATTTTTTTTTTTGCTCATCATTTTCGTTATTTTTTTAGCCCCGGCGTATAACGCGCACCCTTTTTCAATTTAGTAAGTCAAAAATGAGGTAATTTATTTTAGGTGCTATCCCAAACTTTTGAAAAAAATAGTATACTTCTACAACTGCAACTGTTCTTGTTCATAAGGCAAGTCGTTTCTTTTAAATAAACTGTGTTTCGATACATCTAGAAGTAATTTTTTTCTGTGCTCATCATTTTCGTTATTTTTTTAGCTACCGTTTTTATACCCGGCGTATAACGCGCACCCTTAATTTTCAATCTTATTTTTTTGTGTTCAAAGTGCGCGTTATACGCCAGTTTTTACGGTACTTATTACTGATAAATTCTTAAATAAAGCTGAAAATCGATATAATTAAAGAATTATCAATAATTTTATTTTGCATCCATGTGTTATAGTAAGAGGTATAATTATATATAAACGGGAGTATTCAGTATGTACGCGTTTGAGCGGCTAATATATATCTAATATATATTATAAATGCGAAATTTTGTGAGTATATTTGAGGGTCTTTCACGAAAAAACAACTGAATGGATTTTAATGAAACTTTACAGTAATATAGCTTATAAATTAGAATAATACATAGGCTAAAATTTATAAAGATATTGCGAGAAGTTTTCAAAATATAACGACAATTGTCAAGAAAATAGGAAAAAATTTTGCTATTTGCAAAAAAGCCCGTGACAGCATTCATCTATCTTTTTTATCCCTTCTGTTTTGTCTACGCCATCCCTCAGTGCGCTTTCGCTTTTAATTTACTCCGTTCATCAGTGTTGTCACTATTTTTATTTCATAATAAAACTATATTTCGAAGGGAGAGGTGGTGGCAAGGTTTTAACATAAAATAAATACAACAAAAAGTAATATTAATGTATTACACTTCCTGATATAAATTATTTACACTATTTTAAGCGTTCATTACACGAAATTTGTAACTATGACAGTGGAAGGAAAACTATGAAATTAAAAAAAAATATCAAAATTTTTTTATCATTTAGTTTTTTTTTTTCTTTTTGAATGTTTTTTTTTCAGTACATGTGAATATAAATCTACGTTTCCCCCATACTGTTTTTTTATAACTTATATGTGTGTGTGTATTTTAAAAAATATTTCTATTAATTCCTTACTAAATTAATTATTTGTTAATTAAAAAAGTACATTGTCTATTATTTTGGATAATAATACATTTCAAAGACATTTTTAAGCTAACTAAAGAATCGTTTTCTTTTTATTGCTTCACATTAATAATTTTTTAACTAATGCAATATTTTTTTTAAAAGTCATAGATCGAAATTTGAAGCTATATTTTATCTGTGAGGGGGATGGGAAGAGAAAACAGTAATTTTACACTAAAAAAACGTGTTAAGCCGGGCTAGAGGGAGGGGGGAAAACCTGTCTTAAATCGAAAATATGTGGAACAAATTTTGAAAAAGGGAAATTTAATGAAATAATTTTAGAAATCACTCACACTGCATGCGTACAAACACACACATAATTGCTGGCGTCATGAGGGAAAGAGAAAGCCCGTGCAAAGCCGGGCCATGCAGCTAGTACATATATATAATTTAGTTATGTTGAAAAATAAATAAAAATTGTTAAGAAATACATCTTAGTGTTAAACTTTTAATTTCTAATTTATTTACTATCAATTATTATTCATTTAGTTGTGATATCATTATATTCATTGATTATCTAATTAGGTATCTCTATGGTGAATTCGACTTATTACTTTTCCTAAGAATTATAGTTAATTTCATTTTTGTCACTACATTTTAAGTTTTTTGAGCTATCAAATGATTTTATTTTATCCATTTTCTTTTTCTCGTTTTGAAATATTTTATGATATATGTTTGATTTAAATAATAACATATTACTACTAACATATGTTACAAAAAATATAATAAATATATTTTTTAAACTTTTGTTTTGTAACTGAGTTTCTGTATAATACTTTATTATAATATTTATGATACTCTACTAACATAATATACTAACCATTTGTCTTCATTAAAACGAAAAATATAAATAAAATGCAGATTTATAAATCTTTATACGTCAGCTTTTATGATGTCATATTCCAGCAATTTTATTATAGGGTGCTAATATTTACATGGGTAACCAATTATTCAACCCCATTAATGCCTTATCTCTTGTAAAAATGCATCTAAATGACATTTACTGCAAATTAATATTTAATTAAACAAAACATGCACCCTAAACTCTTTTCTCTTTGCAAGAAATAAAACAAACATGTAGAAATATTGTCAAATTAAAATTTTGTTTTATTAAATCATATATTCTATTACAAATCAAGAAACGTCTCAAAATTATAATTTATATATAGATATATTCTCATAGAAACCTTGTAAACATTGGTTTTTTTGTGGACCAATAACTTACTTAATTGCGCTGTCTTTAAAAATAAAGACAATATATGTCTGTGTATAAATATACAAATACTTTATTTCTAGAAATAAATCCAATTTCCTTAATCTAATGTATTCTCGAATACAATTTATTTTTGTAAGAAAAAAATAGGCCATCACATCTTCATAAAAGAATAGTTGCTTATTTCTGAGAAATAATTTATGTTTTTATCATCACTTCATTTGAATAAAACAATTAAATTTTATACATAGGAATATCTAATGTAAAAGACATTTTAATGTCATACAAGGAGGTGTTTTTGATTATTTCAAATATTCTATAAAATAAAAAACTCATTTAAGAGAGTTTGTAGAAGGATTTTTGTAGTTTTTGCTTTATGGAACTATGTAACAAAATTAAGCGTATTCTTCAAATATTCATGGGGGATATTTCATTATTGGATTATCGTTGAAATTAAGATATTAAATATAATTTTTGTCATCCAAAGTAATTTTCTTACATGGTAATTAAACAATATGCAAACCACTTTCATTCATATTCATAAATTTAAAATGAAAAATCTTATCTAACTTATTCAATATACATTTACATCTCGTTACTTTAATATAACATATAGTATATATTATTTCTACAGTAATGTGTTCAAAACAAATGGATCCGAGTCCCTTTTTTTATGCAGTTACTTTTTTGCAATTTAAATGTTTGAAATTTCTTTGGCATATTTTTATCTCTACAACATCTAAGAAAATATATGATCTTAATTTAAATCTAAATTTTTTATTTCATCATAAAGTTGAAAGTAATTGAAAACAGATGTTCGTGAATTAACCGTAGAGGAATTTTTAAAACGTGAAGCCACGCATGAGTTACGAGCCTTAAGGTATCTGTACACCTTCGAAGAAAATTTTTTTAAAAACTGTAATATTTGCTATTAAAATATTTTTTACTGATGAAATATAACTTAAAACTATGAAAAATACATTTAATATGTTGCTTGTAGTACATAAAAAAATTTTAGGGAGTAAAGCATAGTGTAAATAGTAATTAAATTGATTATTAGAATAACGCACATAACTCAAATGTAAACAAAAATATCCCTTTTCTGTAAATTTGATGATGATCATTATAACATTTTTTAGGGCTGGTACTATTTTCCAGATGATAATCAATTTATTACAATTTTCATCAAGTTTCGAGTAAAAGAACATTGAAAAATCCTTAAAAAATTATTACGAGCATGATATATACCTTAGTTACTAAAAACATATCAACTATATAATTATGAAAGTAGTAGGGGTTCTTTAAATCTATAAAACAAATATATTTATAAAATTTGAACTAATTTGGTTCAGAACTTTTTCTGATATTTACGTTGTCAGATGTCAATACGTTAAACAAATTGAGATAAATCAGAAATAAACTTTGAACTGCAAATTTTAATATTAAACACAATTTGATATACTTAAAATGCTCCTGATTTATAAATAACACCTTCTTTACTCTCTAAAACATTGATTTTTTTTTTCCTTGTAGCTCTTAAAATTTTTCTACGCTGCTTTACATTTGGTGTTGAATGTCGTTCTGCGTCGTTAATGCTATTGATGTCAAGATGTTTGTATGCTTTTAAAGTAAAATTAACCAGGAGTTATATTAAGTTTTTAAAAAATTTCAACACAACCCTTGTATCCATCATTAAATTGGATCACAGCATCCAATGCACTAGATTTTAAAGTTTTGAGGCACACGAAAACTTCCTCGGGTACTCTCTGCCATATAACGCCATTTAAACACTGGTTTGAATTTTGTGTTTTGCCATGCAGGCATTTAGTAAGCAGTTCTTTGGTACACAACTCTAAATATGTAGGCTTAAACGTGTTTAGTACTTCATTTGATAAGCCTTTATATTTTTCGTTTGGCTTTTTGCCACAAGACAGTGCTTGCTGGTAGTAGCACCAACAATCTTTTCTGATGGGACACTGCCCATGCATCAGTTTCTCGACACTTGATGAGCAATGAAACAAAGCCGCAATAACATTTTGCTGAAGACCGGATAGGTTTCCAACATTGCTACGAACAGCAATCCCATAATAGTTTTGCAATCGGTCAATAAAAGAGTCGGTGAGTTTGCCTTTACCAGACAGATTTTTATTTTTAGACTTTAGTTTGCGCAATCTCGCACCTACTCTCTTTTGAACATGACCAATGCATTCATATTTTGTGACGCTATCCTTCCCATAAGTATCTTTGACACTGATAAAGCCCTTAGAGTCCCCGTCACCATAATAATGTGCACATTTAAGGCCTCGTTTGACAATAGAACATTGGAAGATTCTCGTAGAACCAACAGCTTCCATTTTTAACGCAGAACCTTGAAAATTGCTATGGCACACGTGATCTGCTGCAAAGTTTCCGACTCAATGCTTCTAGGCATTTTAGAAATCTTTCTGCAGGTGGGACAATATGACGACATTATTTCAATGTCTACTACTTTACCAGTGTCAACTGACAAAGCTGCGACACACCCATTCATGGAAGAGTAACCTCTACGCTGCCACGTTCCATCAACTGAAATGCCACATTCAACAATTTTATTTTTAGTAGGATGTAGCACTAACAGTTCAGAAACTGCTTTTTGCATTGATAGTTCACTAACATGAGTTTATTCTCATGATTAGTGTACGCAGTTTTACTGAGCCTGGGTAAATTTAACGTACCACATAATTTAAACCCAGCAGAAAAACATTTCCCAATTTGTCTCATACCATACACAAATCTTGTATTTACTTCAGGACAGTTTAAAGTTTTCTTTGAACTAGAAAACCCTGAGTAAAAGTCACAATGTTTACACCTCATAACAAAATTTGAGCACAAACCATATGTGGAATCCTCAGAAAGCAGGATACCTTCTTCGAAACATCTTGGGCAGCAAAGTTGTAAAAACAAATTTAAAAGGACTTCCATATCAATTATTCTGTTACCAGTAAGTGGTTTACGTTGATATTCTGCTATTTCTTCATCAAAGGCAGCAGGTATTTAATTTTTGAAGAACTGGCGTTGGTAGATGTTGCACTGCTATTTTTTGAATGTTTAATGGTAGATCCATTTACTAGAAATTGAAGTTTTCTCTTTGCACTAACTCTACGTTTAGTATTACCCATTTTAAATGACAAAAATTAAAATTTTCTGCTATAAAAAAGGATTAAACAAAAGCTTATAATGAGCTACGCAATCATAAGCAAATGTAAACAAACAGTAAAGCACTCTATTTTCTTGCCAGATTCTAGATAAAAATATAAATAAAAACCTGTTGCCAATTATATTCTTGATAATTCTGAAAACTCAAATTCATATTTTAAAAAGTTTAAATTTCTTACTACCGCATATTTAAACGATACTTTGAAAAATAAAAATGTCAACAAACATTTTTTCTACTTCGCAATGCAGACTTGTACTTCCGGGTTCAAAAAGGTGCTATCGAATGAAACTCAAATCTCCATAACTTAAGTTCTAAATAAGATAGAAACAAAATTTAAACACCATTTTAAAGAAAAAGTTCATATTTTCAAATAACATTTAAATTAAAAAATCGAAAAATTTGACGAAAATGACGTTTTGAAGGTGTACGGATACCTTAAAAGTATTAATTTATTTTTAGGTGCGCTTTTAGATCTTACATTCCGTTTGCTAGGGAAATTCATATTTCAATGCTTACAATTTACTCTTATTTAAATTAACTGTGCATCTTACATTTTTTTTAAAATTTACAGTTGCTGAAATTTACATGGTACCTATATTATTATTCATAACTTCATAAAATTCATAGGTCATATTTTCCCCTTATTTGCAAGACGAATACTTCGATATAAAGTACAAAAATTAAAATTGAACAATAGCTAAACCCTGATAAAATTCAATGGGCAACTGATCTTAAAACAAAAAAATGCTTAGATGTTATTCCCCAATCCAAAGAACAAATTACATTTCCTGATAAACGATAAGTAACAGTAATGGGAACTCTTTTATCATTGATATATTTTGACAAAGACGAAAATAAATACTACAGCATTTTTGCAAAAAGAAAAATTATAAAAACTAAAATTACGGGAAAAAAATTCAGAAAAAAAGCAATGATGAATTTTAGTCAAGAGTATGAAAAGTGCCCAAAAATAAATATGATCATTCTAAGAGAGAGCTCTCTACAAAGTCAAAGAAAGAATGTTATTAATATTCTTTCTTTTCCACCATATTATTATTTTTGCACTTTTCAAACCTCTGTTCACAGAATATTAGACGAAACGTTCAATAAATTTCTGACGACAGTAGCACGGACACAATAGAAGAGTTAGAAATATCTTCATCTGTTTCAAAGTGCTCATTCAGAAAACCTTTTAAGCTTAAGTGCTTTGCAATGAATAGTCAGACTACAGCAGGCAATGCGGACTCCAAAAAAGAAAAGAAAAATGACAAAAAGAGACTAAATAGAATCAGCTCTAGTACTATTTCTTAACGGACAAAAATACTAAAAATTGCACCGGAGTGGCCTACAAGTTCAGTTGATAAATTGCTGGCATTGCAGTAGATTCACGATTCGAAACAGTAATGTTGCCTGTTCACGACCGATAGAGACTGTTGGATCTCTTTCCGTTATTTTCTTTATTTTTTTCCTACATTATTTCTTTTACATTTATTATTATTTTATTTTCCCTGTCGGTGAGGTATAGGGAGAGAAATGTCCTTTCTAACTTTTCCCGTCAAGTGCCTATGGCGAGCGCTGAGACCAACTATCTCTTTCAAAATCATCCCAGAAAACGTTGTCGTTATCTGGATCCGAATTTAATGGGGTACTTGCAAAAATGTCATCGCTAGAGCAATGCATGGCCATTTTCGTTTCTCGAAAGTGATTTTACCGGTCGAATTTTTTTTTCCTATGGTCCTCTTTTCCTTTTTTCAAACGTTCTGATTTTCCTTCCCGGTTTATATTTTTTGAGAGTTTGGGAATTCGAAACATTTTTGAGCATTATGTTTCGCAAATATTTATTTTCTGGACACTAAAATTAGATTTTTTCCGTATACAGATGATGTTTTCTTTCCTGGGTGAGATGCTTAGTGGGGAGATAAGATGTATTTATTTATTTTTCTATAACTTGAATCTCGGAATAAAATCGTTCTTTTAAAATTACAGGAAGAGGGAGATATCAGACCACACAAGTAATTTTGAAATCAAATATGTGAGTTTTATTTATTCCAGGAATTTTCGAAAAGCTATTGAACAAGTTGAATTAAAAAAACAGATATAAATCATCTAACATTAGTTTAAAACTTTTTCTTGCAACTTGATGGTGAAGTATTCAGAATTCTCCTAATTATCTTATAATATTGATATTTTAAGAGTTAAGGAGTAATGCCATTGAGAAAAGACATATTTAGAATTACATTCATAAGATTAATGGTGAAAAGTTGCGTTTTAACAGTTAATAAAGATGATTTAGAATCTCTCTTTTTGAAAGTTTAAAATAAATTAATGAGAGAAAATAACTTTTTAGAGGATTTGACTTACATTATGCCAATACAAATTTTAACTACTTACTCTGTTTCTTATTTTATCATATTTATATGAATAATATTTTTAATGATATACTAAAAACATGATTTAAAGCATTTCATGTAAAAATATGTCTTAATCTTCCAAATAATTACGGTTCTTTTTCTCATATGCATGATTATTAATCAATATTGAACAGACTAATATTTAGAATTATCTTTTCAACTACCCTCGTGGTATTTATATATAAGTTTCTGAAACTGTGCATTAAATTCCCCGGGACGCATATATACGTCTTTACGAAATGCGATTATTTTTTTTACGATGCTTTCAGTAAAATTATACCAAAGGCTTTGAAAGGCAATAAAATTACATTAACAATGTTTGTGGAGGCTTTACTTATTTCATTCAAATGTTTGCTTACCTATGCCTTTTCTTTTCTCCCCAGTTCCCCGCTTACGTGCATCTAAGTGAAAAATATGGGCACTGAGGAACGAATCACGTAATTTTTAATCGGAAATTAAGTGTTTACTATATTCTGGCTATTTCTATTGATTCAAAATCAGAAAGTGAAGTAAAATTTCCATTCATTTTTATAATTGTGATTATTGCAATAACTATTAAAATTATATAAATAGGAAATTTATTTTATAATTAATGAAAGTAAGTACGTTGAAGTTGTTTAAAAAAATAATAAAATTCTTCGATAAAAATGTTTTTTTTTGGTGATTTTATGATGATGATGATTAATACTTAGTTTCAGATTTTCAAAAATATAATGATTCATTTGAACGTAATTCTGGTATCTTGCTATTTCTACCATAACGTATGTAGTCGTAATACTCTTCACATTTTTAATAAAAGCGTTTTGTTTCATACCATTTCAGTATTTTTGGAGTACTTCACGTGAGTCTGAAGGATAATTTGGCAGAAAACAGTCTGTGACATTACACTAGTAATTTAAATCAAATTTAAAAAAATCGACTTTTGAAATAAATTTGTCTTTGTTCTGTTTAATTTTCTTTATTTGCTTACTCCCTTTTCAGGGAGTCTCAGTTAATCATCTTTTACCCTCTCTATTAATTAGCCGCTTCACATGATTATCCAAAATTAAAGAAAGAAATACGCCAACTTCAGAAGATCAGATTTTCTTTCTCGGAATCATATAACCGTAAATGCATCTGCATTAAACAATAAGCAATGTGGCATAAAAAAATTATCTGATTATATAGCTAATAGTAAATTAAAAAAATAACAGTCAATATATCAAAAAAAGTTCTGAATAATGTCATGTAGCTTATCAATTCCACATATCTACTTTAACCGCTTTTAGAATTATAATACATTTATTTTTAAGGTATCCGACTACGTTCGGAACCGTGATTTTAAAAAAAGCGCATAAATAGATAATTTTCATAATATTTAGTGTCACTCAGATTAGAATACATGCATAAAATTGTTTTAAGGACATTTTGACAAAAACAATTTATTTAAATATAATATTTTGGCAAAAAATTAACTTAGAATAATCTTTTTTCCAAATGTTCTCCTTCTGTGAAAAATAGTTCTATTATAATAATATTTCGCATGTATATAAATCAGAAATCTCTACAGTGGCTCAACTAGAAGTTTTGAAAAATTAACATTTTCAGAGTTATCACCCATTGAAATAATTATTCGAGTTTTTTTTTCTTAAAATTGCTCCCCTATGTTGTCGTAAAATATGAATAAACCCACTTCTAAGTTATATATTTCAAAAATTCTTCTTGAGCCTCTGAATAGAGGTCTGAGCTATATACAGGCAAAATATTATTATAATAGAATCATTTTTCACAAAAGGAGAAAATTTGGAAAACAGATTATTCGAAGTTAACTTTTTGTTAAAATATTGTATTTAAATAATTTTTTTTATCAAATTGTCCTTAAAACAATTTTATACATATATTCTAATCTAAGTGACACTAAATATCATGAAAATTATACATTCATGCGCTTTTGAAAATCACGGTTTCGAACGTAGTCGAATACCTTAAAGTATTCAAGTTGCTGTTTAACATTAAAATTTATCTCAATACACAGACTTCCCATGCTGAAAAGTACAACAGCTTCCAAATAACTCTTAACATTAAAGTTTACAAATATTTAAGGAATTAGTGATCTAATATGAAATATTTCACAAACATTTCGAAGACTATATACATGTCATTAGCTCCCACTAATAACTAATTAGCTCTCACTATGTTTCTTAATCACGAGATCCAGCGACCACAATCTATTTCCCTAGTCAGAAACTACAAAAAAAAAAGAAAGAAAAAAATCGATGTCTAAGCAATTAAAAGATACATCAGAGGAGCTATCTCAGCCATTTCCAAACTTATGTGAAGGAAAAAATAGGAAACAAAGTTATTTATTAATGTATGGGCTGCCGAAATCTCTCACAAAATGTATTTGGTAATGGCATGCTAGAATTAGAAACTATGAGATAGTTATTAATATTTTTTTAAGAAAATAATCTCTATCTAAGTCCATTTTATTACCTTTTCGCTAAAGAAAATGCGTTTCACAGTTTGTTATACATATATACAAATATATATACCATTTGCAGTAACACTTAAGAGAAAACATCAAGTAAGATGATAATAAACGGTGAATGACTAAATAAGATAGCCACAGTAATATATGAGGAAATTCTTATGTATTGCTGTGTGATCACCCAAAGACAAAGCGGGTTGAATCAAAGTATCAAAACACTAACATTTTCTTTTATTCACCAATATTACTAGGAAGAGATGTAATTTAGAAGAGGACAAATCATTAATTTTTTTTAAAAAATTAATTTGTGTGAATACTTACCTTTTAAACAACATATGTTATATAAGTAAAAAACATTAGGTTACTTATATCACGAAGTATAAGTACCATAAAACATAATTACATACCAAAATATGTAAAAATATCTTATTATAAATGTAGTTCTTAAAGTAAACGGAAGTGTTTAACATATGAAAAATATAAAAATAATGCAAATATTTTGTATGAAAAAACCTAAAGAGAAATTTTAAAAAGCAAAAAAAAAGCTGAATGAAAACTATCAAATAATGATGAAAAAACTAAAACGGTAGGGACATCTATTATCAAGCATATTAAATAAAATTTATAATAACTTGTAAATTAAATCAAATTCACATTAAACTTGTTTCACATGCAAAATTTCAGAAATTCAAAAGGATTATAGTGTTAAAAACATATATGTTTTTAATATTGTTTATTATATAATAATTTTTATTAACTGAATAATAAATATAGCGTAAATATTTGGGAGCTATATTCCTGTATATCAATACATAAACATTATGGTTCAATAATGCAACTTTCCTAAGTTATGAAATCAAAAATATGTCTTCTATCATAATTATTCATATTTAATTTAAGCTATACAATTTACAATTTCGTATCTAAATATTCATCAGTATTCTAGTTATTGTTAATTTAATAAGCTTTATGTATGTATCATAAGAAATAATTTCTGGAATTTAAATTCCCTGTGTTAATGAGAAAAAAATAATTAAATTTTCACTATATCAACATATATAAAAGTAATATTATAGATTTACAGCACATCATTGAAATATAGAATTTATTTATAATCGTTACGTAAATTTATATATATATATATATATATATACTAGCGGTCCCGACAGACATTGTCCTGTACACACGTCTTAAATCCTAAAATTACAAACTTTTTTTAATAAGTTGTAACAATTTGGACCGTTTTGATGTGTTTTTTTTATAAAGAAAGTTATTACAATACCTGACATCATCACGTGTACAGTTACCACAATTCGACCTATCAATTGTGTGTGAGTATGTATTTACTACGAACTAAGTTGAATATAGAAGCTATTCTGAATAGAAACATAAACTTGTTTTGATTATAAGGTAAAAAAGAAAAAAAAATCGAGTTATTTTCATAACAGATATAATTTTAATGCACAAAAAATAAATTTATAGTAATGCCATTGAATTTGCAATGTTTTTGGTTAATCTTTGAGGGGTATAAACAATCAAATGCGATGGTTTGCCAAACCTCGGACTTGCAATAAATAATTGGCCGTGCGGAAAGCAAGGGTTTTCTAAATCTAAGCCACAAATTGTCATTGTTTTCTTTGTGACTTATTAATGGCCATAGTAAATGCCAAGCGAATTGGAAATTGCAAACATTTGAATGGGTTGGTGAGTCAGGAAGAATCATTGGGATCTGTGGTAGAAGTAAAACTTCACCTTGAACTTTGCCGCTCAAAATGGTTCCCTCAAGAATATTTATCATGATTTTTTAATGAACAATCGCACACCCTTACATAATTTTGGCACATTTTTAACTAATTGCGGTATCGGATCGAATTGAGAATCAAAATCATTCTCGAATCCACTTGAACCCAAACAAAAAATATCATCCAAATCGATCCAGTTGTTTAGGATTTCAGTCACATACACACGCACAGAAGAATTATATACATAAATACATATGACGTATCGTGGCGAAATGAATAATCTTTCCGTTTTTGTAATTATTTTTTGTCTGATTTTGATAGAAAATTAGATTTCAATTTTTTAAATACCGCGAAAATATCGGAAAATTCTCCCGTCTTTTTTTTTTCTTGCCGCGCATTAGCAGAATAAACAGCAGACAGGAGTAAAAAAAATTATGCTTTTTAAGGCTTTTAATTAATATTTTTTTAACTAATTGTGAAATTGGACCGAATTGAGAATCTAAACCATTCTCGAATCCACTTGAATCCCAACAAAAATTTTCATCAAAATTGGTCCAGCCGTTTAGGAGTTTAGTCACATACACGCGCACAGAAGATTTTTATATATAAAGATATATATATATGAATGAATATTAACGTCACATTGTTCAGTTACTGGAAGGTTATACATATATATATGTATTTATATATATATATATATATATATATATATATATGTGTGTGTGTGTGTGTGCGTGTGCGTGCGTGCGTGTGCGTGTGTGTGTGTGTGTGTGTGTGTGTGTATATGCTCTAATATGTAAGAGTAGAATTAAAATTTAGGTGTGTTGGAAAAATTAAGCAACAAATATGCTGTTACACTGTGTAATTTGCATATGAAACTATACATATTTAAACAACAATTTAAGTATTTCATTACTTATTTTTTTTATTTTACTCATTATACGTTTAGCAATAGAATTACTTTAAAAAAACCTTGACTTTCGTAGGATCTTTATGCTAATACTACTTAAATGTGTTAAATATACGCTTATATAAATAATGATTACAATTTTTATACTTAAAAAGTAGAATTAATTTCTTTACACTTAACAAATAAAATTTTTCTAATATAAAATATTTTCTCCCAGTTTTTAGACGTTTACTCCAAAAATCAAACATATTTTTAAAATTATAAATATAAGTAGAGAGTAATAAATAAACATATAACATTCTTAAAAATCTATTCAGAATGTAATACTTAAACGTGAATTGAAAAGCAATAAAATATGCCAGACATTTCATTTCTTATTTGATTCTATGTTTATGTAAACGTATATGACACGATATATAAAATACACAATTTTTATACAAATTCATAGACTTTTAAGAATATTTTTATATAATAGCAACTCTTGTCAAGTGATATTACTGTGAAGTACCACAATTTGTTCCACTAATTTAATAAACGTTAAGGTTTCTACATTTTTTTCAGAATTTTTTTTGATGTTCTCTTGTAAACGCTCGTAAATAGGAAGAATTTATTGCCTCTAAACTTTGTAAGATGAACGTATGCAGATATCACTATTCTTTTCTTCATAGTTTCTTTTGTTTTTCTATCCTAGGGCTTTTCTTTCCTTTTATTTTTTTCTTAGAAACAAAATGGGGATTTTATCGCTCCATATCGTGATTTGGAATCAACGGAAGTGATGGTAAAAGGAAAGCGGAAGGCGGGAGAAAGGCTTTAGTGTATATTTCCTACCGAAAACTATTTGTTCCATTCATGTAAAATAGAATTTTTAGGATAACAATAGTAAGCCTTTATTGAATACATGTCTACTCATAGAACAAGAATAACCAAGTCATTTATTATGTAGTTATAATCATTTTAATAGGTAAGTATTTATATCAACGCAAGTTTAGTACAATATATATATGTTGTTGAACTAGCAATTTAATCATGTTATTTAGTAATGTTTTATTGTAGTTATTTTTTATAAAGAGAGTTGTTATTTTTATTCACTTTTTCAAACTGCAGTGATATATTCAGAACCAAAAATATTAAACTTTCTTTATAAAATTCCATATGAATTTTAAAATTATCTTTTACTTTAAATCAATGATTAATCTATAGATGCAGTTAATCAGTTTAATAATTTAGTATTGCATATTTATTTTAAAAAAGTCTAATCATTGACAAATAAATCCAGTATTGAAGAGTTATCGTAAAGGAATTGGATTTTTTATAAGGTAAAAGCTAAAGAAAATATGGAACTCGTATCACACATGCACACACACATATATATAGAGTTACAATTCTAAATAAGCAAAGAAAATAGGGAGAACAAACAGACGGCTTAGTAAGAAATAAGTTTACCATAGTAGAGTACAATAACAAACTCTTAGCCTTAATATATGTGTTTACTTATAACTACCAATCTACACTTAATTTTTTAAAAAAATGATGTGAAATATCTGTTTATTTATTATGATATATCTAAGTAATGTTTATGAGAAATCAAATTTTCTAGAATTCAAAATTGCCATGTCTCGCATGTGAACAGTATTATCTAGTGATTAAACATGCTTAGTTATACATAAATCAAAGAAATGGTATTATCATACGAAATAACTATTAATTCCACAATTTTATTTTTCTAATAAATTGAAATTTAATCCAAGTAAGAAGAAATTCAAAAATTACTCATTTACAAAGAAATTTTATTCATTAATTATACAGAAACTGGAGTGTCATTACTCATAAATAAACCAAAAGAAGCTAATTGTGCACCAAATAACATTAAGCATTTGTTTTGTAATTGTTACGTGGATTTCTTAGATTTGCATTTTCTTCAAACATCTTTAACCATGAAACGATAGGTCAATAAACGCAATTTGTTTATTCCGTGTTACAGACTTTAAAATCGGAAATTTACCTCATTTGATAACTTCAGAATACCAATTAAGATGTATGTTAATTTAATTCGTTTTTCTTACAAATGGATTTTAATTGTATTCCCACTTGAATATTTATCTGGATGCATTTTAAAACTAGGAATAAGCGAAAGGCTAAATAATTTCGAAATAACAATTTTTCTTTTTGCTGTATGCCGTCAAACTCAACATTATTCATTTTACTAAACTCTTAATTTAACCTTTTCGCACAACTAATGTAAACATTTTACCCCGTTTTAAAATTGGTATCTGTCGTATTTAATTGTAAAATTATCTGCATTTTTTGTACATAATGTCAAAATAGAACGCATGCCGAACATAATTACGTAAAGGGGAATGTTTGAAAAAGAACTGTCAACAAATTTATAGGCGCCAATCAGAAAGCATTTGATGGTTGTATTCTTTTTGCTTATTTTGGTTTATAGTGTCATGTAGAATGTTATTGTTTTTTATGTGTGTTAATCATTAAGCACAGTTTTAAAATAATAGCTGTTTGATAAAACTACACATTGTTATTCATGTTTCTTAATGTTTTTACTTTACGTCTAAGAAAATTAAGTACAGCTACAAACCAATACTTACTCTTAGCAATCTTATGGTTCAGAGAAGTTTAAGAGAGAAAAAAAGGCAAGTATGATACTTCATATTAGTTTATTACGAAAATCGCTGTAAATTTGAATTTTTTGTGTGTCGAAGCATCTTATTTTTTTCAATATGTGGCTCAATTCATATATATTATTTTTCAGCAAAACGGAAACAACAAGTATTTAAAATTCAAATAAACTATTTGAGGTGTACAATCATTTAATTAAAACATTAAAATTGTCTGTCTGTGTGTGTGTGTGTGTGTGTAAATCTATCCTTAAAATGTCTATATACATGAAAGAAATTAAATCAAAAGAACATTTTTTTAACAATTTAAAATTTTTAATCTAATTATTTGAAGTAATGCATGTGTTAATTAATTCAACAAATATTTGCATCATGACATGAATATAAAAAACAGATATTAATTCTAGCAAAAAGTATCATCACGTTCACATACACTTTTAACACACATAATTATTATTCACTTTCATGAATGCTCCATTTTCAAATAATCTGATTAAGAAATAAAGGCTCCATTGTGAAAGAATAATACCTTGTATACATATTTATATGAATTTATAATATTATGAAATCTCCTTTTAAATTAGATATTTCTAAACAGTCTTATTATACAGAATCACAAATATATATAAAAGAAAGTCTTCCCTAGCATCTGGCATTATTCTAATAAATCTAGTACATCACACCAAAGATTCCTTGTGATGATTTACTACTACGCTATGTTTTATTCAATATTGCTAAATTGAGCACCTCAGTAAGATTAAAAGGAAAAATTTCAAAGAAGTTTTGATTTTTTTAAATTTACAAGGATACATATTGGAAAGTAGAAATTGAATTCCAGAGTTACTTGGAAATAATCAGACAGTTCAGACACGTAACTATTTTAATATAGTGTACTTACATCACTCTAAAAAGGAATTTAAAATGACGGCAGTAGTGCAATGGGAAATGAGAAATCCAATGCAAGATAGCTTATGACGAGACTGTCTCGAATGCGCACCACATTTTTATTGAATCTGAAAGCTTTCTCTTCTTCACTTCTCACAAAATAAACATAATATTTTAGCGAGGTAGTTTATTTTTAAATGAAAAGTAAATATAGGATGTATGTGTAATTACCAAGCATTCAAAAGGTATTTTATATTTTAAAGGTTTTCTAATAGTAGTTATGAAACTGAAATTAAGTATTAGTTTTTATTCTTAATAATGAAGTCAATGTGATTACAATTAAAAAATAAATATTAATAATATATTATTGAAGAAGTAGTGCTAACATTTTTAACGTAAGCAAATGGAGTCTATTTTAAACACGTAATATAGTTTTTTTTTATTTCCAAGTCAATTCCAACTTCGTTAGAAAAAACTACTGACGCCATCTTTTGCACAAAAATCGTACTTCATCAGAAATAACGCAGAATAAATTTAAAATTAAGAACTACAATTTAATTAATGAATTGATATTTGAAAAAAAACTGTATTAACATCAAGTGTCATCTACTACAAGTATAAAAAAGTGTACTTGGAACTTCATTGGATGAGTAAAAAGTATATTATTAAAGATTGAAAATTTGAACAAGATATATATATAAATAAATATATAGGGAGAGAGTGAACTAATAGTAGGAATTGGAAAAAGGTGAGGAAATTATATGAAAATATATTAAAAAGAAAAATAAGTTTGAATTTGAAACTCTGTATTAATGAGGAATTTGTATATGTGTGTGTGTAACTTCAATTATTATTTTTTTACGTTTTTTTTATTTATTTATTTAATACAATAAACAACATATTTGAAAAGAAAAAAGTTAAAATTTATAAGTTTTAATATACATGAAAAGAAAGTGAGGAAATTAAAACAAACGTAACAAAAATCAGAAATAATAAAAGTAAAACAACTGGTTTTGATGTTTTCTACTTATAAAGGTATATAATAAAAAATAAAAATAAATAACTTTAGCTAACATTAAGATTCTTACGAATATATGATAGTTTAATCCATTAATTACATTCTAAGAAGCCCAGTGGCTGAGTGGTTAGTGAATCGCACTACCACACCACAGGGCCGAGGTTCGAGCCCAGGATTAGGTAAGGTTGACAGCCTTTCATCCTTTCAGTGGGTCGATAAATGAGTACCTGGTTTGCTTGAGAACTTAACACTGGAAGTTTCGCGTCAACCTGACCTCTGACCGGAACATCTATGCATGCACCTCAGAGCTCAAGGTCACGCATACTGAGTTGACCACAGTAGGTCTTAGCACTCATGGGCTGTCTCTCCACTGAGTTAAGTTAATGAAATTCCAAACAGAGTTTAATAACTTTTGTAATTTTAAGTATTTAAGAAATTTGGTAGAATAATTATGCTCAAAACAGTTTTATTTTTTAAATTTATTTTAACGCTCTATATTTCTTTAATAAATCGTATCTTATATTGAAAATAATGTAGTTTAATTTTCTTTCAGTAGTATGTAAATTACATCCAGGTAATTTTTGTAAGTTTTTTAACTGTTATAATCCACACAATTTGTGGAAATATAATTAAAAATAGCAATTCGTAGTATTTACTTTTTCTAACCGGAAAAATTGGATATTATGATCGTGTTCTCAAAAATACATCTTCTTATTCAATCTGAATTTTAAGGGAAGTTCTAAAAAAGAAGAAAAAAAGAAATATTGTATTTTTAGTACTTTATTTTAACTATGCGACCTTCCTAAATCTGTTTACAAAGTTTTATATAGTTCAAGTGAGCGAATATTTACGCGCGCGCGCGCGCCCTGTTCAGCTACTCGAGGATTTTTGGTGAAGGACCTCGTGATTTTGAACCATGTTCAAGTGTCAAAGTCGACACCTGAGATGTCACAACCTCTACTAACTACCACACCGCCCCAGCGGGAGGACGTTTGAGCTATCGGCATATTTAACGTGCATCGCTGTCCTACACAGCGGTTCTAGGCTCAAACTAATGACACGCCTGCCTCGAGTCCGATACCTTGGCCACTAGGTTAATGAGGACTCTTTATTTCTCTAGTCAAATATACTAATCAAACAACCAGTTAACTTAACCCCTTTAAATGTCCACTTGGAACTTGTAGCATTTATTTTCTTTTAAAAGCGTTCTTTATGTGTGTTTGAACACAGTTCACGTAAAAAAAAAAAAAAACATTTTCTTATGAATGAATATCTGTTAAAAATGTTCGAATGGTACTGTTTTTCCAACTAGGTCAGAAGAATTAGATTCACAATTTTATGTTCATATATTTGATATACTTTTAAAAATATAATGTATTTTAAAATAAGCATATGTGCGATACCTTTTTGTTTTGATGAAAACCAATGGCGTAGCTAGTTTTCAATGGACCCTGTATCAAAAACTCTTTCGACAGACCTAGTTTTATTTCCCTTAATATTTTGTGTTTTTATGCTTACACATGTTGGGGCACCCGTACCTCCCGTATCATCGATACGGCGGATACGGTGGTTGCTACGCCTCTGATGAAAATGTAAGAAAATGTGGTTTTCTGCCAAATATAAATGCCAGAAATGAATTAAATAATAGTATGCGTGAATAGTGTAAGCATGATATATCCTAAATCAACTTATTAACCTAATTTTAGAAATATTAAGTATACCTAAATATTCGTTTCAGTTGAATTTTAGCTTGTTATAGTGCTATGTGTATGCGTGTGCATGTGTAATACAATGTCATTGAAATATACGATTTAGATAGAAGACCAGAGGATTTTCGGCCAGTTTTCTTTGAAAAACCACGTATATTTAATTAGTAAGTATATTTACTAGAAGACATTTTTTTAAAAAGAAATTGTATGTGAATTTATGTTCTTTAATTCATAAGTTTTTGAATTAATTTTATTTAGTTTAAAAGTGATGATTTCCATCTATTTTAATATAAATATATGTGCGAGTGAACATTTTTCAATGAAAACATTAAATATATATTTGTTTTCTTACTTTAAATAACGGTAGTGTATTAGTGTATTTACTTAATAATTCCATTGCGTTATTTATTTATTACATTATGCAATATTAAACATTAACTGATATCATGATTGTAGAGGCACATAATACGAGACACACAGCATCTGCAAAGGATTACTAATAATAAAATAAAAATAAGGAAATTCATCTGGGAATGTAAGACACACAATACTCTATCCAATTTCGTTGAAAGAAAAAAAGGAAAAATACATATAGAGGTTCCGGGAGATGCATTTCTGTGACTCGTTAAAGGTAAGAGAGACAAGAAATTACTTATCTATGATACATTATTATTAATGAGACGAGAGAAAATTCAACAGGGAATACAGGATTGTAGCATATTAGCTTATTCAAAGAAGGAAAGAAATCTAATGTATATATAATTCCTAATGAATTTCTTCTTCTATATGAAAAGGTTCATAATTAAAGTTTATTTTTAAGAACCTTTTTTATATCATGATTTGTTAAGAATTCTTTAGTGATTTTTTTTTTTTTGTAGATTTTAGCAATTTCCTCTAAGAAATTTATTAATCAATACAAATACTGTGAGAAATCAAAGTCCTTTGTTTTTGTCTCTTTAATTCATTTCATAAAAAAAACTAGATTGAATCATTAAAATAATCCATTTTCTACTGAAAAATTATGATGCCCAAAATTTAATCGACTGCATTTTTTGCACTATCATGGTTTTGAACGTTTTTTAAAAGAAAAACCAACCATAAAATTAATGACATTTTTCAAAAATATCTTAATTAAGTTCGAAACACTTCTCTTTTTTGCGCCATATTATTAATACAATTAAAAAATCAAACAGATACATTTTTCAAACTAACTTTTTTCCGTAAATTTCACCAAAATTAATGAAATTATTTCCAAAAATGGAACCCATAATAAAAATTCCTAACAAAGCACAACAAAAATTCAAAACATGTTAACAGCGTTCTGTTGGAAGTTTTAAAAGTTTGCGATTTCAACAGCGGTTCGTTGAAATGAGACCATTCATTCTTCTTGAACAAGTCAAAAAATTGTTTTCCTCCGTTTTTTTTTCTGTTGGACTGAAAACCTTAGAAACATTTAGGAACTTTGAAACTCCTCAACTCACACACTTCACTCTTTCCTTAATATCATAAATAATAACAATAAAAAAAGAAATAACAACAACCTACTAGCACCGTTATCATTAAGGCTGAAGTGAGGTAGGAGAAAAGAAAGAAAAAAAAACCGTGAAACAAATCAATAAAGTGGAAAAGGAATTTCTCCGACGCTATGACTTTTGCTGTTCTTAGGAGGTCACGCAGGAAAAACGAACCACTGCTTTTCCCTTGCTGAGTATGCGAATTACTTTAGGCTTTATCGAAGAGACCTTTATTGTTGATCTTCTGACCTTATTACCTTTTTTCTCTCTTTCCTGTATGGTTTGTTCAAGTTAAGTGGTTTTTGAAGTTATTTCCTTCAAAAAGTGCTACAGTGATGAGTTTTATTGATGGAAGAGAAATAGTTTCGTCCATTTGATGATAAAGAAAATGCTGATGGAACGAGAAATTGAATTTTTAAACGCATACTTTAGAGAAATGGATATTGAAACTTCCTTCATCAGTTATGAACCGTTTCGTTGATTTCTAAAATTGCTTCATTCGAATTGGTTCCAGTCTGGATTCTTTATCAGTGTAAATGAGTATACTGTATTTCTGTTGAATTGGTAAGATGCCAACAAACGGTATAACATTTTGCATTCAATTTTGCTGCATACAGCAATTATTGATTTGAAATTGTAATTTGATTTCTAAACCTCTTTTAGTCCAATTTAATGCATATGTCCATTTTAAATACAATCATTTTCTGCGATGTAATGAAAAGTAAAGCCACATTAAATCATTCCGTAAAATAAAACTTTCATTAATTTATCCAAGCATCCGACTACTTCTAGCACCAACTTAAGAAAAAAAAATCATATGAATGGATTT
Source organism: Trichonephila clavipes (assembly GCA_019973935.1). Classification (NCBI taxonomy): domain Eukaryota; kingdom Metazoa; phylum Arthropoda; class Arachnida; order Araneae; family Nephilidae; genus Trichonephila; species Trichonephila clavipes. The sequence continues at coordinate 215,358 of BMAU01019948.1, read as the reverse complement.
TTATAAAGTATTGATTAAAAGTGGAATGATTAACTACTTTCTAAAATAATGTCTCGTAAAATAGAGTAATAAAAAACAATTTTGCTTAGATACCGAAATATTAACTTCTTTTGTAAAGCTTTTCACTCTAAAAATAAAATTGGAGGAAATGATTCTCTACATCATTGCAAAATAGTGATTATTTTTAGAGCCCAAGTTGTATGCTATCTAAGATTTGATTGGGGATATTTTAGATGTAGATTATTTGAAGAGATATATTACAGTTTGAAATAGTAATGTGTGTGTGTGCCTACAATTTCGCTGAAATTTCATAATTTTGTTCGCTGCAAAATGCATGTATCTACTATTAATGGGATATTTCAACTCTTTGAGGAGACGTGGATACAACATAAGAAAACAATACACAAAATTATGAAAAATTTCAAATGATATTTTAATAAGCATACAAAGTTCTGGAATAAAATTATATTTATAGCATGTACCACTTGCTTAGCTCTTAATATAAAAATAAAATGTGTACTAGAAAAATACGTTATTCCAATTTGTACATACCAGATTAAATAATATATATTTCGCAATATATATGATACTTAAAACAAGGGAATTGGAAGAACAAATAAAAAATTTAACCCACAATTCATATTTAAGTAATCAGTCTTGCGAAAGAAAATAGTTTTTTTTCTGTCGCGTCTCTTCTTTAAATATAAGAAATACTCCATTAAATAAATATTGAGCTTTAGATGGGTATTATACGACGCAAAAAACTAACTGATTTCATCACAAATTTCTAAAATGTTCTGTGCCTTCCTTCATAACCATGAAATTCACTGCAGTCTTTCTGAAAAATATATAAATGGTAAGCTGAAAGCGAAATGATTTCATTTATATTTTCATTATATCGTAATTAAATATTAAAATTACTTTGCTCATAAAATGTAATTTGCATCTGATGTTATAACTTAAAATCATTTTATTTAAAGTATAATTAATTTATTGAAATATACAATTAAATATATTTTAATATAATAATTATCTTACACTGATATATTATTTATCAATATAAGAGTATTACAATCATGTCGTTTGAGTATAAGTAACAAAATTTAGTGAGGAGAAACCGAGAAAAAGAAAAGCATGATCTTACAAATTTCCAATTTATTTTGTTATCGTTTTCGAAATTCAATTGGAAATTGTTATGATACGAACAATATTATGCGTGAAACTTAGAAAAATGAATCTTAAATTTATATCCAATTGCGTAAAAATAATATTTAATTATAAAAATAAATCATTTCGTGAGCATTTACGTACAATTCATGTATTAAATTAATATTTACATTTAAAAGTTTCCATGAATAAATTTAATTACAAAAATTAACAAATTATGCATGTGTATGCAGAACACATGCTGATTAATAACTTATAATTACAGGGAATTATATTTGTGTGTGTATGTGTGTATTCGTTTTATTATCATATTAAAAATTGCTTTGGGACATAATTATAATGACGAAGTTGTTGGAAAATGGCAGTTTAGCGGTTTGAAATCAAATGAATTCTCCTCTTTTTTTGTGCAATATCGACTGCAAAAAAAATTAAGTGTAATATTTTAGATTAAAAATTATAAACTAAAAACAGTGCTTTATTTAACTTCTTTTACAAAAAGTGGATTTTAAGAAACCAATCCAGTTTTTTTTCATACATTTTTAGTAATAAATACATATTTATTCGAAAAAATTGAAATTTATTTGGGAATATTAAAAATAAATAATAAAATAAGATATATTTTTATCCTATTATAATTAGTACTAAAACACTACTGCAGTGACGCACACAAAATATTTCAAGGTGAAGAGAGGTCACTCGGGTCTAAACACCACCATTCTCTTATCATACCTCAATACGCCACCCAACACATTTTTTTTTTTTTTTGATTTTGTCGATTTTTGAAACAAAAAATATTAAAAAATAAATTATACAATTAATAAAATTAGCATTAATCAATAGAATAAATTATTAATAACAAATACTTGGTTAAATTTTACATACTATATATATAGGGTATCATCAATGGAAAAATTAAATAAAGCTTTATGGGGGAGGTGGATCCAGATCTGTCCCACCCCTTGCCGCCCAGGATTTCACCATTGTATGCAGCGTTACACTACAATAATATAATATAGTTATTTTTGTATCGCAATACGTTTTGAATTTCTTTTGCGATTTAAACAAGGAATGAAGAGCAAATTATATATAGAGTATGAAATTAATATTTATTCTCCACAAAGTTTCGTAAACGAATAATTTACAATCTATCACACATCCAATTTAGAAAATGTTCTTTTACGCCTCATGTATGAAATAAATTAGAGTCCAGATGTGAGAAAATAATGTACACCAACAGTATAAAAATAAGGAATAGTAAAGGAATACTACTTAGTCAGTTTTTTACATAGTTATATATATATATATATCTGTATAAAGGGTGTTTTTTTAGAGGTATAGAACTTTAAATTGCAATAAAACAAAGATGTATAATTCGATTGACATGAATTTTTTTTAATTCAAAAGATAATCTTGTGGCATTACATTTTAAATATGATTTCCGGCCACGGCTGACTGCCACGGCTGGCTCGGATATAGTCCAATCTGGACGTCCAATTTTCGATGACTTTTTCCAACATTTGAGGCCGTATATCGGCAATAACACGGTGAATGTTGTCTTCCAAATGGTCAAGCGTTTGTGGCTTATCCGCATAGACCAATGACTTTACATAGCCCCACAGAAATTAGTCTAGCGGTGTTAAATCACAAGATCTTGGTGGCCAATTCACAGGTCCAAAACGTGAAATTAGGCGGTCACCAAACGTGTCTTTCAATAAATCGATTGTGGCACGAGCTGTGTGACATATTGCACCGTCTTGTTAGAACCACAGCTCCTGGACATCATGATTGTTCAATTCAGGAATGAAAAAGTTAGTAATCATGGCTCTATACCGATCACCATTGACTGTAACGTTGTGGCCTTCATCGTTTTTGAAGAAGTACGGACCAATGATTCCACAAGCCCATAAAGCGCAACAAACAGTCAGTTTTTCAGGATGTAACGGTGTTTCGACATACACTTGTGGATTAGCTTCACTGCAAATGCGGTAGTTTTGTTTGTTGACGTAGCCATTCAACCAGAAGTGCGCTTCATCGCTAAACAAAATTCGCTTATGAAAATCGACCATTATTTTCGAAATAAAATTGCACAATTTGAAAGTGTTGTTCAGGCGTGAGTCTATTCATGATGAATTGCCAGACCAAACTGAGAATAAATCACTTGACAGCTGTTAAATCGGTCGCCATCTTGGAAAGTAATGCCAACTTAAACTGCTATACCTGAAAAAAAAAAACACTTCGTATATATAAATGTTGCGTTGGTTTGTGTATGCTCGCATAACTCAAAAAGTTCTGCATGGATTAATCTGAAATATTGAAACAACGTTGCATTTGACTCCGGTCAGTATTTTATGTACTTTTTACTTTGAAATTCGCTCTAAATGTTTTTAAATTTAATTTTTAAGTGATTTTTTGTTGTTATGACGTCATAGATGTCACGATTCGCTCTGAATGCGAAAATTTAAACTTTACGCTTAGATTTTTCGAAATTATTGTATAACTCTTCTATGGATATGTTTATGCGTTATCATATTTTCTATTTATTGTCCTATGATACGTAATTGGGATTATTTTTCGAATAAATCATTTTTTAAAAAATATTCTTTCAAGAACTCAAATTTTGTTTTGTAGGTTTGGCAACAGTCGGATAGCACTATCGCGGGTTGTGATTGTAAACAACCGTGTTCTACATCGTGTTCTTTCTGTAATTTTAAGATAAATTTATTTCTCTTTATTAAGCGAAAGTGAAACTGACATAATTGACTTCTGTACGCTACTTATTTTTCTACCAAATAGTTTCCGTCAACCATTTACCTGAAATAAACAGACGTAGCCAAATGCGATATAATACACACATTGGTAAAATCCTAGTCTGGCACACTGCTGTTTTTGGCGCCATTTTTTTTTCGCCAAATGGCGCCAAAAAGCCATGTTTCAAAAAATGACGCCATGGACGAAAACGAAGAAAAATCGGTCTTAGCTGGTGATCAAAAACCTAATGGCGCCAAAAAGCCATGTTTCAAAAAATGACGCCATGGACGAAAACGAAGAAAAATCGGTCTTAGCTGGTGATCAAAAACCTAAGCTCCTCTTTAAAAATCCTAAAGAACGGGGTTTCCGTAATGGCGTCAGGGACGCTGAAAACACTTGTATTCACACAAAATAATAAAATAAAACGGGGTTTCCGTAATGGCGTCAGGGACGCTGAAAACACTTGTATTCACACAAAAGCATAAAATAAAACGGGGTTTCCGTAATGGCGTCAGGGACGCTGAAAACACTTGTATTCACACAAAAGCATAAAATAAAACGGGGTTTCCGTAATGGCGTCAGGGACGCTGAAAACACTGTATTCACACAAAAGCATAAAATAAAACGGGGTTTCCGTAATGGCGTCAGGGACGCTGAAAACGCTTGTATTCACACAAAAGCATAAAATAAAGAAAAGGGCAAAAAAAGCATTTTTACGAGATAAAAAGCAGTAAAATTAAGAAAAAAACAAGCATTTTAAAATTGTAAAAAATCACTTACGTCACTGTTTTTGGTCATCCGATTCATGTGGAGGATACACACGTGCAAGTCTGGTTAATCGCAAACCAATACCTGGTTAATCGCAAGATCACACAAATACTCAATCTACTGTCACTAAACCACGTACCTTTTCTTACACACCGGCAAACAAAGTGGGGATTCTCTTTCGACTGTACTCGACAACGCCATTCAAATCCATCAATCGTACCCTTTCGTTCAACCAAACGCATATCCTTCTTACACTTCGGACACTCATATCTGGAGGGAATTAATCCTTCTTTCATTACCCAATCTAGCACAGCCTTATTTCCTTGTTGTCCAAGCAAAAGAAAAAATCCTGTGGTTGCCTCGCTTTCATTGAATTTTCTTTCACACGCCATTCTAACAACCGGTGCAAAATCAATCAAGCCTAAAATTAGAACACGTGGGGTAGAAAGTATGAGCAGGGCCGAACTCGACTTGTCGCAGCAGGTCAAGGGCGAAAATGAACGATGTCCACTTTTCACCCGATTTTTTTTGGTTGACCGGTTTTAGGGTTACCATATTTTAGCCACCGGACTGGACAATCCGGCAGGGTTGCCATATTGTAAACTTTATCGCCAAAAATTTGGCGCCAAAATTTTTGTCGCCAAGCAGTGTGCTTGTCTAGGATCCACCCCACACATTCAATGTTTGGAAGCAATATTTTTTTCCCACTTGGAGATATTTTAATTTGACGAAATTAATCGACGAAGTTTTTCATAAGAATGTTTCTTTCTTTTTTAGACAACTTTTTAAACTTCATTTGATTCTTACGTATTATCGCAACTATCGCCAACTTTAATGATAACTCGCAAAGTTGGCGATTCAATTTTCGCAGATGTTGTACGCGCGGAATTGGCAATCGTACTTCGCTTTATACAATATCTCTAATAGGTCGCGATAATACGTAAGTACCTTTCATTTGATGTTAGTATTGAATTACAAATGTTAAAACTAAGATTTTCTGATTTTGAGTCATCAAAATATTGCACCTTATTTTGTTTTTCATTGCTTTATAAGATTATAACCTTCTTAAACAGATTCCATTAGTAGTTTGTTTAAAAAATTACTTGAAGTTATTATGATTTGCTTTTGTCAGGGACGTAGAGCTACCGCTGTATCAATGATGCAGGAGCCCCAACGAATGTTATTACAATTCCACTTACATTATGCTCATATCTGAAAAAGGGCCACAAAGGAATTTGGATACAAGGCCCACTCAGAGCTGTTTTTTAATTTCGTATTTTTTTGTTTAAACCTTCACTTTAACTGCATTCAATCGGCTTGAGTACATAAAATTGTATTGCAGAAACTCGAACTTAGGTCATCATACTGGCTAAGCAAACGTAGTGCGAGGGATAACTGCTGATCAAATTAGAGTAGGCATCAGTGAATGAGCAAAACAGACAGAGGGCTCAAATACATGTTGAGGAAGCAGGTGGTCATAAGATTGTAATTATTTTTTCAAATTATACTTTCACGTTGATAAAGATAGTTCAGCTCTTTTTATGCGAATTACTGTTAGTATTGTATATCATTTTTCAATTTATTTTTAAGCACAGGATATTCACTTTGGATAATTTTTATATATAAAATGCTAAATTTAATTTTGTACACTATGTATGTGTTTAGCGAGTAGCATACCGATTAAAATCTTCCTTCTACCATAAAATCCGGCCTATAATGTGCACTTTGAACACAAAAAATAAGATCAAAATTCACAGGTGTGAGTTATATGCTGGGTATAAAAATGAGGGCTTTAAAAATTAAAAAATAAATGAGCATAAAAAAGTTAAACTTCTAAATATTTCGAAATACTATTTATTTAAAAGACATGACATTCTTATTGAACTTAAAAGGTGGTAGTTCTAAAAGTATACTATTTTTGCAATTGCTTAGCTAAACACCTTAAATAAATCGCTTCTAAACATAACAGCATTGCGTTTGTACATTTCAGGTTTCTTCGTAAAAAAGGGGTGCACGTTATATAGCGAATATACCTAAAATTTAAAAATTGCAGCTTGAAAGTATGGGTGTGTGTTATATGCTGGACTTTATGGTATTTTGTCTTTCTCCAATGAATCGAAATTAAATTAATATATAATTTTTCATGGTACTTATATTTTTTCTTTAGTCGACCATTTACCTAAAATCAAAGGACATAGCCAAATACTGCAATATGCATTCAATAAGGGAAGAACATTCTATGCCTGTTTGTGCACAATAATAATACTTTTTTGCACTTGGTAGTGAATTCTTCCATGAAATAGTTATTGTAATTTTTAATAGTTGGGGCAATAACATTAGACTCACAAAATATCTATTTTGTGTAATTTCAAAATTTTATTAGGTGTTACTGTGAAATATAAATAGAAAAATTAAGATTTTCTGAAGTATATTTTGTGTTTGTTTTGATATTTATGTATTATCGCTACCCTATTGGCAACATTAGCACTTAATTGCCAATTCACCGTGTATGATGCAAACAAAATCGGGGTTGATATAGTTGCAACAGTACCCAAGTACCTTTGTTTGCAACTTTTTTGGTGATTTTATCAAAATGATAATTTGTTGTGAATAATTGGTTTTTGATTGCTTTTTATCATTTAAGTTTGTTATAGCTAGCTGTACCTGATCACGTTTTCCTGTGGCTTAGTCTGGTTAAAAAGAAAGAAAAGAGAAAGCACACATTTCTAATATCTTTAACTACTTGCGCTTGAGGTATGATTTTTTTTTATACAAAATGTGGAAATATACATTAACAAAACTTTTCTAAACAGATTTTGTTTGTAATTTGTTAACAGAATACTCCCAAGTTATTATGGTTTTTTTGTCATGTTATGAATCTAAAATTATTTGCATTGTCTTCATAAAAGAGGTGCTAAGTTTGAAAACAAATTTAAAATGACTTCTTGAGGTGAAAGGGTTAATTTTACAATGCTTATGAGTAGACATTTTGTGTTGCTTCATTGCCTGTATATATACAGAAGTTGTCTGCTGTGCCTACTTTAGAGCAGTAGTTGCCATTTTTCAACACTTCATGAACCACTTAATGTATAACTTAATAATTAGCGTTTCACTAATAGGATTGACCTCTATGTGGTGGAGCACTATAGCTATATTTACGTCATTATTTAATCTTCTATGCCCTGAAAATAAGCTTCATGAAAAGCAACAATCAACAGACTGAAGTGATTTGCCTACACTTTTCCAAAAATTGGTTGAGGTTACCAAAAATCGCTAACCTCAGGAAGTTTGTTTTTTTGTTTAGTTATTTCATTAACTAAAAGCTTTTAGTGAAGAATAATTCGTGTTCCGTAATATGTTATTTTGTTGTTCATCTTTTTTTAAACTGAATCTTCATAAAAGTATAAATAATTTCCCAATTTTTCTGCATACCATCCAAAAATTTTCACGCATTACCAATTGGTGACTGCTGCTTTGTAACACACATCAGTAATTATGTATTAGCATCACTGTAACAAAATTGGTGCCATGTATATTGTACCTTAATATCTAAACAATAAAGATTCTAACAATTATTTTATGAAAAAAGAAATGGAGGGAAAATGTTGCGATTTGCATGGCGGTAATTTGGCTCCGTTGATGCTAATATTTAAGGACACAGATAACAAATAATTGTCCATGTGAAAAGCTGTCTGTGTCTAGATATAAGCCACTCTGTTTTAAAGATAGGCCCTTAACTTTGTTGATAGCAATTGCTAATGCTAATCGAATTGTGAATTGCAAAAATACTCCATCTTTATCAACACTTTGTTGTAGTTTTCTGCTGCAAAATCCGTGTTTATATTGGAATTTTCCTGGCGTATTCGATTAAAAAAACCTTCAGCCTCTCATTGTGTTGAATTTCAGCTGTGTCAATTGATGCATGTTTAAAGTTAAATATTTCATTAGCATTTTTTATTTTTTCCTTTGCTTTTTGTTCCTGATTTTTCTTTTTTTCTTAATGTTTTGAAATTTTACATGTTTTTCTTTTCTTTTTAAGTGTAGTTTTAAGTTTTTAAGAAATTTTATATGCTTTGTTTGAATTTTTTTTTTTCTTTTTAAGTGCAGTCAATTGGCTTCACTAGATAAAAAATAATGCCTTGCGGGAAATCAAACTTAGGTTGTCATACTTGCAAGGCAAATGTACTATAATGAGTGTAATTGCACATCAAAATGAGAAAGAATGGATACCAGCAAACGAGAAAAGCAGACAAAGAATGTCACAAACACAGGCTGAGGGCGCAGCAGAGCAACATGCAGCCAGACTTGAGGATGCACATTTGTGAGCACATCATTTGTATTTTACATCATCAGAAAGATTTTAACCAGAAACAGCACATCTGCATCAAACATGACTTTGTGGTGAGCAATCACACAATAACAGTCAACTTGCATTCCGGTACAACCCAGTGGAAGATTCTAGGTTCAGGCAGCATGTTCTCATTTACGCAATGATGGAAGTGTATCCTTATTGCAATGTTCTGGAATTTAAGGGAGAAACCAAAGGAATGTTTTGTACCACTGAAAAAATTAAACTGCCTCAACTCAGAGAACAGAGCCATTACAAATTTTGCTTGCTAGATATACTGTGGAATCATAACATTTCCTATGTAACATCAGGAAATACAATTCATGTTTCCAAGTGACATTGTTTGGATAAATGTGCATTTGTGAACACACCTCTGATTTAATAAAAATATCCATAAGCATTGTAAAACTAATCCAATTCCCTCAATGAATCCAGAGTGGAGCCATGTAAAATTTATCTTCAAACTTGAGGTCACCACTTTAAAGAAATGTAAATAAATTTAGGTTCATAGCATGACAATAGGACAAAAATAAGCTGTAATAACTTCAAGCATTTGGTTAACAAATTATAAATATCAGTTTAGGAAAGTTTTTTGTAGATATATTTATACATTTTTTTTATAAAAGATCATACCTGCAATGCAAATTATTTAACATACTGAAAATATGTCCTTTCTGTTTAACAAGACTGAGCCACAGCAACGTGGGGCAGGCGTACAGCTAGTATATATATATATATATATATATATATATATATATATATCCGTAAAAATAAATGAAAAAAAAATGTTTTGAATATCTGCTTACGTTAAGAATAAATTTTGTGTATTTTTTTAAAATATAAACTAAATTAGATATAAGGATAAACGAAATGTTCCCATTTTCTTTAACCAGGTTTATTTTTTATTAATATATATTTTTTACTTAAAGTGTCTCCTTTTGAACTGATTTCTTACAACCAATTAACTCATAAAAATAAATGTTATTCCTTACCTGAAACCTGACTTAGAGTTGTTAGAATTTGGTTTAGTCTTGCCTAGTGAGGTTTCAACATAATAAGCAGACATATTAACTCAATCGTGCTGTTGTATCATGATTAATTTACAGGCATTTAATTTGACTTATTTGATCTTATTCAGCACACACAGTCAATTATATTTATACATAAGAACCGTTGAGTAACAAACTAGTACTATATAAATGTATTAATGTTATGCACATTGTGTTGTCAGAAAAATCTATAATATTCGTAATTTTTATAACACAAAACGCATTTTTTAAGCAGTTTGAACTTTTGAGGAAGAAAAAAAAACTGTTTTAATCTTATTTTGTAGTCAGGTATTGTATCGAATAAGATAACTTTTAACCAAATATTTGAGGTTTTGAAAGTAGTATTTTTTAGGTTACTCTCCCAATTTTATACTGCAGTTAACCAATTAATTTTCTGAACTATTACTGTATGAAGACTAGTGAATTGAAAAAAATTGTGGACATTCAAAGAGTTGACACCAAGATTTGAAAATGCATGATGATTTATTTAAAAAAAAAAGCTTTTCTGAGCAATTGTTTTTTTTTCTGTTAAATGAAACCGATTTATTACATAGTATGTCAGATAAATGAAAGATAAAATAATTTCCTAAAAAACAACACATTTTAAATTTAATCTTCTGTCTTGATAAATGATACCTTTGATGATTAATGGCGTATTATTTCAAATTAAAAGAATTTGAACAAATGATATTTAGATTACGTATTCCAATCGACTACTCACATAAAAAACTACATTTCCACAATGCAAGAACATACACTCTTCTAACTATATTTATTTCCTTTTACATTGATTAATTCATTTTGATGTCATCTAGGTCAGGAGTAAGATAAAGTACGAGTTATACCTTCATAGAAAACTTATCATCTAACTAAACGGGAAAACATTTCCGAAGTACCATCGTTAACGATAACGTATTGTGTTTTTGCAGACTTTATGCATCATTATGCCTCGTTTTCTTCTTTCAGTTCTGCAATAAAATAGAATTCAGAGCAACATGCTCTGTTTTGCAAATGAAAACGTTAGATCAGTAAAAGATGTGCTATCGGTCAGAAATATGTTCCTCTTAGTAATGGATCATTTATTACGTAAATGTGATTTCACTTCAAAACTCGGATATTAACATTGGAAATCCATTAGAATCGGCACGCGATCAAAGAAACTACGTTAAAAGAACATGGATTCAGACAATTACGGAAGAAAAGAAGAAATGTGGAATTATTATTTGTTTACCTGTTGCTATGATAACGAAAATTTGCGGGATAATCAAATTTTAGTATGTTAAGTTGAATTTTTGTTTTCTTTACAACTGAAAATTTTAGCATAACAATTATTTTTATACAGATGTCTATATTTGCATCAAATCTTGAAAGAGCCAATAAATTATAATTTAAAATAAATTCTGAAGCAAGACTTGGGTACTTTATTTTACAACAATAATTAGACAAAATGTATTTTAGAGCCTCAGAAGTCAATGCTGAATTTTTCTATTACTTTTAATACATAGTTATAGTTTTTTATTGAAGTCTGCGTACAAAGATCTAAAAATATTAATGTATATGAATGTATTTTCATTTTTAATTTAATCGGGCTTATAAATAACATCATATTTGTGTGTTGTTTCCCCTCAAATTCCCAATTTCTACTGAATTAAAAAAGTTGTTTAAATAAAACATGTCACTCGCCACAAATATATATTGTGCAACGCTATTGGGAGAATAAAAGTGGTCTTAAGAAAATTATTTCACTCCTTCTCTAAATATATAAGAAAGGTAATCAATGCCTTATTCGGAAGTATGCTTTTACGTATGTGAAACCAAAGCATCTGTAGTAATATGGCTTAAAGAATTAAAATGCGATAAAGAATTACTTGATAATTTTGGTTTGTTCTACCAATTTAAATGAGTATTCAAAACAAAAAGCAAAATTTCTTAGAATTGTACTGAATTTACGTCGCTCTTCAGCGCCCCATAAAATGTTAGATCTAGGAGTATTATTTATTGATGTCGCACTTTGAGCATAAGGTCTTGAAATTTTGAACCACGGCCAAGAAACAAAGACAACTCCTAAGCTTGCATTTCCCTCTCGGATCTTCCATGCCACGCCAACACGAAAGTGCATTAGTCATACGTGGCTGCCATCGAAGACGCACCATGTAGAATGCTCCGTTTCATGTTAAATATGTTAAGGTGCAATGTCCTCCCACTGGTGTCCTGCTAGCTAAGAAATGAGGTACCAGTTCTCTTGAACGAGGTTCAAACTTACGAGATACATCGCCAATAGTTCTCGCGTTGCTTTATAGTATATGCTAATTTCACTCATCTTCCTTCTACTCGGTGGTCTTCATTTCTACAAAGACTAGATCCTACTTGAAACAATGGCGACTACGATTAATTGCTTACCGCGGAACTAAGAACTTCGTTAACTTAAACTATAGTCAAGGGACGAAAAGAATACATGCTTTGATAGATCATTCTCTAAACCAAATGGTCGAGGCAGCCGAGCCTTTATCATCGAAGTGGCCAACGTTGTTTTCGTCTAGTTGAGGGTTCAAATTCTGCATCCGCAAATGATCCCCCGTGTAGAGGAGTAAATAACTTTAAAATTTTTTAAAGCTCAATGTAGGGTGAAATTTTTTAGCAAAGTATGTTAAACCACAGGTATCGTCCTCAGGTTTTGAACCTCGTCACTTAGCCATAGTTCAAAATTATGAAGTTAGCATTTGTAGCTGTGCGGACTTGGTCGCGAGTGTTGTCGAGTTATGAGCTCGAATTTTCATGCAGTAGATCTGCTATGTAGATGAGCTGATTCACGTTTACGTTGTTGTGGTTTAAAGTTTTCGTATTTGCATGATACGGAAATTTGAAGAATGAGATGCCAGCTCTGGTGACATCCTCGTCTTTAAACACAAGTACATAACTACGAAATCCATCACCATCAGCCTAAGTATAACTTCAAATGCTACGTTAATATAAAATATCAAATCAAATTCATGAATTCTGACGTCAGAAGCCCTTGTGTCACTGTGAAATACTACGTTAATAATCAATCAATATTATATAAGGACTTTAAATTTCAATTTTATGTAAAGCAAGTTACATATTTTTAAAGATTGTTTTGGATGAAAAACAGGATAAGATTCTTCTACTGTTCTTCAATGTTGCACATATTTTTACTTTGTATACCTTAGAATATTGTAGTTCAACAAATTTTCATGATACTTTATTTCAATATTTTCATAGATAAGAAATTATATAAAAAAATAAATACTTGCATGGAAATGGAAGGCCAACGTTAATAACAGTAAAATCCTTGAAGAGCTGAATGTTATAAATTTAAAGGCAATATATCGTGTTCTCCCTTGTTTTACTTTGTTACACATAAATAAAATTCAAAAACAAATGCAACAATTTAATGTTGGTTGTAAAAGTCAATACTTAATAAAGAATAGCATTTATTTATTTATTTTTTTTGTCATCGTAGATTTATTCGGGTAAGAAGCTGACTGATTTTATATTATTCTTTTATGACTAATAAATGTACGTGGAAACTTGAGTTAAAAAAAATAAAAATGTTTAGTTATATAATTTTATAAACTAATTTTTTACAGTACAATACATTTTTATATTATTTAAAATGTTGCTAAAACAAATTTAAATTTCGTACTATGAAGCGACGTGTTTTCGAGTCTAAATATGGGCTTTAACTAACATTTAAAAAAATTCTAACATTAAGATTTAAATTTTATCTTAAGCATATATTTTAAACATTAAGGTGTAAGTATGAACTAATGAATGCTGAAAAAAATATACTCAAAATGTGGTTGAGTGTTGAATCTTTAAGAATAAAAGAAGTTTTATTTTTTTTTAATACCAATCTTACATTTTTAATTGTATTTCTTAAAATTGTTTTGATTAGAATTTTTTAAGATATATCACCAAGATAAAATATATATTCTTTTAGTTAGCGCTATACAGATTAGGATTACAGTGGGGTTTTTTTTAAAGCATTATCATCTATTCGCATAGAAATTGCCTTATAAGGTAGCGAAAAATATATTATTTAATGTCTAACATAAATTTCAGTAAAAAATATAAAAATTGACAGTCATTGAAAATTTTTTTTCAAAAAATACTATTTATTAAAAAGTAATAATTCAAAAAGAGACATTTTCATCAAGACTTAGATGAGAATCAATAAACTTCATACATTTAGAAAAACATTCCATACAAAAACATTTACACCTATATTTAACTTACTATTATAGTTGCTATTTAAATATTTTAAACCAGCATTTATTTAAACAAAACTACCAGCAAAACTGTTCAAGATTTTTACTTTATCCTTGATTTTGCCAAAGAAAATTATTGTGTGCTATAAATTTTGATTATTGTTTGATTGAAAATACTACTAAGTTCTCTCTCTCTCATGAATTCCATAAAATGTTAGATCTAAGAAAAAGCGTATTTACTTAAAAAAAAAACTGATGAAAACTGTCTAGTCTGGATTCCGTGTAGTTACTTTCTTATCGAACTTAATTGAATGTAGTTTAAAAAGGCTTCATTAGTCTTTAAATTTAGATTACAAGTATACTTCATTGTTCTAATCCTAAGCATAAAAAATGTGTTTGCAAGCAAAGAGGATATTCGCTAACTATAGCATACGTTTTTTGTTTGTATATCCTTAGAGATCATCTGGACTAGATCAGGTCCTTCAATTCATATGTTCTAAAGAAATCCAAGAACAACTTTGGATTGGCCATAAGGTCCAGTCTAGAGAACCCCAATCACTCTAGAATATGTCCCGAGGAAGCAAGCCAAGTGGTACATTTGGTACACACTGCACAGCTTTTAGCACAATCACTATATATCAAAGATAACCACTGGTAAAGCAATTGGGTGTGGTTTGGTCCTAAATGTTCAATCATGAACTTGCATAATGGAAAAAAGGGAACATGTGTTTGGATCTCTACACTCACCGGAACTGAATTCAAATGTTTTTTGAACAGAAAGCCATTTAATATTCGAGATTCTGTAGAATATCTAAGGCGTGAGGTTCAGTTTTGTAATTATAATTTATCAAATTACATTATAAAAATAACTGGTGTTTGTCATTGTCTGATCTACTTTAAACTAATTTTGAAATGAAAAGGAACTTTTTGATCTGTTGCACCATTAGGATAATATGCGTAGATTAATTTCAATAAATACAAGAAATGTTTAAAAAGCACCATTCTTCCATATCTTAAAAATACTAGTAATCCCTTTAAAAATAAATATTTACTACTAGGCACTGTAAATTATATGTAGCTGAAGATAGAGCTTTAAATATGATTCAAAGTTATCATTTAGGAAATAAAAATACTTTAGAGTACTCTATTGCATGTAATTATAAATTCAGTTCATCTACAGAAAAATATATAAACCTCCTTAAAAAGTTTTTTTTTAAAAGTTACCTTTTATAAAAAAATTTAATCTCAAATAACCATATCTTATTCAATAAATGGAATTTATAAATAGCATTAATTTTTACTTCAATTTAAATTTACTTAACTACTTCTTTCACATATTTCCGCAGTTTTCTACCAAGTATAACAAATCAATCAAACATACTAATTAAATCATTTCATTTAAACATATTGTTCAAGTTTATGTAAAAGAAACATGACATTAACGTGATTCAATAAAAAAAAATATAACAAAGTTTTTTTTTGCCTGTAGAAATGTAAAACTCCACACATTCGGACATGCTCTTTAGATACATAAATTCTGTTTCCAGTAATATATATATAATATATACATATTATATAAAGAACAAAGTTTATTTATGAATAAATATGTTTTTACTTTCTGTATGCTTAATACGACTACAAGAAAATTTCTAATAAGGCTTGAGAACATACTATTTCAATTTTAATCCACCAAATTCACTAAGATAAGTATATAAATGTCTGTAAATATCTATCAATATACCTAACTTTTTTTTAATGAAATCCCTATATAATTATTAAATTGAATACGTTCGGATTCATTATTTTTCACTTTTATATTTACACATTTTAAGTATTCCGTTCGTAAGAAATATCTATAATAGAGAGATCCAGATCTAATGTGTCACACGCTAAGCAATTTAATTTAATCATTTATTTCAATATTTACTCGATGATAGATAATACAATGCTCTCCTCATTTTGTCTCAATTTAGTTTATTCGATTTTTCGTTTAATTAATTCGTAATTGATGCATTTTAAAGGACCATACATTCCAGGCGAGATATTACACTCCATTAGCTGCGATATGCTGGTTTGATGCACTTTGTCTTTCTACATCACTTACTCTTGATCAACCGATCCGTGCGTGTGCATCCGCTCTCAACTAAAACAATGCAAGCTACCGTTTTTGACAAAGAGTGAATTTTATAATCTAATGAGGATGTACATTTGTTTACTTTGGTATAAATACGATGGAATTTATATAGAGAATAAATATATTTATGAATATATAAGTATGTGTAGCAGGATGTTGATAAACCATATCAAATAAAAGGAAACCATTTATAAAGTATTATCAACTTATATCTGAGCAATATAAAATAATTTGATTCTATATCTTAATCAACTGAAATATATGATGAAAACTTCTACGAGATGAAATTTTATCCCCGACACACTTTTAAAAATTAAATAAGCAAAATATTTTAAAAGTGCAATTTATATATATCAGTTCAAATAAACTTCTAACTATTATTTAAGGTAAGCACGTGTATTATTTAAGGTATTGTTTGAAACAGGGAGTTTTAAAAACCACATACAAATGAATTTTCGTGGCACCTGAATATGAATATTTATATAAAATAGTTTTAAGTAGTAATAAATAAAATAAGTAATAGTTTAGTAAAATAAATAAAATTTAAAGGCAGTTTTCTTTGCAGAAAAATGAAGGGAAAAAAAGCTCACTAAATGTTTTTTGTTTCTTTTTTTAAACGGAAAATACTACTATAATGACATTTTAATACACAATGACACGTCTGTACCGAGCCTTAACTACAAATTTTGAAAAATTCTCATTATTTTCAGAATTACTATCAATGGAAATAATATAGCAGGTGTTTTTTGTTAAGTTTCTCTACTTTTATATATTAAAGTATAAGTAAATCCATTTCTAAATCATACAATTCCAAAAAAAAAAAAAATGCTAATTTAGCCTTTGTACAAAAGTCTTTATACATAAGCAAAATATTATTGTTATACAAGCGTTTTCCATAAAAAGCTAATTTTTTGAAAATATGTCATTCTTTCTTCATTTTTTGCCAAAAGTTATATTTCTTTTTTTTTGTAGTATTAATATTTTTGAAACAATTTTATACGTATTTTCAATTTTAAGGGAAACTTAACATCAAAAAAACAAATACCGTAAAATACGGTGTATAACGCGCACTTTGAACACAAAAAATAAGATAGAAATTTACGGTTGTGCATAAAATGAGAGCTTTAAAAATAAAAAAAAATAGATGAGCATAGAGAAAAATTTGACTCCTAAATAGATCGAAATATTATTTATTTATGAAATATAACATTCCTCATGAACTTAAAGGTTGGTAGTTCTAGGAATACACTATTTTTTTTCAAAAGCTTCGTATAATACCTCGAATAAATTGACCTTGGTATAATACCTCGAATTGATTTCGAAACATAAGAGCATTACCCACTTATATTTCAGGTTTCTTCGTAAAAGAGGGAGATATATGCGTGATGGCGAATATACCTAAAATATAAAAATTACAGCTTTAAAGTATAAATTGCGCATTATATGCTGAATTTTACGGTATTTATTTACACACTTTTGGAAAGTCACGGTTCCGAACGTATAGTTCTGACCTTTATAATCTTAAAACCGAACAAAAAATAGAGTTTTAAAAAGAAAATCCGATATAATTCTAGTGCTATACGTAACATAGAGATATTTAATTACCTATTTTGTGAACAGTATTTCACAATATTTAAAATTAAATTATAGTACAAAAAGCAGCAACATAAATATCTATAAATAATTGATCATTAGAACAATTATTTTTCTATTTCCTTCTTTCACCAGTGTAACATGTCGGCCATTTTAAGGTAACTAAAACTATAATTGTGAATCGATCAAATCCGTCTGGAGGAAGAAGACAAAGTACCACATTTCTGAAATATGCACGTACACTGATATCACGGCTTTCTCGCAAGTAAACTCATATTTCAGCTAATGTGGCTATCTTGTGAGAGGGATCGTTTTCAGCAACAGCGTAGGGATATTACTCATTAACCTTAATGAGCAAGTGCCATGAAGTCTTTGACTGATGCGACGGGAGACTCCTGCTAATTGATGTTGTTTGCTTCACCATCTAGTTGACCTTAATCTTGAAACTCATTTTTGAGAAGAGTTTTCTTGTCGGTCATTTTTAATGCTAGAAAGAGTAATTTAAATACAGGAAGTCAAAGGTATTAGCCCCCACCAAGGTAGTGGAGAAAAAAAAATACTAATGAACACAATAAGTGTTCATGGGTGTAACCGGTTTTCTGTTTACACAGTTTATTTTTAATATTACTTTTTAATTCGAAGTTGTTACTTAGTTTTTCCTCAGTTATTAAACCCACTACCTTTCTGTCAAAAATTAAATTAAGTATCTTTTTTGAATTCATCTGATTTGATTTTAAAAATATACCATCTATGATTTAATATCGTTAAGTTATATTATTTCACACAGGTTATATGGAGTTAAAAAAATATATCGGTCTATTAGTCAGAGTGGGGTAACCAAGAATATTAGGACCTCCTGCAAACTCCGCTTTCTTGCCTCAAGCCCAAATTCGTACTTAGCGTCATTCAAGTTTTGTGCCCCCTAAAATCCCCGGGTAGGGGTTGTGGGGGGTGTACATTACGCCACTGTTATTAGTAGTCATGATTTATTTAAAGGAATTAAAAGTATTTTGTAATTTAAGATTACTTTTTAAAAAAATTTTAAACGATATATATATATATATATATATATGTATATATATATGTATCTTATTCTTTATCTGATAATAAAATTTTAATCAATATATTATTCTCGACGCAATATTCAAAAATACAAAAAGTGAAATAAAAATGATTTTCCTTAATTTTAATTTCGGTTTTTAATTTTAGATAAGTCACATTTACCAAACGGGACGGTAATATTTTTGGCGTAGTAAGAATGGTAATTTTTTTTTCTAAAACAGGTTTATTATTTCTACAGGATTAGATTGATTGCTATCAGTTTGAAAGTTTAATTTCTTATTGACATTATTTTGCAAGCTTATTCTTGCAACTATTTTTTGTAATATACAAATAACAAATAATGCGAATAAAGTGACAAAAACTTGTCAAACACAAATTGTATCCTAAAAATTTATCTTCCATGATATGCATAGGACCAAAGCACGCAATATTAATCGTTAAATTACCCTTCTACGAAAATTATAGTCCTTGTGTTGTTTCTGAGTGCGACAATAAAGAAATCCCTTAACTATTACGAAACTGTTCCCACAATTAAATCTCATTTTCTCTTTACATATATTAATATATAAGTTTGCATTTTTTAAAAAAGTTTATACATTTTTAATATTTTTAAACATGAGTGCTTAATGGATATAATTTTTTTTTAAAAAAAAAAAACACATTAAATAAATATGTATATATATATATATATATATATATATATATATGTATTTTTTTTGTTTTTTTTTTATTTTAAAGAAAACTCTATTTGTGTTCGAATTTTAAAATAAATATACGTGCGGAGGAATAAGAAATAACCATAAGCCTAATGTAAACTAAAATAAAATGCTACAATGGCGATTATCATATGTGTTCCTCACCCAATAATTGGTTTCTTAAATTTACGATATGATTGATGACATTTAAGTCAAGATAGATGGAACTTTAGTTTAAAAATTAAAGAGGAGGAATTGGTTTTCGTCAAATAGTACTATAACACACATTAAACAATGAAATTTGGGGTTCGCTATCAATCATAAGAGCTCATAAAATGTAAACGAATTTTTCTTAGTCCGCTACGTAGGTAAAAAACGACAGGGGGAAAAAATCAGAAAACAGAAATGGGAAAAATCGAGAACCAACTCATCATTTTCTACTTTGCTTCATTTTGTTTTTGCTTATGTGGAGCGATACGATTTTATCCACCTCCTAAAATGCTTCTTTTTTTCCCTTCTGCTTACTTCTAGTCCTTCCTTGCGTAAATATATTTTGTTTTTGTCTTTTTTCGCTCTACTCTCCATGGCGTACCTACACGATACCCATGGTGCTTGAGGCGACTACCTTTTCAGTAATGGGAAACTTTCCATAACTGGAAATTCCGTACGATTCTGCGTGTAGCAATTATTGTAGGAGCTTGCCTTTGGCAAATTGATGCTTCCGTGTTTTCTTATTCCTAGTTTGATTCGTTCCGTGCATTGGGTAGCAATTTTCCGCTATTTCGAGGAAAGGGAACTAGTGTACATGGTGCTTTTTCCCGGTTTGGAATGGGAGAAGTTTGAGAAGTAGGTACACGTAAAATGTAGTCTTGGGAAAGTAATAATATGTTCTTATTTCTACATCTGTATATATAAAATGTTTGCCAAATAATTGAGGTCCATATATGATGATTCTCATTCTCGTCGTCTATGACGGGTTCATTTTTTGGGAAAGCAAAATATTATGAATCCATTCCCTTTGTGTTGCGGTAGCGAAACACCTGCAAATGTGTATTCAAGCATTGCATCAATAATTCAGCTTGCATAGCTTTAATATTTGACATCTAAATGTACTTTAATTTTTTTTTATATATTTCATATAAACAATACTTGCAAACAGAAAGTGTGTTTTTCTTATGGAAAGGACTAAAATAATTTAAGATAAAAATAATTTGTGATATTTTCCTTGACTGCATGTGTACACATGTGTGGATAGCCTAGTCCTTGACATGGTGTGGTGCTTACTTAATAGTTGTTTAATTAAAAATATATGGTGCTATTCCCCCCCTATAGTTTGAGCAACATGTTTTTCCCTTTATTCCAATACTAGTAAGCTATTTTGAGCAGATAAAATTATATTTTGCAAACCTTTTACTTATGATTGTTTTCTTAGAACTGTACATAATAGATAATAAATATACATCTCTCTTTCTAAATGATTTTTAAGTGATAATCATTTTTATAAAACAATGTTAATTTCTACATAAATTTTAACATTATTCAAATTTAATTTTAAAAATTCTTGCAAATATAACTTTTTTATAATTAAATTTTGTTGTAAGATGTCGAAATATTCGCAGGAAATTTGTAAAACAAAATTTGTGATATAGGCATATAATAATTGCAAGTATGCAGTCGATGGTTGTATTAATACCTAATATATATAAAGTATATAAGTATTGATACCATATTATATTGAGCTAATATTATTTTAGCTTTTTATAAACTTTAACTTATTTTATAGTGTTACAAAGAATTTAAAAACGATGTAAATGTATTTGTTTACATAAATTAGTTTAATAAGTTAATAAACTGATAAATTTTTAATCTATAAATAAATAGTTATATTCTTATAACTGTGTGTTATTCCTATGATTTTTCTCTCTCTAATATTGAATAAATGTTTGAATCCTTCTTAAAATTTTCAACTCAAATGTCCAAGCATGGATTAGTTAAACAGAAATGATTTTTTTCGCTACAAAAATATCTGTAAGAAACACATTGCTATAATTTATATGCAAACTTTCAAGCTTTTTTATTATCAGCCAAACAATTTTTTAAGAAATTATTTACTGCATATTTAAGTCAGACACGTAATAACGATGTTTGAGCAGACATTAATAAAACTAAAAGCAAACAATCATTTCGATAACGATGAGAAGATGTTTGTTATTTATTTCCGTTTTAAACATTTCATTTCTTAGCCATCCACTTTAAAAGCATAGATTTATTTTCAGTAAAGGAAAAAAAAAAGAGAAACCATCCATATATTGCAACTGCACACCCACACACTAAAAAAACGAGAAACAAATAAAACATAAAGAATTGTTCATCCTTTCGAACAATAGTTCAGAAAAGCTTCAAAAGGCTTGGTATATGAAAGTAATCCTGTTATTAGCGTAAAATACGAGCACCTATTTTTCTTCCTTGGACTTTGAATGGAGGGTAATATATTGGAGAAACATGACAGAAATCTTGGTTCGTTTTTTTCCAACAGCATTTGGTAGCTATACTTAAGGGTATTGTTTCTGAAATTCTTTAGAAAAACCGAAATATATGTATATTTGATAGGCAATATCTTTTTTGTTGCTAAACATGTTATAATTCAAGTAAAAGGCAATGCCACATTTAATTTTGAAATGTATACGTTAAGCAAGATATATTGGAATCTAATATTTTAGAATTTGCAGGAATTTAAACAAACATAAATGTTGAGCAAATGCGACAAATAGGTTTTTCTTTCTTTGCATAGAAATATTATTGTAACTGAAACTGAATTCAAAAACGAAGAAAAAATCTCAATATCATTTTATACACATTATTGTGAATGATGAATTTTAAAAAATAGCAATGTTTGTGTGCGTCAAATGTTAGTTATTTTGCTTAGTATAATATATGTACACCCATTCAGTTTATTTTTACTATTTGTAAATTACAAATTTTTTTAAAGTATAATTTTTTTGAGGAGTTCACATTCACATAAACTAATATTAGTCTACATAAATGACTATAGCACACTTAAATTTAAAACAAACACAGTAATGTGTGAAGATAGATTTTTTAAGCAAGTGCCAGCCACTGCATGTAGCAAACCTAGTGAATGACAAACAACAACCGTCGCATTCCACAGATTCTTACTACACAAACAACTTTCAAAAACAAAGAACATGCTGTCATCGCGTAAAATATAAATACATAGTAGTTAGTATTGGTAAGTGGCACGACAAAAAATTATTATTTTACCCAAAATACATATTAAGCAGAATTGAGTAGAAACTAAGTACAACATATAAATGAACATACAAATAAACAGTTAATGATAAAAACATAATTTTGTTAATAAGAAAAATACAATTCTATCCAAACAAATGCATCGCTTTTATGTAATATACTGACTTACCATCATATTCAAATTTTTCTCATTTTTGAAAAAAACTCTTCTTTATTTAAATGTTACAAATCTCATGCATATTTATTACATCACATCCCAGGAATGGTCTCGGGTAAATTCCTTAAGTTATTCGTATAAATATTATTCGTAGAAAACATCCCGCTATTTCCCAGCAGAACCAGAATAGTGTCTTGCTGTTTGTTCATCTAGATTACAAATTATATGAGATCCATTGAATCATAAGACATTAAAGGTGACACCCAGCGAGCATTACCCTACCCAAATTTCTCCAGAGTAGCCACTAAAGTATCCATCCCGCAGATTTATAGAGTAAGCGAATGTTTCCCAGTTGCTAATATAAACTACGGTTATTGCATCCTATATCGTAAAGTTGGCCGATGTTACCATCGTGCTATTTACAGTCACCTATGGGGATGCATCCTGAATGGAAAGGGACGTTGTTTCGTTTGCATAATTTAATGATATTGACATGTTTAAATTAATTAGCTTATGGTGAGGTGGTATTGACCTTTCGAAAGTGAATATGCGACGTATTATCCTGTGCTTTGGCATGGATATAATAAAGCCTAGTTCAGACGTTTCAAGTTAAATATTTAAATATTGTTAAAAGTGATTGTTGAGAAAGCCATTACGTGTTGGAAAATAATGACACAGACATATAAATCTTCTATGTAAAGTAATATTTGTTTGTGTGTGTGTGTGTGTGAAGTTTTGAATCCCAAAATAGTTTTTAAGACATGTATGCGCAATAAAAATAGGTAGATTTTTCAAAATTACTCCATGTAATTATCATTAATTTTCAACTTTATTTTGACTCTAATATGTAAATTAGTGGTTTTTGTTAAGATAAAATTTATATAATTTGTTATTTAAGATTATATTCTTTTTTTAAAACTATTTTCAGAAACAACCGTACTCTTACTTCGTGAAATTTGTTTAAATGTAAACCAGAAAAAGCATACATTTTCTAATATTTTATTTATGTTTTCCTTCTTTTATTTTAAATTGTATTTCTTTTTGAAATACTATTAGATATTGTTGAAAAAATGGTATTATTATGGATCTTTTTATAAAAATTAAATACAGTTTTCAGAAAAAAAAAATGAGGGGGTTGTTCTGTTTACCTTTAAAGCCATTTTTTTTAAATTCATGCAAATATACAATTTAAGAAAAATTGAGAGATTAAAATGAAAAAAATCGCTTTCTACATTTGAAAAAAAAATTCTCATATTATCTTAAAAGAAATTTAAAAAAAAATACTTGATAGATAAATCTATTGCATCTTCTCAAGCTGAAATTTCAAACTCATGGAGAAAATGTCACGAATTTCTTTGTAGCTTGTCAATAAATGTACCTTAAAGAACCATATATAGGATAACTTACATCCTGTGTGACTGAAAGTTTTCAAAATATAAATTAAGGTAAATAACTACGTTTGGGACCATGATTTTCAAAAAGCATATAAACGCATTTTTTTTATATTTAATGTTACTTCAAAGCCAATAATGCATATAATACCATTTTAAGAATATTATTAGAAAAAAAATATTTAAAAGCAATTTTATTGACAAAAAATGAAGAGAAAAGTAATATAATCTTAAAAAAATTATTCCTCTATAAAAAAGAGCTTCTATAATAATAACATTTTGTTATATATATATATATATATATATATATATATATATATATATATATATATATAATATATATATATATATATATATATATACATAGATGCATTTTTAGTAAAGGGATAATGTTTTGAAAACATCTCATTTTTATCTTCATTTTTTGCCAAAAAATTGCATTTAAATTACTTTTACCATAATAATATTCTTAAAATAGTTTTGTATGTATATTTTATTCACTTGACTCTAAATATCAAAGTGTTCTTTTATGCATTTTTTAAAAAATCATTTTTTCGAAAGTAATCAGTCATGCTAAACAACAAATTTTTATTTGTTTTACAGACAAGTTTTTCAAACATTTTTCAGGACTAGTTTCAAACATTTTTTGCATTCTTGAAAGTTTTCGAGCCACCAACAACTTCATCAACACACCTTAACCTAATTCAACTGGATTCTAAAAAGTAAAAAACATCTTAAGAACTTTCCGCGCTGAAAAACGATATCTGAGTCTAAAGTGTTTTTAGATTCAGAAAAATCCTTTTACACCTATTAGATCTCGAATTTCTTTCGAAAGAGTCAAGTCTAAATAGCTAGTCTCGGTATCACGCTGTCTTATGCTATTTATGACGTAAAAATAAAACTCAAAAAGCTTTTCCTGTAAGTACTATTTCATTTTACATTGTGGTCACGTAATATGAGAAATATTCGTTGGAATAGAAAAAAAAAGTTACAGTGTTTGGCGAGTGCGAAATACCCACACTTGTATCAGGTACATTTGCTTTAGAATGCGAATCATCAAAGCTTCGATCCGGGAAAAAAACCAGAAAAATACATTTCTCTCAGATCGATAGTATTGGAAGTGAGTCTCTCTTCAGGCTAAGACATCATCCGTATTTCCCGGATGTAAATGTGTGTTTTATTTGTTTAGTGGTCTATAGAATTTATTCTGAAAACCATTGGCTATAAATGCATGTAAGTAGTGCTTGAATAATCTGAGTGCCTCGGCCTTTTTATTTGAATTTGATTATTTGCATAAAATGCAGAAACATGGAAAAAGACTGTTTTCTTTGATATTATCATATTCTTCCTGAAACATTATAAGTATCACATGAAATAACTCTTAAGTACCTAATTACTAGTTATTTAGAATCTTATCGCAGTACTTCTCAAACTTTCAATACTTGAGGCCCTAGTTTCAATCATAATTTTCATCACCCCCCCTCCATATAATAACATTTTTGAGTTCAATAATAACGTATTTGACGTAAACCTACATAACGATTTTAATTGCAAACCGTTCACATTATCAAAGATAAGTATTAATTTTTTTTATATAATTTTGTCTATGTCAAGCCAATGGGAGTCACTGGTAATATAATTGTGTTCTTAACTTTGTATTGATTATGAAATACATTGTGCAGTACTGATGCATTTTTAAGTATATTACATCATTGGCAAATGTGTATTTTACTTTTATTACGCCAGAATTTATTTTGATTTTCTTCCTTTCAGTAAATTTGTAATTTTTTAAATCTTTTATTTTTGACTATTCGAAATGCTCGTGCCCCCCTTGTAAGTCTATCCCGCCCTGCTAGGGAGGCGCGCCCCACCGTTTGAGAAACACTGCCTTAAGTTAATACTTATACCAAATTTTTTCTCTACCAAGTACCACTAATATTTTAGGTAGAAGCACTGAAAACATATTTGTATTCAAATATAGTTGGGACATTAAAAATTATAATATAATTTTAAAAGAAAAAAATTTAATATCTGGTGATAAAATAGTATTTTATACAGGTAATTTTTTGTTATATTTTAGTAAAATTGTAAATTTTGCAATAACACTGGAGTAACAAAAACGATAATTATGATGGATTCTTCATACACTGCTGGACAATTGCTAAGGACGGATAACACTATCATCCATAGCAACTACAAAATGAAAGGAAGCAAAATGTGGAAAATTAGAATAAGTGCGGGATATTAGTAAGAAGAAGGATGAGTATGCGAATTTTTTTTCCATGTCTGTTCATCACGTGATAGCGTTCATAAGAACTTTAAAGGTTTTGACGCGTGTGGACAGTTGTTGTTTCAAGTCAAAGTTTTACAGGAAAGATTTAATAGACGAACTTAAAATTTTTGGCATGTCTTCCCGACATCACATAGATGATTTTATGCGTGGCCGAATTATTGGAAAGATCGAAAAAGGGCGAAAAATAACAGATGTTGCCAGTGAGTTCGACATCGCTCACAGCGTTGTTTCACGGCTGTGGAAGTCATTTAAAACTACTGGAATGTGTAGTAGACGGCACGGGGAGGTCGTGTTAGAAGTACGACGCCTGCAGAAGACAGATATATCGTCCTATCAGCAAAAAGGAACAGGCGCACCACAGCTCAGCAGGTGGCAAATCAGTTTCTTGCTGCCTCAGGAAAGCAGATCTCCCGAAAAACTGTTGCCAGACGTTTGAGGGGAGGAGGACTATACGCACGCAGACCTGTTGTGTGTGTCCCATTGACCAGACAGCACCGTACTGCCCGTTTGCAATGGTGTCGTGAGCATCACGATTGGACTGAAGAGGACTGGGCATGCGTACTATTCTCAGATGAGAGTAGGTTCAGTCTGTCATCGGATTGTAGACGCCAACTGATATGGCGTGAGAGTGGTACTGCTTATCGTCCAGAAAATATCCAGGAAAAGGACCGATATCCGACATGCAGTATCATGGTGTGGGCCGGCATCATGATCAATGGCCGCACGCGCCTACATGTGGTTGCGAATGGGACTATGACGGGCCAACGATACATTGATGAAGTTTTACTTCCTCATGTTCGTCTTTTCCGTGGTGCTGTCGGTGATAAATTTGTTTTTATGGACGACAACGCAACATGTCATCGAACACTCGCTGTTCAGGATTGTCTAGACAGTGAGTGTATTCAACGTCTCGAATGGGTAGCGCGTTCTCCAGATCTAAACCCAATTGAAAATGTGTGGGTTGCTTTGGGGAGGCAAGTTGCTGGTCGAAACTATCCTCCGACAGACAAGAACACCCTCATCCGTGCACTCACAGAGGAATGGGATAAATTGCCTCATCAGCTGCTGGATAATGTTGTGCAAAGTATGGTACGACGTGTGGAATGTTGCATCACACTCCACGGTGGACATATCCCGTACTGATACCTTTCTTTAAGGTGCCTGCTGACTTTTAGATGCATTGTTCCATTTCTCCGTGCGCAGATCAAATGAACATTTTTTTTTCTTTCAGATGTTTCACAGCTTTTGTACTTTCCAAAACAGTAAATATTCTTTATTCTAATGTCTGAACAGTGTGGCAACTATATTTTATCCTACTAGGCCTCATGTCTCGCTTAATGTTATGCTACATAGCAATTTGTGATCCGTCCTTAGCAATTGTCCAGCAGTGTATTTTGAGCCACTGTTATGTAGCAAGAACAAGTGGACTTCTGCTTCATTCTCCTAACTTCCGTACCACGGAAGAACTTTAAAATCCTTATAGCTCTAATTTAGTTGCCCAAAATTCTGTTAATAGAAGCAGAATTTTTGTAAGATGACTTGTGAAGATCCCCTTGGATCTCACTTTGAGAACGAGAATAATTTGGAGTCAGATAAGAGCCTGTAGCCATTTTTATAAATAACTTTCTTTATTTGGTTGTCTTTTCCAAATAGAATTGACTTTTAATAACAAATAAATCCAAATAGTTATATGAGGTTTAAAAGGGACTTTCCTTTAAATTAACTTAAATATTTAATGATCAAATTAATTAACAATTAGAATATCGATCACGCAGAGATTACCACGATAAGAGATCCCAAAATTATATTCAATAATGTTCCTATTGAACATTTAACTTTAATCTCACTCCTAATATAAAACTTTAATGAGACTTTAAATATAAATCAATATTTACCACACTGAATCTGAACTCTTCCTGAGATTATTTTATCCACCTAGAAATCTTCAATAATAAATCTCTAACTTCACTATTCTACCTTTCTGCTTTAATCTCTCTCTCCTACTGCTTTTTACTTTACTATTGCGTTTGACTTAAATACTTTATCTAATTTGCATAACAAGGAATCCTGTCCTCTTTTTGGAGCTGATTGGAAATAGGTAGGGGAATTAAATTTCCCTAAAAAGACGTCTCAGAAGGTTAGTGATAAAGTTCCGTATAGATTTGTCACAGACTGGTAGCACACACAAAATTCGCTGCTTCAACAACCTGACTTCTACAGCACCAATGTTCTAGTAAGATTCAGAGGATTCCTTTAAAGTTGGTGTGGTCGATATCTTCCTATAAATGTCAATTTTTTTTCTTTTTTTAAAATTTAATTATCCTTGTTTGCACATATTACTGAGCTAAATACATTTTAGTAGCATATATTTATCTCCATAACATTATTAACATTGTCTTCGTAATCTTACGTATTATGACAATCATTCCTATTAAGTTTTAATTATTTTAGTTATGACATATGAGTTGCTAAAGTACATAAAAATATAAAAATGTATTTTTTTCGTGTCTGTGTTAAGACGTATTTGTATTTCATATTTTGTACTGCCTAACACTAAAAAATCTCTCTCTCTCTTCTTTGTGGAGTGAATGTAATTCACGCTAAATGTGTGTCATAATTTTCCAAGTTAAACTATTGCTAATTACTCATGTAGTTTTATAATAAATATGTTCATTATCATTTATGGTAAATTCTACACACATAAATATATAAGTTGAAACTATTTGAAAAATTAAAATAAACATTATTTGCATTTTAAAGTCAAATCAGGATAATAGTTCTTCAAAATGTACATACGGGAGAATGTTTAGCTTTGCATCACGATGAAAAAGTAATACCTTTTTTTTTGTGAGTGTTTTTTTATTTTCCACTTGAATAAATCACGCCAAGCATCTCATTGTTTTGCCTATCATTTTTTTCAGTATTTCATAAAGTTAACTGTGATGGGAAAAACTCATAACTCAAACAAGGTCTAATATTTTCAGTTTAACTCAGTGCTTCTCAAAGTTTGAATGTTTGCGACCCAATATATTCAATCATAATTTCCATCGCGCCCCCTCCATACAATAACATAGTATTTAATTCAATAATACTATACTTTGACGCTAAAGCTACAATATGAATTAAAACTCTTATGTGCCATAGGCGTATATAAACGTCTGGCTCAGCCAAAGTGTTAATTGTCCAGGACGTATATATACGTCTTTTCGAAGTACGATCTTTTCTGTGCACTGTTATCCATAAAATTATTCCGAAGGCTTTGGAATGCAAAAAAGGGACCTTTATAGTGTTTGCAAAGTATTTACTTATTTCAGAGGATTTGCTTATATATTCGTTTCTGGTGACATTGGCAAGCGAATCGCGTAACTTTTAATCAGCAGTTAAGGAATTAATGATCAAGATAAGTGTTACAAATAATCAAGATAAGGGCCACTTTTAGTGACAAGGTGCATCGATAGTTATTTTGTTTTTAACTTAGTGTTGTTAAATTACTTCTAAAATACATTATGCAGTACTGATACACTTATAAGTGCATTATATCAGTGTAAAGGTATATTTTATTTTTTTATTATGTCAGAATGTATTTTGTTTGTTTATTTCAGTGAATTAAAACTTTTTTTAAAATAATCTTCCCTTTTCGACTTTTCAATATGCTCGCGCCCCCCTCGTAAAGTTATCACGCCCCCCTAGAGGGGCGTGCCCCACAGTTTGAGAAACACTGGTTTAACTGATAAATATATACACATATTTTACGCAAAGAGACTTAGCCCTTCTTAAAGAAAGAATATGTCAATATTGTCCTTTGTAAGAGAAAGATCCGGAAAACCATTTTTTGTGGAATTAAATGGGATTTTTTTATAAAAGAAGAGCAAATGCTGAATCTTATAAAAATTATAAGGGCATTGATGTGATAAAATTTGCCAAATTAAGCAAAATTAGGTTTGTAGGGCGTATTTACCGCTTGGATACTACTAGCCCAACTTATAAGATCTTTAAACATAAACCTATGAACAATAGAGCTAGAGAACCACCAAGACTTCAATGGCTGAACTCCATTAACATTGATTTCAAGACCATAAGGGTATGTAACTGGCAAGTACTGGAGACATTGGGGAACTTCTTGGGAAACTTCTGGAAAGGCCCATCCTGGGTTGTTGAGTCAACGATGATGAGGATTTTACGGATAATCCATTTTAACTTTACAGTTTCTTTAGTATATTTCTATTTCAGTATATTTCTCTCAACATTTGAATTTGGCTTTTTAGCAATTCGCTATACTTAAACTTTCAGATTATTATAATTATCTAAAAAGTAAACCACCAAGATTTTAAAAATGCATCATTTGATTGAGAAGTCCTCTATAAAAAAATTATACTTCAGATTACCATCACAGATTACGTATAAGAAAATTTGATTTTAATTAAATTCAAGTATTTTTTATACCATTAAAATTAAAGCAACAGTTTTGAGATTAGAAATCACTGTTGCTTTTCGTTATTTTTAATTTGCTTAAAAAATTTGAGATTTTTTTTGTGCTAACTAATATTAAGAAAATAAAAATTCAACGGTTTGTTTGAATACATCTAAGAATTTTAATTAAGACTCGTTTAAGACCAGTTTTATTTTTTTTTCATTTATTTGGCCTTAAAGCCTTAAATATCAGTCACCTAATTGAAATTTCAGGTTAATTTGCGTAACATTATTTCTTTAACGAAACTTAATGGTTCTATTACAAAAGAAATTGTTTTTGTAGTGAAAGTCTCAGTAATCGAGAAACGAATTTACATGCAGAAAAACTGAGGATAAAATGTTTTTGATGATAATTAAGACCCAATTAAGCATACTTTACTATTGTTCTTTCTTTTTGTATTAGGTTTTTAGAGGACCATTTGCGAACCGAATGATTCTGATTCCTCTTAGTTTAAAAGTGCAATGGATTTTTTTAAAAGCTTTATACTATTTTCAAAAGAATTCTGTTACAGTTTCTGAAACATTCATGTCCATTAGGTGATTTAAGTAAAGCTGTTATATTTTTTTTCAAAAATAACTGCGTATTTAAAATTCTAACTTTTCGATTAAAGATTCGTTATTTGACTTTGCTTTTAAGAATCTGTTTTGCAACATTCGTTTTTATCTTATTAAGTTAATGTTTTCCTGAGAGTGGAATTGGTAATTACATATTGTACAAAGTAAAGGCGAAGATGTAGAAAAGTATACAAATATATATTGAGCACATTTATTCCGAAATGGAAACATAATCTTTTAAAATTGAATTGTTTGTAAATTATTTTATCTCCAACTAATTTTCTAAGGATCTCACAATTAAGTGAAATTATATTTCTCTTATTGATTGCTGCGAATTTTGTGAAATTAATTTATAAAATTGTGTTAAAAAATTACATCTACATGTGTGTTACGTTAATATTACTTTTTGTCGCATATATTTATGATAAAAATTGTGATTTTCACAAACACCCCGCCATTCCTAATATTATATACAATCTATGACGTAAGCGGATCTTTTGAGAAAGATCCATTTAGACTATAAATAGTAGCCATTCACCGAAACTGAGTCAGTATTATTTTGGCTGTTGAAGAGGACGAGAGATGACTTATAAATAATCTTTAACATACCTGCATTTTATCTCATTGATAGTGTCTTAGCGTTGTTGATGTGAAAACCTAGTAGGATTTACTAAGCGAACTTTAGTGTTTTTCCAGTATTTCAAGAATTGTTTTTGTACAATAAATTTGCATCGCTCCTGAAGAACAGTCTTGCTCTTTGAGACTGATAGCATACAATCCTCGAACCAAAATATACGTAACAATATATATTTAGTATCCATCCACCAGTTAGCATAGTAGTGACCATTAGCTGGAACCACAAACATTCACTGTAACTGTGATTCCAGCAGACATGATAAGGCTGAGCGCAGAAGGAGAAGAATATAGAATGGACGTGTTGCGCGGATAGTTTTCCAGATGATGTCAAGGCAGCCATCGTCATCCTTTTTATTCTATTTTTATATTTCTGTTTTGCCGTCTTCTTTTTAACTTATTAAATGTTTAAAAATACGAAATGCTCTTCTGCATCTTCTTCATTTCCAACCGAGGGGACGTGTAAACCCTCCCCTTACACACACCACGACACACACACACAACACACACACACCACACACACACACACACACACACACACACACACACACACACACACACACACACACACACACACATATATATATATATAAATTAGCTATAAGTAATACCTCTAAATATAATTCGAAAAAAAAGAAGGAAAAAGAGAATAATTTGAACTAATATAATTAAGTTATGAGAAATGTTTAATTTTTTTTTACAAAACTTGTAGCAAATAAAACTTAACGAACATTAGATAAATACTGTAAGCAAATCAAATATAGCGCACGGAGGAGTATTAAAGCAGCAAATTTCTGTCAATTCGTTGCTTAAGCGAACGTTACAAATAATAAATTCTAACGGATATGATTGGGCAAATTCTACTAAAAATTCATGAATGATATAATGAATTCCTAAAATCAGGTTATTATTGATATTCATCAAAATAGACTGACATCTTGAACGTCATAATTAGCTCGAACAGCAAAATCGAAGCTTACTTAAACCACACAAACACTCAATGACGTATTAACACGTCCCAAGTTGCTTTTAAAACATAATTAACACTATCCGCTTAAGTTTAGTAAGTACCAAAATACATAACTTTTGATTGGGACCAATTAACACATCGTTAGCTCTATCATACTCCTCCCAGATAGGTTAATAATGATTTATAGTCAAGAAATAACGTTTTCCTCACATTCTTGTTCTTTTGAAGGTAATTCCAAAGAACTTTTCAAATGGATTCCACTCGATCGCCCCAACGTCCCCCTCCAAGCGGAAGAAGGGATAACTGCTCGTCTGGCAGCTATTCATTTTGAGGCCTTCCAGATAGATCGTCGCCCATCCTTTCCTAGATTTGCACACAACACGGTTGGAATCAGTTCCTCACCCCCAAAGCACCAACTCCTTCCCCCCTCCCTGCTTTGAATTTAGGACCTGAGTGCATTCACACTCGAATGCTCACACCAACTTTTCAAATTAGGTTCTCTTTCATCCGCATATTTTTTATTCCCTTTCTCTCTGCTAGTCCTCTTATTCCTTCCTCAAGGAAAGGAAGCGATAAGGCGAAACTCAGACTAGAATTCGCTAAGTATTTTTTATATCCTATTTTGAATTTCTTAGTTATTGTTGTTCTTTTTTTTTCAATTCTGCTTCGTTTTCTTGTTCTTTTTGGCAGCTTTCCCACTATGCTATATTCCCTCATTGCATAGCTAAGGATTACCTGGATGGACGAAGAAAAAAAAAATACGACGTAAAAGCTGTTTTCAGAACTGATTTTATTATTTTTTCGTTTGGTTGAAAAAGAATTTATGAATTTATGATTTTCTTTTCAGAAATTAGAATGAGACTGTATTTGCATTTCGTATTTGTCGTTCGAGTTGATTTTGTTCGAAAATCATCTTGTATACATTTGACAAATACACAAAGTAAATCCGATTCAGAGTGGTTTTTCTTAAAAAAAATAAGCATAAGCAAAAACTTTGATAGTAGGCTATCGATTATTTTTTTTAAAGAAGTTCAAGAAGTATATATATTTTTATGTCTTTTCTAGTACAATAATTTGAACCGTTTCCTTTCTAAACAAATTGTTCTGACCTCATTATTATTAATTTTATTTTTTTAAATAATCTGAAATTTTTATTTAGTTCCTTTATTTCTACATCTATTGCTAATATATTATATTTTTTTAAATATTCATTGGACATAATTATATTTTAGACATACATTGAGACAGAGAGAAAATTGACTTCACACTGTACAGCAACACGAGATTTATTGACGAACGACCTCATAATTTTGGACCATTTTCAAGTGACAAGATCGACACCTGAGCTGGCACCCCTCTCCTAGCTTCCACACTAACTCAACGAGAGGATGTTTGAGCCTCGACAGTTGTAAGGTGCAGTCTCTGGAGGGTCTTCAATGGCACTAGGTTCAAACTTAAGCACGCTATGAATGAGTCCGTGACCTAGACCGCAAGGTTTTCACAGCCTGAACATATATCTAGTTTTACACAAAAATACAATGTTAAAACATCTGCATAGTCTATATGAAACTATAAAAAAAAGCATTTAAATATTTAAAATAAATTTATGAGTTACATTTTCCTTAAATATTGCTTAATAATTATTTAATTGTATTACTCTTATTAAATCCGTGCTCGTTTTAAATTATATATGGTAAATAAATAAATAATGACGACTCCTTTGTTATTATTTTGTGTCATTAAAGCGGTGAGAAATAGATGGAATTTTCTACTAGCTTTATTAAGAAAGTTAATCATATATTTCTCTATTACATTGAACTGGAATTCTCTATTTAAAAGCGTGTCTAAAAATTTAATTACCATCCTTACTTAGTTTGATCACAGACAAACTTATCATAAATCTTAATTAAACTGTAATTTCAACAATGTTTCGTGTCTATATAAAGATTACATGTGGAGAGTTTCTCATTTTGAGCGAGATCCTTACAACATCATTGCTATAATTCCGGCAACATTAATTACACTGCAGGAAAATTCATTAAAAACAATTTAGCAAAATGACTGGTGAAATCTCCGAAAATCTCTTTAGAAAGGAAAAGCCCCTTTCCGTCCATGCAGAAATGAGATCAAAACATTCGATAACATGCGACGAACCAATCTCAGGAGCAAGATACTCTCGGGCAGTTCCCAGATTTCAAACCATTATGATCAGGCCTGTTTGCTAATGATGCGTTGATGCGCGGATACTCCATCCTTCTCTACCCCTGTCCCTGAGCGTCACCCCCTCAATGAATGCATCTTCTTATCGCTCCAGAGAAAATAGAACTCTGCTCAATAATCGGTTTTAGAATAGCGCTGGGGAATACCTGTAATTAAATCCGGATACAAATTGAGCTCCCGTTGTAATTAGTTGGCACTGAAAAACAACCTGAAGCCTGGTTTTCTCATTAACGAGGACCAGGGAGTGTGCAGATGGCGATGAGGTTGGAACAGATATCGTGGCATGCTTCAGTGGTGCAGATTCCGTTTTCTGTGGGTTTTATTTACCTGCGAATGATAAGTGGATCGATGGTTTTTTTTTATTATTATCCCCATTTAGTAAAGGGTTACCATTTATTTTAAAAAGGATGAAGGGACATCATTTGCATATTTAAATATGGTTTGACAGTAATTTTTTAATGAAGCTGTATATCATATGGTAGGGTTTGCTTGGGAATAATAAAATTGCTACATTTATCATCAAAGTTTGTATTTGTTTTTCATCCACAGTATTTTTGGTGATCTATAAAATGATTTTAAAACTAAGTAGTCTTTATATACTTAAATAAATATTAGGATCATTGTGTAAGGGAAGATTAAATTTTAAAAATATGTTGCTACGTTTAAGGTATTCGACTACGTTCGGAACCGTGACTTTGCAAATACATATAAATGGATAATATTTATGTTTAGTGTCACTTAGATTAGAAATGTACATAAAATTGTTTTAAGAATATTATTACAATAAAAATTATTTAAGTACAATATTTTGACAAAAATGAACATAGAATGACCCATATTCAAAATATTCTCCTTTTGTAAAAAATGCTTCTATTATAATAATATTTTGCCTGTATATAGCTCATACCTCTTTACAGAGGCTGAACTAGAATTTTTAAAATATATAGCATAAAAGTGGGTTTATCCATGTTTTACGACAACAGCGGGGAGAAATTTTAAGAAACAAACGCCGATAATTATTTCAATGGGTTGCAACTCTGAAAATAATGTGAAGTTTTCAAAAAAAAAATATTTCAGACTCTCTGGAGAGAGAGATGTCTTTATTTTATATAAGCAAAATATTATTATTTTAGAAGTATTTTTTTATAAAAGGAGAATATTTTTAAAAAAGGTTATTCTATGTTAACTTTTTGCCAAAATACTGCATTTACATGATTTTTTTTTGTCAAAATGTCTTTAAAACAATTTTATACATGCATTCTAATCTAAGTGACACTAAATATGATGAAAATGATCCCTTTATGCGCTGTTTTAAAGTCCTGGTTTCGAGTGTAGTTGATACCTTAACGAAAGAGTGGAATACTATTTTCCTTTTGAAAGCTTAGAGTTATCTACTCATGATAGTTTCACGAATTCCAAATACTTAATGTAATGGGGATTTTTAATAATTTCCTTAAATAGATGAATATATCTGTAATAAAAATGTATGATTCAGTTGTAAAACGTTTTCGTTTAAACTTTTTCATTCCGTTGAGTATTTTTTTTTCCTTTTAAATGTAATAAAAGAAACATATTGGATTATATTATATGTAAAACAAATTCACATGACGATTTTAGTTGTTGGTAACTATAATTTATTTACAGCTAAATTTTTAGTATTTTTAAAATTATATTTTTCAAATAAGAATGAAATATAATAAAATCACTGAGAAAATATTCTGTTTATATTTTTCATTCCTGTGGTTTTTTCTTTCAATTATATACCAGAATCATAACTTGCTAAAATACAGCTAACGTCAGCTGTTTATTATATAAATAAACGTAACAAAATGCACCTCATGCAAATGAAGGACCAATCGAAATTTGCAAATATTCGGATTTTGTACAAAAGAAGAAATGCTGTTAATGTTATACTTGAAATGTTAGATTATGTGTCTCTTTTGCACACACACATACACATTTGTTCTTCAAAATCAAACAATTATAAGCTACTTATGAGAAAAATTGAATATGTTTAATACATTTCCAATACCATTACTGTAAACAGAGTGAAATGTATTTTTAATGTTTCAATAGAAATTATTTATTTAATATGATGATCAGCATTGTTCGCTTGAACTAATAAAAATCAAATAACTTAGTAGGAAACCAAATTAACATTGTAAAAAAGCTTAAATTTTATGCATGTGATACACTTTAAGATTTTCTTAAAATATAAATATACATTCTAGCAGTCACCGAATTATTATGTCATCTTGCACGATGCTGAAATTTTAAATATTAATCAAAATGACAAGTGATCAATCCAAAATCTTAAAAAATCTATTTAGTTCAATTCATGTATACCGTACTTATTTGAATCTATAAGCCAGTGCTTCTCAAACTTTCAATACTGGCGCCCCCCTTTTCAATCACAATTTTTATCGCGCCCCCCCTTCCCTTATACATAATAATTTACTGAATGCAATAATAATGCACTTTTACGATAAAGCAACAATATTTATTATAAACCGTACAAATTCATGACATAAGTATTAAATTTTGTATATGTTACTTTTAAACAAAAAAAAGTTAAGTAATAGGATAATTACTAAGTTATTTTTCCTTTCTCTGATTTTTTAATTGGAACATATTACAAAATGCGGTGGTTGCTTAGAAGACAAAATATAGATATCAGCTAAATATAGAAAATTTACTCAGAAGGTCAATTTCTTATCTTAAAACTCCTTTCAAAAACTTTGCTCTGTAAGACAAGTCCATGGAAGTAGCTAATAATTATTAAACTTGTTCTTAATTTAGTATTAATTAATAAGTCATAAAATACTCTGTGCACCACTCATACATTAAAAGCAGTGTTTCTCAAACTTTCAATACTGGCATAATTTTTCAATCATAATTTTTGTCTCGCCCCCCTGTACAACAATAATGTGTTTACTGCAATAAAAATGCACTTTGAGAGAGAGACGCTAAAGTTACAATACGATCTTAATTATAAACCGTACAAATTAATACGATAAGTATATTAAATTTTGTGTATATGTAACTTTTAAGTAATATATATATATATATAAATATTAAGAAAATTACTTAAAATATATATATTACTTAGAATTATGTTATTCTTCTTTCTCTAATTTTTAAATTGGAACAGATCGCAAAATGATGTATTTAATTAAAGATTTATTTCCTTCAGCATTCATTTCTCAAAGTACAAATGTCATTAGAAAAATAGTCTAGTCAATGTCGCTCTCTATCATATCCATCACATCTGGCATTATAGGGTACGTTTGCGTGAGTCTGGGCAACCTATCGGACGTCTGCGCAAAACATGTAAAAATGCTTTTCCTCGTACAATTCCAGTCAGTTTTGGTCGACTCGATACTCCTATAGCTACCGAATCTAGCTTGAATGTACATTTTTTTAATTTCCACGTTAATTGTAATTCACGGTAATTAAGTATTTACGGCAGTAGATTAAAACAATATCATACATACATTTTTAAGTCGTAAGCAAACATTCGACCATAATAAAGAATCAACAAGTACACAGACGAACGAGCATGGTTCCAAAAATTAAATCAAGGCGATCTTCTCAAAAATACTTAAATTTTGGATTTACCACTACTGAAGTGAATGATGGAAAAAAAGCCCCAGCTCGATATGTGTTAAAACTTACAAATCTGTAGAACAACATGTGAAAGTTGTTTTTAAAACATGTAAAATCATTTAGCTATGTTGGCAAAGAATTTTAAAAAGTATTTTCTGGATGAGGACAGCTTGGTAGCAAGTTACGAGTGGATTAGGGATTTATTTCAAGATACTCCAGAAGGGCTCTCAACCTCCGAAGAAGAAATCTTCATAGATTTCACATCCAGTGAAAAATTAAAAGGCAATTTTGTAATAAATCGCTCTTTGAATTTGGGGTAGAGGTGGATGAGGAATTATCTGTACTGAAAACAAAAGCACTTCGTATACTATTACCGTTTTCAACATCCTACCTTTTTCAAACCGGATTTTCTGCAGTGGATGCCTTGAAGACAAAATACAGATCTCAGCTAAATATAGAAAAAAACTGTTTAAGTGTCAATTTCTGATATTAAACCTTCCTTTGAAAAAATTTCCTCTACAAGAAAAGCCCGTGGAAGTCCCTAATAATTATTAAACTTGTTCTTAATTTAATAATAAGATTGATTGATTGAATATTAACGTCGCACTGTTCAGCTGCACGAGGGCTTTTGACGACGGACCACGTAATTTTGAACCATGATCAAGTGACGTGGATGACACCTGAGCTGGCACCCCTCTCTCCTAACTACCACACCACACCAACGGGAAAACGTTTCAACTCTCAACAGATTTAACGTGCATTGCTGCCCTACACGGCGGGTCTTTAGTGGTACTGGGCTCGAACTCGTGAAAAGGCAAGCCACGATCCGATACCTATACCACTCGGCTACCGCGTCCAAATTCAGTAATAAGAAATTATTTATAAAATACCTTCTTCAGTACTGATACATAAAACGTATACTGGCTGAAACACCGACTCTTCGCACGAGTTCATTTTTTTAAAAAATAAAACATTATTCTTGATATAATAGCTGAACTGTAAGGAGAGTAAAACTGTGTGCACGACATTGTATACAAAAATGTAAAATGATTTTTTTTTAGATAAATGCTATAATTGTAAATAACTGTTTAAAAGAACTGTAATTTTAAAACTCACACAATTAGCATTTAGAATTAATGTTAAATTATGAAAAAGAATATAAAATTCCGATGAAGAATAATTGTGTTACTTTTTAACATTTAAAGCGAGAAGACTTCAAAATGTTTTAACCCGGGAGCAGGCGCGTACTCGATACTAACATTAATGGTAGTGGGGGGGGCTCAGTCACCCCAATCATTTGTTTAGAATTATTTTTACTGTACACGATACAAATCGGAATTCTAGTGAATATTTTAGTTTATAGAAAGTATACTTACCTTCTTTCAAGGACTATTCAATTATTTGATGATTTGAGAAAAAATCCAATAAAACTGATCTAAGATGATTCAAAAGTACAAGACCATAATAAATGA
Organism: Trichonephila clavipes; assembly: GCA_019973935.1. Classification (NCBI taxonomy): domain Eukaryota; kingdom Metazoa; phylum Arthropoda; class Arachnida; order Araneae; family Nephilidae; genus Trichonephila; species Trichonephila clavipes. Next base: position 174,528 of record BMAU01019948.1, on the reverse strand, counting down.
CGCAAATCAGACCCTTTTCAATTATCCTACAGAAATGTTAAACCAATCAATTCTTTTCCAAATATCGCAAAACTCAATTATTTACAATTTCCCTAAGCGAAAAGCAAACGCATAAAAGATGGGAGGGAACTAATATTGATAATACCCATACCATAAGATTGAAGGCTAATCAAATGATTAGCAAACGTACTATGCAGCCTGGCTGAAAAGTGAATCATGACTTCCTTATCTTTTTCTACAACTAATGTACAATATTTCAATAATAATTACAGTGGTGAATTGTTTATCTTCTTAGAATTTTTCTCAGTGTCTGGGTTTCGTTTTTCTTTTAACGAGTAATATTTTATGTTAAAACGTTATAAAAAATCTCTCATTGAGGAAATACAGCAAATAAAACAAAATGTTTTTTTTTTAATTTGGTTTTGGGATCAAAGATAGCTATTTGATGACGAAAAAAAGCCAGATAATAAACATAAATTATGTCAGTGTTGTTGTGTGTATTTTTTTTATTATGGAAGAAAGCATTTTGTTTTACTTCTCTTTCCGGTTATTTTTGTAAAAAAAATCTTTAAATTCTCGATACGCTTGCGCCCCCCGGGCGCCCCACACTTTGAGAAACACTGATCTAAGCCATAATTTTATTTCTATGTTATTGCTACTGAAAATCGAGTGGGGCTTATAATCGAAGGCAAAAAATTTCTTGGATAGGGGAAATTGAATATGGTATTTTGATGCTTAGAGCAATAACAGTTTCAAGTATATATTTTAAAGTTTTTAATGCTAGTAAAATAAATTAATTATTCACTACTTATTATATCTCTTTTGAATTTTCGTAAATAGCGGATACTATGCACTATTTTTTTATTTTTTCACAAAAACTTACTGTCAGTTGGTGTACGTCTTGGAATTTATGTGGCGGCTGACATTCGAATCCATACATATTAACTCTCTGTATTTGACTGGTTACGGTTCTCAACCTTTTTTTTTAACATACGTTTATTATATCTAATCTTCAACAATTTTCCATATTTTCTAAGAAATAATCTAAAAACTACATAAATGTCTTTGTCAATAGGTAAATTTACATATTTTTAAATAAGTTAAAATAAATATTTTTAAAAAGAAATTAAATACATTACCTAAAATTAAGTTTTGTTATAATTTCTTTCCATTTTTTTTCAAACATCGGAAAAACACTTTTTAGTTGCTAGGGCATTGTAGGAAGCAGTTTCCGAAAAAAAACTTGAACAGTGTAACAATTAAAAGTATTTTTTGTTAAATATAATTTTTGCCGATGCTACATTTCAGAGTTCCTCAATGAAATATAAAAATACGGTTTAATAAAAACTCTTGAAAAAAACTGGATAAATAAGCTGACATTCAAATACTCAATCTTTCTTTTTAAATTGGCACAAAAGCTTTCAAAACCAGAGGAAGATTTTGATAAATAATCGGATATTCCCTGTACATTTCTCTTTTTGAATCGTTCATTCAAGATTTCTTTTCTTAAATTTTTTTCGCACTTATCAATTATTATTAACATTGCCGACAAACGTCTGTTTTTCTTTAACAATGAAAAAACAGAAAAAGAAAAAACCCTGTGTTTTTTTCTTGACACGTAAAGCATTTTTTCATTCTAAACCTGGATTTTATATTATTTCATTGTTGAAAAATTCATACATATCGTGATGTAATAATTATTTTCAATTAAAAAATTATAATGTAAAGGAAGGTATTTGCTGAAACATCCATTCTGATTCAAAAGTAGAAGCATTCCTTTCTTTTTTTGAATTTATTGGTTCAAGTAGAAAAAGTCTAGAAACCATAACATTTACTTATTAACGATGAATATATTTTTTTCTATTATGTGAAAAATTTCGATGAATGACAAATGATAAGAGTACTTAAAAGTTCTCCATGATCTAATATTGATTTCTCTTTTAAAGAACTTGATGTGATTAGAAGTAATTAAACTGGTTTAAAAAATTATGCATCAGGGATTATGCGTCAAACTGAATTGTAAGTTAGGAAATGCTGCAGTTTTACATTACATACAAAATAGCTGACGGAATTCGGTTTCCTTCAGGTATTTAGTCATTTTGATAGTGTTACCCAATGATCTAAATAATTTAAGGAACCGAACGCAATCTAAAAAATTTCCATTGGTTCATCTTGAGCATTTTGTGCGACTGCTCTATTTTTTTAAGTTGACACAATAGGGCTCCACAAGGATCAGATATACCTGCTTGGTATTTCTGCTGCCATAAAATCAGATTCAATTTCAGAAGATTTGATACCTCGGGACCCTGATACATTTCTACGTGGTCGAAGACCAAAAAGAGATTTCAAAGAATACGTGAAATTAGAAAAACGTATAGATGAAATAAGAGTTTCATTTGCTGAAGGGGACACTGTACGATTCAATTGACCAAACTCGGTCAAAAAATCGAATTTAATTTTTTAGCCTAAATTATTCTTTCTATAACCTCACAAAATTTGAAAGCTCTAAACTTAAAAAACGTAGATTTCACGTTCGTTTATATTCACATCTGTATGGCAAATCGAAACTTTAAACTGACTTATCTCAGAAAAATAAAATAAATAGTTTGTCTTCATTTAAAATGCTACGGCTGTTTTTTCTGTTGTTCCTAAGGCTTTAAATTTTTTTTACCTAATGAGAATTGTACATGTAACAAAAGTTGGTATGCATTTTTAAATCAAACAATATTTATTTTTTTAAAAATAATTGAACTCTGAATTTATACATTTTTAAGGAAGTTTCAATAAGCATTCATAAAAAGAAGTATTATATGGATACCAATTACGTTAACGCAAAACCCATACCAACTTTTATTATACATAGTTTGACGTACTTGTAAATCAAATTTCATGCATGTACGTACATTTTTGGAGGGGAGGAGTAGCATTTTAAAATCACTTCGCACATTTTTCCTTAAAAAATTACATGGCTAGCCTTTTATGAAATTCTGAGCACAAAATCTGTTTAACATAGTATACATACATAGGAGGCAACCAAACCAATTTTAAAAATCCATAAATTAAGAATTTGTGCTTAAATACGTACCATGCCCCTTAAATTTAAAATTCTATCTGGTCCAAAGTTACTTTACGTCAGAAATTTCACAAGTTATCCAAAAATAGTTTTCGTGCCCAGTCTATCAAAATGGAACATACTTTAATATCTACTTTAATCCATCAATACAGTAATTAAGTCAAACAATTTTAAGATTACTGGAAAATTTGATCCTTACAATAATTATAGATCTAAGGCACATCATGGTTCCGTATAGTGTTGAAATCCTGATCACGTTTTAGAAGAATGGCTCTTCAAAGCACATATTTTTCACAACATCAAAACTCTACTTTAAAGCTACGAACTACATTGATGTGATTTGGTGTGAATGTTACACTATTTTTTCTTCGATGTTGTTAAGAACAATCATTAGATCTAATACATATCGGAATATTGTTGTAACCAGATATTCAAAGCTTCCTCTACCACCCCCAACCAATGGAACATTGTTTCAAACTTGAGACTGAGGCATCTCGAAAAGCTTTTGGTACTGAAACAAAAGATGACATCATAAGAAGGGATTATTTATCAAGTTCAATACAGCTGTAATTCCTTCAAAAATTGGATTTAAAAATAAATTGTTTTGAAAAAATAAGCTGATAATTTTATAATTAACTGATAATTGTTCTTATATACCTGAGCAGTGATACTCAAATAAGTAATAATAGGATATGCATACACATTGTTTACAACTCAGCTTTTGCTTGTTCTCGAAGGTTGAGATGAAAAGTTACAAAATTTAATTTGCATTTTATAACCATTCTAGTTGCATTAAACAATTTGAGAAAATTTCTTTATTTATTGTGTAGCTTTATCTTAAATTTGTAAATAAAAATATTTATACTAATGACGGTATTTTCAAATAATGCGATAACGTTAAGATTTCTCAAGGGAACAATAATTCTTAAATATCATTGCTATTGATGAATTGACGATTCCTAAGATTACCCAAAATTGACTATCAGCAATATTTTAGATATACTCTCTGAAAAAAAAACAGAATTTAACTTGAATATTTTAAATAACTAAACAGTTTACTTTATATATATATATATATATATATATATATATATATATATATATATATATATATATATATATATATATATATATATATATATATATATATATATAAACTAAGGAACTATTTATTTGTAGTCCAGAAACTGACAGACATAAAATGAATTATTCAATAAATTTTTCAAACAAATAATCTACAAGATAAAATAATTCATTGCTAACAACATTACTTCTTTCCCCCTCAAACACATACACATATGTATATACATTTGACATGCATTGAATTACTTGTTATGACATTCAGTGTAATGGCTGTCAATAATGGGGTAAATAATAATATTCATAGTATATTCCCATACAATAATTCAAATGAGAATCTTTACAAAGAATTTTTTAGACAACTATTTTGAAATTTTAAGTAATCCCACGATTTTTGTGACATTTTAGCTAAATACTTTAGTTTTGTATCAATAATTGTGATATTATAAAATACATATTACCCCCAAAAAAGAGAAAAAAATGAAACTTAACACCTAAAAGTAACTAGATATCTCTAAATAAACAACATAGAACAGTTTTCTCTTTTTGTCACAGAACTCTTAACTTCGAAGATTATCTTGCAAGCCATCAATTACTGATATATAATATGAGTTTATAACGATGGCTATTATTGAAGAAAATTGTTGGTACGATTTAACTCGGATACATTTATTATTATTTTTATAAGAAATAAATCACTGTTAATGGTCTGGCTTAGCTCGAAAAGAAAAAGAATAATAGTGATTAACGAATAACACTAATAAAAACCTATAATAATAAGTCAACTCTCGCGAAGTTACAGTGTAACGTAAAGTAACTTCTTTCAAGATATCTTAACTAAGAGATGGATTATTTTTCAGATAACTTCCTTTTTTTTTAGTATCTGCAAGCACATTGATTTCAAAATAAGTGCTTGATGTCATGTAACGTATATGTAGAAGCACCATTGCAAATTTGCGATACATTGGACATTAAACATTTACTTCAATTGAGAAAGTATTTCGAAACTATTCCTAGGATTAAAAAAACAAATTACTTTTTCAATAAAACGGTAATGGGGGAAACATTTAATAACAGAAATCAATACTTTCGAGAATATTTTGCTATATATTGAGAAACGGTGCATAGATGCTCTAAAGATGATAGGTGCTAAAATGATCTTAGTAAAAAAAAAAAACTTTAAAAAAAGTAAAACCTGTTGAATGAGAGCTTTAGATTATTTTGTTTGCCCTTTAAGTTCAATTTAGTTTTGTAAAAATATTTATCTTCTAACATATATTTTAAATATAAACATATTGTTTTTATAAATAAAATATATAGTTTTATATACAAAAAATAAAACTCTCATTTTATATTACTTTGAATTGTCATACCAATTTTCATATTTGTATTATTTTTTTTCTTAATAGACGTTTGAAAATTTAAAGCGAAAGAAAACTCAAATTTTTAATTTAGATCTATTTATATGAAGTATAAATAAGAAGGATTTCAATAAGCATATATTTAGTATCTCAATTACTAGTATTTAGATTGCAAACGTCATATTAATGTAAATTAATTTGAGTGCATAATTTTTTATACTTGAGCTGTCATTTCGAAATATATTAAATATATAAATATTATAAAGTGAATTTCATAATATTATCAGGTAGAGCTGATTTAAGGGAAAATCTTTCCGAAGAAAAATACGCAAAATAAAAATACTAACAATAATGTTTCAATGAAGTCAAAACATCCTGCGTTTTGCATTTATTATTTCGATAATCTTGTACAGAATTATAAAATTAAATATTAGATTTCGTTAGAAATCATGGTTATTTTTTCCAGTGGCGTATGAAGACCTTTTTCAAAGGGGTATGAAGGCATTATATAAACAAAAGCGTTGCAGACATACATTTTTGGCATCTTAAAACAGAAATATTTATGAGCTTTTCTCATCTATTGTTCTATTGAGGATTAAATCTCTTCCTTTTTCTGTAAGCCACTATTTTTATTTTATCAGCGATTGATCATTGAAATATTTTTTTTATTCTTAGCAATTTGTTACATTCTAGAAAATATAAAATATCAACTGTAAATTTTAAAAAAAATTAAAAAAAACATTTATTACAAAATATATTTGAATTCTAAAGAGAAATGGTTTTATTATGTATTTATTTTTCTTTTCATATCATTACTCCAGTTGCTAATTAAAACAATTTGATAAAGGGAAATAAATACCATGAAGTAAACACATTTTCATTTGAAGAAAAATTTATTGAAACAATCGCAATCTATATAAACAAATATTATTTCGCGTATCCCTTTAATACTTATTGTAAGTAATTTATAGGTTTATTTGTTTAATCAAATGAGTGGATAAATATAAAAATGTTTCTATCCCAATCAACTTTTTCCCCTAATAAAGTCTTTTTTTTCGTTAATATTGTGGCTTGTATATGAAAGTAATATTTAAAGAAAAAACTAAATTCTAATGGTTGAAATGCAAACTATTAAAGATATTTTTGTATGCATACATGCTTTAAGCGTAGAGATTTCAAAAATGAAAGAATATCTTTTTATTAAGAGTGTCTATAAAAAGCACGAAATTTATTGTATATGTTACCGGCAAAGTATAAAATCCGGCATTCTATAGAATGCCTAAAACTAGCCGGCAATGTTTGAAATGATTCTTATTTCACACATTACCTAGGCATTCTATAGAATGCCTAATGAAAAACCGACAATGTATGAAATACGTATCCCATTCATTTCGAATATTGCGTGACAAGGCACTGGACTTTTAACGCTTGCCTCAGGCTCAGAATTTGTCAGTTGCATATTGTGGTTTGTTCGGGAGTGTAGAACTACTCACATTTTTACTTAAATTTATTCAACAAAAAATTGTTATTTCCAGCCCAGCATTAAAATGGAGAAGCAAGCTGTAGTGTTGGAGAATGAATCGTCGTCTATAGTAGGGGTCGGCAACCTATAGCATACGGTACAGTTATCAGTGGCACTGAGCACTATGAAACAAATTTGTAAATTTTTAGATAAATGGAACTTCATAAATTTGTAAATGGCCTTATTTGACAAACATCTCCAGCACTATGGACAGTTACGGAATTACGAAAAAACCTGAAAGATAATTCTAAAGATATTTTACAGCTATTTTGTAAGTTTTTGAATGTCATTGCTGGAGAGATGTAATTGTTTGAAGAGAGAAAATTGCATGCAATCTGTATATTTCCACTTTTAGTTATACGTATCTAAGTAAAATGCCTTTCCTCAATGAAAAATATTTCGAGTCTGAAAGAAATTGTTTAATCATGTAAAAGTGAAAGTCACAAATTACATCACATTTTTTGTGATATGAAAGTGAAGCCGCATTAAGTAATTTTTTTTTTAAATTTAACTGTAATGAAGGTAAACACTTATTTTTTACGTTTTCTATTTCTTATTTTAATAAATGTTTAAAAAACATAATATATGTACAATTTCGAGTTTGTTTTTTGTAAAATTTTGTTGAATAAGTGAGTAAGTGAGATTAATGTCGCACTGTTCAGCTACACGAAGGCTTTTGGCAACGGACCTCGTAGATTTGAAAGATGGTCAAGTGACGAGAACGACACCTAAGCTGGAACTCCCTCTTCTAACTACCTCATCAACGGGAGGACGTTTGAGCTCTCGACAGATTTAACGTGCATCGCTACCCTACACCGTGGGTCTTTTGTGGTACTGGGCTGAAACTCATTATTTTTGTTGAAGAAAGTTATATTTTGTGCTGTTTATTTATATTTTAAGAAATATTTTTCATTGATGTAAAATTAATGTGTGATAAACTTATAAATCTATATAATTTAACTCTATTCTCTAACTCTGCATACATTATCGCGGGAATAGAATTCTTTCAAAAATGCCCGACTGTGTGGCACGCTGAATCATAATTGGTAGATTGGTTTATGACATGTCATAGATATAAGGTTGCCGACCCTTGGTCCATAGGCCTGAAACAACTATTTGACGCCGAGCTGCCGAAAATTCGAGTTAAAGCTGCAAATAAGAAAAAAAAGTATTTTCTTAAAACTGAAATTATATACTTACTAAAAGTTAATAACTCATGTACAATATGCCAAAATGACTACTGAAAAGGAACCTAGGGTATATTGGTCACTGAATAGCTATGATGTGATGTTAGGGGGGAAATAAAAGTAAACTCATGTAACATGTTAAAAAAAGGCGTCGGTACTATACAAAATGATTCCCAACAACCGATCCGTGGATCAAATAGTATCGAGCCACTCAGGAAGTATTACATTATTTCTATTTTATTTACTGGGGTGTATTTCTTTAGTGTTGTTACACTTTCCAAGGAAGTCACTTTATATTTCATCTAAAATCATTTTATATATTTCACGTAAAATCACTTTATATTCATTTTTGGATTAACTAAACTTTATTCTTAAGGCATGTTTAAATACAATTAAATTATTAAATCAAACGTTGACCGATCAGTGGGGATAAAAAGGTTGGGAAGCACTTCTATACAGTATTACGTCGGGGATTTTGAGTTATTTTACGTACTTCATAAAGCTCATTTGGCTATTGGACATGGAGGACGTGATAGAATTCTGAAAGATCTTTCAACCAAATACAAAAACGCTACATGTTATGATACTGAATTGTACATCCACATCTGTGAACCTGGCCAGAAAAAACAAAAAAAAAATTTAAAAGCATTATTGTGAAATTTCGATTTTTTTTCTGAATGCCAATATATTAGCACCTGTAACGAGAGGGAAATAGAATGGTTTCTATCGACTTGAAACTTCTGAATGAGTTTTAAAATAAGTATATATGAAATCAGAATTCACTTTGTGCCTTAAGAACTTGCTTATAATTAAAGATATTCATGACCATGAAATTCCTCTTTTGTCAGTTGCAATTGCTCATTCCAATGGAAGCAGCGAAGGATTCGTCAAACGTATGTGTAAAGCAAAGTACCAAAATAAGAATGATCTTTGCGAGTAAAATGTAATTCAAAATGGCATTCAAGCCTTCCATGTTGCAATAAGTAAGTTAATTTTTTATTTGAAAATTTTGTTTTTTCTAATGAAAGAAAAACATAAATGATGCAACTTTTTCCTTTATGTATCTTGAATAATTTTTAATAACACTGTCATTATTTTGTCAGAATAGCATTTGTATTTTTTAAAAATGTACGCTATTGATATAATAGCCTTATCATGGCCTTATTTCATACTTTGCATAGACAGCTTTGGTCATTCTACAGAATACCTAGGCATTCTATACAATGCCAAGGCAAAGTATGAAAAAATTCTCATATTTCATACTTTGCCTAAAAAAGTCAGGCTTTATATAGAATGCCGGCATTTTATACTTTGCCGGTAACATATATATATATATATAGGCAGAAATAATAAATAACTATAAACATTTTACTAAATATTGCTTAAATCAGAAATCCCCAATTAATTTTATTAATAGTTATATGAATAAAGCTATTCAAAATAGTAAGGATTAAAAATTCCGAGATTGATAATAGTTTATTGTTATAAACTTACATATTTCAAAGTTATAGTTATCTCCATACTCAAATATTAAATAAAATTACTTATTATTATTTTATTCATATATATTCTAGTGTTACTTAGGTTATGGTAATTTGTAACACTCTTATTAATTTTTATTTCCATTCTTTTTACACTTTTATCAAGTGCTGTATTTCAGCCATTCACATGCTCTGAATCTGCATTAGGGTTCAGAATCTGGCAATAATTTATTTATTGCATTCATATTTAGCGCGGGCTCTGCATTTTTAAGTGCAATTTTAAGGTAAGTTACCTCTATCTTGTAATGGATTTAGGTATTCCTATCCATTACATTCTATTGGTTTTTGCTCAGTTTTATTTACATAAAGGGAGAATATTGGCTGGCCAAAAAACATGTTCTCAACCCCACTTTTATATAAATTATTTTATTTATTAGCTGTCCTAAGTCAGCAATGTTTATAATACTCTGCAGAATCAATTTTATAATTTTTAATCTCGGCTGCTCATGTGTCCTTCATTGTGTGATTTTCCTACTGTCTATGTGTTTTTAGAATGTGGTTTTTGGATGTTATCTCTTGTTTGTGTAGAGAATAAGACTATATATATATATATATATATATATATATATATATATATATATATACCTCATAGAAATGAAGCCAATTTGCTAAGTACTTCAGATTCATAAAATGATTTTTGAAAACCCACGAAATTTCGAAACATATTTTTTAAAAAGAATTTTTTTATTTTCTTATAAATTAATAATTTTCAAAAAACAGTTAGAGCAAAATATTTAATTTTCAACATTAATATGCCAAATTACGTTTTATAAAAGCTAATTGTACGTTAATGCGGCGGAGAAATAGTCTAACACTGGAGGTTTTCTTAGAATCAGTAATTTCATCTTGTTTGTCTTAAAAAGTCGTAAAAGCCATGCCTACCAATAAAAACCTGTGATGAAGAATAATTACCGTCGGATATAGAACAGATAACCATTCATCCATTGATTACCTCACCAGTTGGAATTGGATGCTGGAGCCTACATACTTCGCGTGAGAACTCTATTCGTTTTTTCACACTCCTTGACCCACGTAAGGTCAAAGGTTGACTCCCCCCCCATTTACGTGTGGAAATTGTTTTCTTCTGCGCATTTTACCTCAAAAAACTAAGCGACCATTGGGCTCTCTTCTAAAAATAATTACTTTCTTCTCATGAAATCGGTGGGAAGTGATATCCGCCGCATTTTTGTATATATATATATATATATATATATATATATATATATATATATATATATATGTATACATGCGTGAGTGTATATGTATTTGTACATGTGTAATTTAGTTTTGACACAAAAGGGTTGTGTTTATTTATAAAAATATTTTTTTAATCCTATTTTCATTGAAGAATTGGCTAGTTTACGAAAATAATAAATTCGCACAACTATGCTTTTATTTGTGGAATAATTGCTCTGTGCGCAGATTATTTCAAACAATTGAAAAAAAAATTATGCCTCTTTTAGTGTTCTACAAGCTGAAGTTATAATTATTCCTCTTATCCATGTTCATTAGTATATAAATATGGAATATATTTTGTAACAGAATTTTTTTTTATATTTCATCTTAATAAGTCAATACATTTATTGAAAAGAATATATATATAAGTACTGAAAAGATGGAAATAAATACAATAACTTACTAATTAACTCAGCAAATTAATTCTTCCTATTCTCTAAATTTTGCTTCAATGCAAATATTTGAATAAATATATGTTTACGCAAGTAAAGAGAGTTACTTAAGCATGTTATTCATTGCTTATTTTTTCAGCTAATTTTAAATTAAAAAATTCTTTACTATTATTTTAAATTGATCCCCCTCAAAAATTTTATTTTTTCAAGGGTTTTTGAAGTTGTAATTTATTACAGTTTTTTTATCCTTATGTGATCTATTCTATTCAATATTTATTGTTTAAAAGCATTTTAAATAAATTTTACTAATTAAAATATGGTAGAACATATCACAATTTTCATTAATGGCAGCGTTGTAAGAAAATTGTTGTAATAATATTTTGTTTGAATCAACATAAGTATCAAATTACTAATTAGATCTATCAATGTAAAAATGGATTTAAATGGAAATTAATATTTTTAACATTAGTTTTTTTTTTCATTTTTTCAAGTATTTTTCAATGAATGTGTTTCATTTAGGCAAGAAATGTAAAATTAACTAAATAATATTTTCAAATAAATTATGAAAATTCCTTTTTTAAGTTACTTTTATGAAAAATGCGAATTTCCGAATGCCAAAAATTATCATGTCCAAATGAAAGTTTTTAACGTAACATAAAAGAAAAATAAACTTAATCTAGACTTTCCAGTTTCTCCAAAATGTAAATGATATACTTAGAAAAAAAATTAAATTGTAGCAAATGGTTCAAGGAAAAATTCAAATAGATTACGTTATTGTTTCAAAATACATGTGTGTAAATATTTTTTGAATTTTTCTCTTAATTCAGTATAGTAAGTTTTAATCAACAGAGGACCAGGGTGTTGTGAAAATTGTTTTCAAATTTTTGTTATACGAGCAAAAAATATTTTTACAAATTTTTTGTAAAATAGTGTAAATAATTTGCTTTTGGATGTGTAAAGCGTTTATATTATTCTGTGTTACAATTATTTTAAGGGATCCGGGACGTTCTCGATGACACAAAATGAGCAAAATTTGGCTTTTCGAAAGAACATTATTTTCAAAAACAGAAAGACTCCATAAATAAAAAATTGTGTCATACAATCTATGTACTTTTCTTAATATACTACACCATAAAATTATTAAATATATAAAATATTTTAAGAAATATAAGGATTCGAAAAAGTACACACCAAAAGAAGTTTTCGGATACATGGTGCTATTTAGGTACATGTATCTTTCCTTTTATGACATATAACACCACAAAACATGCTGTTTTAGTTATAAAATTGTACTTTTATTTAAATGTAATAGTTCTTTTCATATTTCCTTGCTTAGAAATTTTTAAAAAAAATTTGAATTTTGATTTTTTGAAATTTTGATAAAATTGGCAATTTTTTTTAGAAATTGAACAATAAAAGTAAAACTACTAACTTTTCAGAAATAAATTTAGTAGCTTTAAATACATCATCATGATACAAAAGCTCATACCAAGTTTCATTAAAATATAACAAATAGATTTTTCTACACATGTACCTAAAAATTGAAAAAAAACCATTTTGAGAAAATTGAAAAAAAAACTAAATAAAATGATACACTTACCTAAAATTTAAAGTCTAAAATTTTCCAGCACTGTACTCATCTTGCATTGAATGTTCTAAAGCATCCTGTTTTCTTTTAATTTGCCTTTTTGTTGTCCTGGCTTCTTTGGAAGCTTTTTGAACAGCCATCTCAGCTTCACAAATTCTGACGTAGTCAATTTTACGAAGGCCTTCACAAGTGTTGATGCCTGGATTGATTTTTAATGCTTTTAATATTTCAGTTCTTGCATATGCACCTTCATTGAAGCATATAACCGCGTCCATAACACCCATTTGCAAAGTTCTTTTGCTTACAAATGTTTTTTTCGGCACACGATTCCATACACAGTTATTAAAGCTTTCGTTGGGTTCTGAGTTCGGCCATGCAAACATTTTAATAACAGTTCTTTTGCAGTTAAATCTCTAAAAAAATTTTTAATTTTAAAAATAACTGCATCTGGGAGGAAATGTTTGTGGGTGTATTTTTCACCTGATACAATGCTTTTATTGTACCCGCACCAACTTTCTTCTCCCATAGGGCACAAAGCATGTTGTGGACTTTCATCTGTCGACGGTTTATGGAAATATATTGCCCAGATGGATTTGGACATATCTGCGACTGATTTTCCAACATTTTTCTTATGGCTAGGCCATAATATTTTTGCAGCAGAAGAATTTCTGCATCTGTCAGCCTTCCTCGTCCAGATATCGGTTTGTTGTCTGACAGCTTGGTGGATTTTAAATTGTTCTTTAGGGCTCTCAGTCTTGCTCCCATCATCTTTTGGACGTGGCCGATGCACTCTAGTTTTTAAACAGGAAATTCATCACCATATATGTTTGATTCTTGAACCCTTAGGAACCCCTTCGAATCTCCATCTCCAAGGTACTGAACATACCGAACATTGTAATTTGGTAAGGAGCGACTGAAAATCCGCAATGCTCCTTCACTCTCCATTCCCGCACTAAATCCATGATAGTTTACCTGGCAATTATCACAGGTTTTGTTCGTACTTTTGCATTCAAAACAATATTTTGAAAGGCACTCAAAATCAATTACTTTTCCATTATCGAGAGAAGTTGCCGTTACAACGCCATTCTTCGAAGTGTGTCCTCTTTTCTGCCAGGTCCCATCAAGAGCAATTGCTATGTTCTTATTGTGTTCATTTTCAATGACAGCTTCATTAATGTGCTGTTAAACATTGAACGAGATGAAACAGTTTCCAACGCTTTAAAAATTGGCGTATACAATCTTTCAAATTTAGCTGGAGGAGGAGGTAAGTTCATCAGTGCACAAAATATCTGAGCTGCACTTTTACCAATTCCAATGCACCTCATGCCATAAACAAACCTCAAATTTACTTCATATCCATCTGACACGGTATTTGAAGTCATTGAAGTATGACCAGAACCACAATACTTGCAAGTTGCTGACACACTAGTCGCAAGGCCTTTGCGACTACTTTTATTTTCAGCAACATCAAAGCAGAAAGATTTATCAATATATCTGCATTTTGCAATATTGTTGAAAATATCATTGAGCATATTTAAGTCAATAATAACATACCTGCTTTGAGTATCAACTGAAAAATTATCTTCATAGTCCTTAAAAGATCCTTCACTCTTCTCAATTTTCTTTTTAGATGCACTGACATCAACTCGTTCACTCTCAGCATTTACTGAAGTTTTACTACGAATTAAACGACGTTTGACTTGGCCAAACTTTTTTGTTCGAGGCATTGTAGATGTTTAAAATTCTCGCAAATTACAAACAAATTGAATGTAAACAAAAAAATAGTATATAAGCAGTCAAAATAAGAAGTTCGCACTTCACGTGTTTGTAAACCAAGCACGAGGTAGCAAAACGTTCAAAAATCGCCCAGCTTGTGTATAAACAAGATTGAGTTGAGTAGTTATAGTCCTTCTCAAACCACAAGAATAAAATAAATAAATCAGATTAAGTGATATAAAAACTCCAATCTACATAAAAACATGCTTCGGTCAGCTGTTAGATGGGCGTGACAGTTGACGTGCAATAACGTAAACAAGAGGCGTGACAGCTGTTGCTTGCATTTTAAAACCGCAATTACTGGTATATTAAGTTTTAAACCTATACATGTTATACATTTTTGGAATCAGCATTAAATCTACTTTTTTTAAGATGAAAATTGAAAAATCGATTTTTTCAAGGCTTAAAACGTTTCTGTTTTCTTAAGTTAAAGTTGTAATATATTTGCAAGTAACGCCGTCCCTTCCGTTATAACGGCGATTCAGTGGGAACTTGGCAAAATCTTGGGGATAGAGCCAAGTTGGCGACATTTTTGGTGAGTTCAGAACCTTAGGATTTTTCTAAAAAATAGAGGAGTAATAAACTAATTCCACGATCTATGACGGAGGTGGATTTTTCTGGAAGGGTCCACCCTCCGAGCCTATAAATAGAAAATGCTCACCGAAACGAGTCAGTATTGTTTTGACTAGCCATTAGTAAGCTTACAGTGATCGTGATTACCGATTAGCTCGGCTATGCTTGTGAATAAACTTTTATATGCGTGTCTTTTAGACATTGATAATTTTGTCTGCGGGCTGTTAAAGGTATGTAGACATTCTGAGATTTATTCTGTGAATATTGCTGCTGAATCCAGTATTTCTTCGATTGGACTTTCGATAATAAATTCTCATCACTCTTAAATAACTGCCATGCTCTTTGTGACTGATTTTCATAAAATCCTCGAACCCCAATCAACGAAACAATATTTATTTTACAAATGCCATACACTACAACAGTGCTACTCAAAGTTTCAACATTCGCGACCCAATATTCAATCATTATTTGCATCGCCCCCAACCCTCATACAGTAACAATGTATTGAATTCAATAATACCATACTTCGACGCTAAAACTACAATACGACCTTAACCTCTGAAGTTCCAACGGCATATATTAACGTCTCGCTCAGTCAAAGCGTTAATTTCCCCGGACGTATTTATACGTCTTTCCAAAGTACGATCATTTCTGTGCAGTGATATCCATATAATTATTACGAAGGCTATGAATGCAATAAAATGACCTTGACAATGTTAGCGAAGGATTTACTTATTTCAGATTATTTGCTCTTTTTTATCCTTCACCCCTCATCAATATACTACATGCGCGCTCCTACGTGGAAAACGAATTCGAAAAATTTAATCGGCAGTTAAGGGATTAATTATAAGGCATACAAATTATGAAGATTGGTGTTAATTTTTGTACATAATTTTATACATGGCAATCCCATGGGGTCACTGGTAATTATTAAACTTGTTTTTAACTTAGTACTGTTATATTAATCACAAAATACAGAGTGTAGCACTGATACATTTATAAGTGTAATATATCAGTGTAAAAGTGTATTTTATTTTTTATTATATCAGAATGTATTTTATTTGTTTACTTTCAATAAATTTGTAATTTTTTAAATAATATTTTGTTTTTGACTTTTCATTTTGCTCGCATTCCCCTCGTAAGCCATCACGCCCCCCAAGGGGGCACGCCCCACAGTTTGAGAAACGCTGCACTACAAATAATACTTATATAATTAGTGCACGTACTTACCAATATTTTTCGATAACACAACCAAAACCATTTAGCGCAAATTACATGTCCAAATGTTCAATGGCCATATGCGGACCAGAGTCACAGAGAGTATAGTCAAGACAGTCGGCTATACCAGTTCGGTAAAGATGGGACTTCATACAGACATATCCTGCCAACAGTCTAAGACGAGCTACAGAAACTTTTCTAGAATCTTCATAAACCCCGGACGGGTTCTCATTCAAAATTGCCCAATACTTGTCATCCAAAATCTCCACAGCTTCCAGGTTAAAATTATACTTGGAGGTCATGCTAGTAAAAACGAGTGCAAATTTAACTTACTAGAATATTTCAGAATGTGTACGTTTCTCTTTCTTGTCCAGTAAATGAAATTTCACCCAAATATTGATTTATTCATTATTCAATCTTTTTTATTTCAAAAAATGTTACTTAAATACTGGATTGTTTTTTTCAACAAAAATTATTTCTTCTAAAAAAAATCACGAATCATGTAAAACACATTTACCTGTTTCGTAAAAAATAAAACATTTAAGGATATAAACATCTAGCAAATTAGGTATATTTTTTAGTGATACAGATTAAATAAGTCACAAAACATTTTTTTTTTTTTTTTTTTTTTGCTTATGAAATACATTTCTAAACTTCGAAGGGAAAATTTAATTAGTTTTTTTTTATTTCCTCGAATCATTCAAAAAGTAAAAAAAAAAATAATGCTAATAAAATTTCTAAGCAGCCGCGAACCTTAAGTGTTCTCAGTTTTTCTCAAATAAGAAGAAAGAAATGAAAAAAAGAAATTCTAATCGAAAAATTAAGTATCTGCATCCAAAATATTCTTTGAAATCTCATTTTCGTAACTTGATGAAACTTATAGGTAAAAACCAAAAAGAGGAAAATTGTGTGAAATTGTTTCAGGAAGTAAATTTTTGAAAAATAAATAAGTAAACAAAAGAAGGCGGTGCACTTCTGTTATTCAAATATATCCCATCCCAGCTGATAAGGATAATTATATTGGAAGAAGTTAGTGGGGAGATGCCATTCTATAATTCGAAATAAAAAAAAGTGAACTTGAATCAGAGCCAACCCGAACGGAGGGTAGAGGGAAAAAAATAAATAAATGAAAATGTTCTGGGGTAGTATTTACAAGCATGATTAAATTTTTAGCCTGAAGCACAGTAAGAAAAAAAAATAAATCTCTTTTTTGTCGGCGTGTGTGCATGAGTAAAAGTAGATGAAACTTTTTGATAAAATGGTGGAAGAAGGTGGGGATTTTCAAAAGAACTATGTTTATTTTTTTGCTGTTTATTGCATTTTTAGATTATTTTTAACGTTGTATCTTGGGAAAATTTCTTTTCCCTCGAAAGATCTCAGACGGAAGTTTCAACGCTATTTGCTTCTCGCATCAAAGGAAAAATGCATTATTTCAGGAAACAGGGCTCATTTATTAAAAGGTTAAAAGTCATGAAGAATATGGGCGCTAAAACAAATTTCCACTTAGAAGATGACGCTGCACATTTATTTTTCTTCATTACGCTTTTTTTGAGTGAGGACGTCGCACGCGTCTCTCAGTGCCTTAATAGGGATTTTATTATTTACATTTTTAATACGTTTATGTGTGCTCAATTTACCGTCAGAGTATTAAAGACGTTGTTTATTTCTTGTTTTGCCTCGAAAGGCAAATGGAAAGAGAGAATATTTTTTCATGTGGAAAAAAGAACATTCTTAACTGTATTTTTTGCTGAATATATATTAGCCTGACACGTAATTATATTTAAAAAATTATTAAAGAAGATTTAAAAACTCGAAAATCATTTTAATGTTAGAAACCCAGTGGAAGCCAGAGTTTTTTTTTATTTAAATAAAAGTTACATCTTATATATTAAGGTTAATAAGAGCTATGAATATAAATGCGCTTGGAAGAGAAGCGTCTCGTTTCCCGTGATAATAAATAATTGGGATATGCTAAGACGAGAAACTTTCCTAATGTTCTCAATGTTAAATATTAAAGAAAGCAAATGATAACATTAAGCAAAATTGTGTGTTTTTTATTTACTTAAAATTTTATTATTTATCCATTTGCATTAGTGACACAGCATGTTTGAATTACTTGAAATTTTATTTCAATGTTTGTGGCACAAATTCATTCATTTTTTGCAATCAATACATCTAAAAATATACTTATGCATTAATTGTTGAATGATTAATGTGTGTAAACATAATTAAAAATAATTAGTAATTAAAAATATTTTGTGTTGTGATTTGTTCCATTAACAGAGTAGTGTAGAAATCGTCACTATAGTCAGGGACGTCTTAAGGCAAGGGCCAACTGGGCCCAGGGCCTCGGTTACAATGGGGGCCCTCGTCTTGTTCTCGACTCAGCCTTAATGAGATTATGATTCGAATAATTTCTGCGGTCAAATGTTATTTCCGTTTGTATTCTCCTAAAAACTGGGTATTTCGGAAGAGATGACAACTCGCTGTATGTAATGATCGTCGTCACTGTATAGGCTTAGGCCTACCGCCATACGCTATCATTATTCATTCAGTAAAAGGGTGGCAGTCGATCAAGCCGGTTTGTGAGACTATAAATCATGCACATTTATTTGTTTCGGGATGTTGTTTGCTCGAGTATTTGAAAACGTATACAATATGTACTGTCTACTTTTTTGTTTCATAGGTGGAGGCTTAGACTTGTGTAGGTGCCCAGAGCCTACTTTTTAAAAAGAAGTACTTTAGAAGTACTTTTACTTTAGTAAAGAACCCAGGGCCTACTTTTGAGTAGGGTTCAGAGCCTCAAGACATCTCTGACTATACAACACGTCACATGGCTACATTATATGAAGTCTATAATATGGATACATATTGTTGAGCTTTAAATTTTTCAACAGATTTCCTATATTGTAATATTTAATTTGTTCCCAAAAATTTATTTCACCCTCTGATATTGTAATTTTTTTGTCACTTCTGACAACATTAACTTCAAGAGAGCCCTTTTTTACAAGTAGTAATTTTCATGCATATGCTGCGAGCCTACTGAAAAAATTTGTGTACTACTCTTTGTACACGGTTGAACCATGCTATAAATATGAGAATGACATTAAAGTTTGATGCAAATTTTATATATTTGTTCTTTTCGTAGTGTTACAAATATTTTTCCTTCCTAAGTATTTTTAAAAGTAGAAAAAAAAAACATTTCATTCTATTTGTTAAAAAAGATGTAATAATATCCAATCAAATCTTTGTTTAGCATTCTAAGTGATTGGTGTAACAATATTGTTTTGTATATGATAAGATGAAAATGTAGCCTTGTTATAGTTTTTTTTCTTTTTAAAAATCACGCATCCCGTGAGATACCTTGAGGTGCACTTGGATTTTATAGCTGTTTTCAATTATATATATATATATATATATATATATATATATATATATATATATATATATATATATATATATATATATACTGCTGGACAATTGCTAAGGACGGATAACACTATCATCCACAGCAAGCACAAAATGAAAGGAAGCAAAATGTGGAAAATTACAATAAGTGCGGGATAGTATTAAGAAGAAGTATGAGTATGCAATTCTTTTTCCACGTCTGTTCATCACGTGATAGCGTTCATAAGAGCTTTAAAGGTTTTGACGCGTATGGACAGTTGTTGTTTCAAGTCAAAGTTTTAAAGGAAAGATTTAATAGACGAACTTAAAATTTTTGGCATGTCTTCCCGACATCACATAGATGATTTTATGCGTGGCCGAACTATTGGAAAGATCGAAGAAGGGCGAAAAATAACAGATGATGCCAAGGAGTTCGACATCGCTCACAGCGTTGTTTCACGGCTCTGGAAGTCATTTAAAACTACTGGAATGTGTAGTAGACGGCACGGGGGAGATCGTGTTAGAAGTACGACGCCTGCAGAAGACAGATATATCGTCCTATCAGCAAAAAGGAACAGGCGCACCACAGCTCAGCAGGTGGCAAATCAGTTTCTTGCTGCCTCAGGAAAGCAGATCTTCCGAAAAACTGTTGCCAGACGTTTGAGGGGAGGAGGACTAAACGCACGCAGACCTGTTGTGTGTGTCCCATTGACCAGACAGCACCGTACTGCCCGTTTGCAATGGTGTCGTGAGCATCACAATTGGACTGAACAGGACTGGGCATGCGTACTATTCTCAGATGAGAGTAGGTTCAGTCTGTCATCGGATTGTGGACGCCAACTGATCTGGCGCGAGAGTGGTACTGCTTATCGTCCAGAAAATATCCAGGAAAAGGACCGATATCCGACATGCAGTATCATGGTGTGGGCCCCGATCATGATCAATGGACGCACGCGCCTACATGTGGTTGCGAATGGGACTATGACGGGCCAACGATACATTGATGAAGTTCTACTTCATCATGTTCGTCCTTTCCGTGGTGCAGTCGGTGATAAATTTGTTTTTATGGACGACAACGCAACATGTCATCGAACACTCGCTGTTCAGGATTGTCTAGACAGCGAGGGTATTCAACGTCTCGTATGGCCAGCGCGTTCTCCAGATCTAAACCCCATTGAAAATGTGTGGGAAGCTTTGGGAGGCAAGTTGCTGGTCGAAACTATCCTCCGACAAACAAGAACACCCTCATCCGTGCACTCACAGAGGAATGGGATAAATTGCCTCAACAGCTGCTGGATAATGTTGTGCAAAGTATGGTACGACGTGTGGAATGTTGCATCACATTCCACGGTGGACATATCCCGTACTGATACCCTTCTTTAAGGTGCCTGCTGACTTTTAGATGCATTGTTCCATTTCTCCGTACGCAGATCAAATGAACATTTTTTTTTCTTTCAGATGTTTCACAGCTTTTGTACTTTCCAAAACAGTAAATATTCTTTATTCTAATGTCTGAACAGTGTGGCAACTATATTTTATCCTACTAGGCCTCATGTCTCGCTTAATGTTATGCTACATTGCAATTTGGGATCCGTCCTTAGCAATTGTCCAGCACTGTATAATTCCACCACTAGAGCAAATTTGATAGCTTAAAATACATGCAGTGCTTTTGAGCAATTATCAGTATACATGCATATTTCTTCTTTCCTAAATAAATTTTCATAATTTATGGTGCTTATTCCAATTTTGTAAAAAAAAAAGACTCTATCGTACAAAAACCATAAACCCTCAACTACAACCCTTACACACACATACCAAATATATAATTATTAAGATTTTTTTTCCTTAAACTATATTTTTTGTTCAGAAAGCGTTACAATAACATATTTACGGATTAAACAGTATATTCCATTATATTTACTGGGACAAGGTGTGATATTCCGTTCATGTGCGCAACAAGCTAAATAGCAAAGCGGCATACGCCAAACACTTTAGTCTTCGAAATGCTATTCCAGAAGCTTAGGTAGCCCAGGAAATAACATAAAATCTTGGTAAGCTACATATAATAAATGTCGGCTGGGTGTTCACGAACAAGTTTATACGTTTTTATTATTTACTTCTCCATGATATTCCTAGTAAAATACTTAATAAACTAAGTATGCGGAATGAAGTATCAAGACTATTTCTCCAAATCAGGTTTAATAGACAGAGAGCCTAGTTTATCATTTTGCTAAAAGCACCATTATCCATAAGTTTGAAAAATAATTTGGGGGGATTTAGAAAATATATAGGTATAATATGCGCATATAAGGGGAAATAATATATTTATTAGTGCGTGTTACCTGTAATAATGAAATACTGCTGTTACATGATTTTGATAAGGTTGCTACTGACATATGGAGCTCAATAATTTTCACTACCATGTAATAGAATTTCTGGCCTTAAAATAAGTCTAATTCCGTACAAAAAATTCCATACACACTTTTAATGGTTCCAAAAATACAAATAAATGCTATTGTTTCGTTGTCATAAGGAAATTATTTGGAAGGTGGAAGATGAATAGGAATTTCACACAATAGATTCTAAATTAATCAAACATCAGCTCCAATACATGTGCTCTTCCTCAGGAAGATTTTTTTTATTTGATTCCATCTCACAATCTGTTCAGGGAATAGAGTTTTTCCTTGTTATTAAGGTTTTGAATTTCATATGCAAGCATACAGAATCAGTTTCATAACTTTGAAGAAAACTAACAATAAATAATATTACCAATAAAGTATTCCAACATTTCACAACAATAATAACGTTGATAACTAAACATTGATATTTCGCTTTGCAAAGTTAGTGATAAAAAAAGCTATATTAGTTAAATTTTGAACTATAAGATATATAAATATAAATATATATATATATATATATATATATATATATATATATATATCAAAATGACTTCGTGATTACATATGGTGATAAGGTCTCTGCTAATTATGCCATAATTTGCAAATACTTTTACAGTAAATTATTATGTAACCACATTTTAAATAATAATTCCTTTCAAAAATCAATTCACATTAATAGAGAAGATGATAATCGTCTTTTAGCTTTTAACAAAAGACTGAATATTCATCTAAATAATATTAAATATCCAAGTATTTTTTTAACACCAAAATTCCATAAAAGCCCTATAAAATTCCGTAGTATCACTAATGGATACAATACATATATCACGAGGTCTGGGAAGATTTTACAATCTCTTCTTCAAAATCTAATTGATAATTTACAAAACACGGCAATAATTAAAAATAGCTTAGAGATTGCTAGAGTTACTAAGGATATGTTAATTTTTTCCATGCATGGCTTTGATTTCGAGGACCTTTTTAATTCTATAGATATTGACGATATGATTAAGGTTCTACAGTTAATTTATGATAAATATGAATTATATACTTCAATGAAAAAAGATAAATTTGATATTCTTGTTAACCTCGTATTAAAAGAAAATTTCATTGTATTTGATCAGAATCTTTATAAACAGATCAAAGGATTACCTCAGGGTGGTCCAGCTAGTAATTGTTTAGCGAACCTATATTTACATTTTTTTGAAATAGATCATGTTGTAAATGATTCTTACTTAATTTATCGTTATATAGATGATATAATAATTTTTGGTAAAAATAGTGATTACAAACCAAATATTACGTTCTGCCCTGATTATCTCAAGCTCCTTAAAACTAACTGGTGGTATTCTTGGATTTAGACTTGCATCTTATTAACAATAATGTAGTCAGTAACATTTTTGACAAAAGAGATTCGTTTAAATTCCATATAATTAAAATTCCCGTATGGAATAGTAATTTGCATATATCAATTTACAGAAATATCATTTTGAATTTTTTATTTAGAAATGATAACTTAACTACCCACAAAATAGATAAATACAATAATATAAAACAATTTTTTCAATGTTGTTTAGATCATCACCCTTTTAATTTCTTAAGAACTTATATTCATCACAAATACATTAACCGTCTTGCTACTTCGAATTCCAAAACCACCACACAACAATAGGATTTCAAAGTCAGCATGTTAGTGGTCTTGCTGTGAAGATTATATCATAACACTCATATCACAGTTTACATTTTTTTCCACACACATCTTGAGTCAAGACGCTTGATTCTCCTCGTAAAAGCTCTGTGAGTAAAGAAATTTTGTTAAATTATTTCTTGAAAGATACTTTTCTTATGTAATTGTTTTAGAATTTTTCTACTTTTCTTACGCAATTATTTTGTGATTTTTCTGCATTAAGGGTTTGGGAGAGTTTGTTACATAATAGTAATGAGTGGTTTTTTCATACTCTCTGAGTTATCCAAACTCTGAAGTTTTGCTTATTTTATTTTATTTGGTTTTCCTACCGAGTTGCAAAGGGGGAAAGTTGGAGCCTTCAAACTAGTTTAACCCCACTTATTCGGTCCTAAGTCCGAAATTGCTTTCTGACTCGCTAGGTTCTTCTTTTTTGTAGTTTCTTTTTTTATTTCTTTATAATTTTCTTCTTCATGTTCAGGTTTTATATTTTTATTATGCTATTTCTTGTTATGTTCTTTATCTATTATTTCTTATTTTTGATATATAATGCATATTTCTTTTATATATATATATATATATATTGAAACAGACTTAAATATCTTTGGAATTTCAATGATTAAGGCTTAACTCTTGATATCTATATTGAAATTCAAATCAAAGAGAGAGAGAGAGAAAATATTTACTTGTGTGTTTCACAATATAATCCATCTTCTACTCATTCGTTTAAAAAAAAAACGTGTTTTAAGAAAAGTCGGTACCCCCGTATACCGAAAATGTTAAATTGAGCTTTTTTAGATGCCTGTTTGTAAGAAACTTTTAAATATAAAAATTTCAAATTTTGTCTGTATATTAATTAGGCTTATTAATTTATACTACTCTGGTTAAAATGTTTCAAATATATTGTTTACTTTTAAAAAAAATTCATCGTTAAAGTATAACTTTGAAATTTTTGAAAATTGTCATTTTTCTTCAAATAACTTATATTTTAAAAAAATCTCCAAAAAAGTAGCTTTATTATGTATAGTTACATATTATTTATGTGCAGTAAAAATTGCATGAACATTCATTCTTTAGATTCTGTGGAAAAGGTAAACGCGGTTTGAAAACAATCATTTTGAGAAAATTGAATTTTTAATGTAAAAAGGATCTTCATCATAAAAATAATAAACTACAACATGTAGTTGCCCTATTTTATTAAACATTAGAATCTTCTTAATTTTTTAGCATAAAATAGGAAATAAAAAAGTTTTAAAATGTTCAGAAAATACATAGTATTTTTCAGTTTCTGTTCAACGAGATTTTTTTAGCATTTTGCATCAATTTTCTCACATCTGTATCAATATATGAATGATTTTTTTAGATTTGATGCATTAAAAATATCATATCTGATTATAAACCATCATAAATATAATGTAAACATGTATCAATATGTAAAAGTCATGATTTGGGAATACGTGATCTTAATGACGTTGCGAAAAGTTTAATTATGGATTTGTATGTTCCCATGTAAACATAATTTTTAGAGTTTCAAAATTCAAAATTTTCTCTAAAATGTACGAAAAAATTTCCAAAAAAAAGTCAAAAATAAAACTGTTTTTATGTTTTTAAATATGGAATTTGTGTATTTTTATGCATGTAACAAGCTTCTCGCAACGACAAAAAGCATTGCACATGTCAGTTGTAATTAGTTACCTATTATTGAAAAACTTTTGAAATTTAAAGCTTAAAAACTTGTCTGAACAATAAATAAACATTAATATTTGTAATTAAGTGAAATATTTAAAATATATTGTTTAAATTTTGTAAAAAAAAGGAACATGAAAATATCGCTATGAATTTTTTAAAAAATTGACATTTTTTGTCACGCTATATGGACTCCAGTCAAATATTTTGGGATAATCCCCCCAAAAACTCAAATGAATATGTATAGTTACATATCAGTAACATGAGGGAAAACTTTTAATGTGCATTCATACATTATATTTTGAGAAAAATTTGAATTAATTTTGAAAAACGTTATTTTTGAGAAAATTGAATTTTCACTTAAAGTGCCACTTTATCAAATAAATAATGAATTACAACATGTATGTGTACCATTTTATTAAACATTAGCATCTTTTTTATTTATTTTGCATAAAACATTAAGCAAAAATGTCTTAAATTGCCCAGAACAGCATTTTTCAGTTTTTTTAACGAGAAAACATTAAAATTTTCTCAAATTCAATATCAATTTTTAAAGAATTTGTAGCTTTCATGCATTACAGATATAAAATTTGAAAAGAAAGCATCATAAATATAATGTGAAAATGTATCAATATGGTTTTCGTGTGAATTTGAAATTGTATTTAAAAATACCTGATTATATATATACGTTTCGTAAGTTTTTGTTAGGTTTTCGTAACATTATCATTAGTTGTTGCAGACAGTTTCTAACTTTTATACTTCAAATTTATTCTAAACTGGACAAATGATTTCTAAAAAAGACCAAATAATTTTTTTTTATGTTTTTAAACATGAAACTTATGAATTTTTATGTATGTAACTAGCTTCTCGCAAAGACAACAAACATCACATTTAATGTATCTCATCTCATACCTTTTTCTCAGAAACTATTAAATATAAAGACTCAAATTTTTATTTATATTAATTAGACATTATATTTATACTGAAGTGATTTTTTTTAAAATATAATAACTATAGTTTTTTTATAGACAAACTTTTAGTTCACCGAACAATTATTATTATGAATTTGTTAAAAAATTTCATTTTTTTTGTGGTGGTGGTGGGACTAATCCCCATCTCGTCTAGTGAAACTAGACCAGATTTATGAGTCCATAAATCTGTACAAAGTTTAAGAACAGCAGGGGGGGATGCAATAGCCTCCTCACAGGAAAACCCTAGACATTGCAGAATGTGCTGAGGAGAAAAAGGACTGATTTTACATTTGGGGCAAATTTGGAAGCTTCTTTTGCCATCCTCAAAATTCATTCAACTTCATTTTTTTTGTTATAATAACTGTTTTATATTTAAATGTTTTAAGAATATTTCAAAAATGTCACTTCAGTATGCACAATTGCATTTAAGAAACATACACATAGTAAATTTGCACAATTTTAAAAATATAAATTTTAAACATGCATACAGTAAATTTACAGCATTTTAAAAATATAAATTTTAGAAAACAGAAATTTTTATAAAAAATCCTTACCTTTGTAGTAATTTTTAATCCAATTTTTTTTAAATCAGCACATAATTATAACTTCAAATATTTTAAAAATATTTTTAGCTCTTTACTGAGCCTTAGTGAGTTTAAATAATCAGTAATAATAACTAACTAAAACTAAATTTAAAGTGAAGTACAGATTTAAATTTAGGTAAAATCACTAAATATTAAATATAACATTCAAATTAAAACCACGCTTCCAAAATTGGCTCCAAAATTTTTTGCATATCTAACACAGTTAAATTTGCGGTTACTATACAGTTATCTAATGCACACATTAATAAAAATAAATTGAGGCTTTGCAACTTTAAGCTGATTATGTTTTAAAATCAGTTTAAAGTACTTCTAATTCATATAATGGCTTGTATAGTATATCATTGGAAATATCCCGATTTAGAAATTTCAGAAAGATGAAAAACTCAAAATTCATTTTCAAAAGGTAATTACCCTACGGACTGCTCTTAACAAAGACTACTTCCTACTATGCCAAAAAAAGTCATAGGCACAATTTATCCATGATTCATCTTCCAGTAAAGTAATTACTAACCAAATATTAGTATCCAGCTTTATACAGTTAACTATTTCTAAACCTGCCCTATAATAAATTCTGTATATTTAAAGCAAGAAGAAATTATTATTATTATTAAAACCTTTGTTGATTGAATGTCTTGCATCAGAGCAATCAAATGATAACAATTTGATCATCCCATTTTTATACAGTGATACCCCGAACTTACGCAATATGTGAGACTGAGTGTGTTAACCGTTTATAAGTCGAGGTAAGACTTCACATCTAAATATAGACAATTTTTTTTTAGTTGGTGCTGAAGACGAGAGTAAATAAAAATATAGAAAAAATTTTTTAATAAAATCTTAGATAACACAAAAACAAAATCACAAACCAAAGTTATTTTGATGTAGAAAGTTTCATAAAATCTAACAAAAAGTAGTCTGCCAGAAGAAAGATTTTTTTTTTACTCTCCCGAAAAATTTCCTCAAAGCATACTAATATATTTATTTTTATTCCTTGTTTAGTTTTAAAATCTTAGCTAATCATTGGAACCAATATTTTCAAAAGATTGTAATCCTTGTACAATTAAACTGAGGCATCCAATCAAATTTCCAACCATCTTTCTGATTGTACTGAGTCTAAGGACTTAATTTCTTCTATGCCTTGCTCTTGCTCTTGTTTATGCCTTACTATGAGCTCATCAATTGTAAGCTCATGATTGCTGGAATCCAGTAGTTCTTGATTATACTAGTATTATGGCAAAAAAAAATTGGTATGACTAAGCATCGATTCCGCGTGATACGTCTGAACATGTACATTAACGACATAGGAAGAGGGGAGAGAGTAATCGAGTTGTATGGCGCTGAAACAAAAGGTGAATCAGCGAGATTTGAAAATCTCGTAACTTCAGATTCATGTAAGACGAGGTATTACTGTACTTAGGTATCAGTGAGTCCAAGAAGGAGAAACATAGCAGAAAAAAATTAAACATAAGCTTGAAATTAATAATTGTAAAATTATTTTACCGCCAGATAGACAAGAAAGAAATATAATGACGTCTTTTACAATGTCCTAATAGTATTAAATATAAAAGTTTTATAGACATTTCAGTTCCAACTTTGTGAAAATAGAAGCGTTTTAATATTATTTGAAGATCAAATTTTTTAACCTTAAAATAATTCAGAAAGGAATTTAAACTCCAGCTATATATAGCAAAAAAAAGAATCTAAATTCATTAAACTTAAACAAAAAAAAAAAATGAAATCTCATGCACAATTCAATGACTTTATGAAAAAGAAACAACAAAGAACCCCCTTCTTGAAAGAACCTACTGCATAAAAAATATTTCTTGCAGACGCAAAAATTAGCTTATAGAACATTAATATCAATTGTGAAATAATAATAAAAAACGAATACCGTATGCTTCAAAGTTTTCTGTTGTTTATTGATTAACAAAATTGTCTAAAAAATCATTTTTAATTGAAGAATGAAATGAAGATGGCCTGTCATTTAAAACTCCTTATTTAATAATTTCATTAACTCCTTAACGGTCGCATAATTTTGAAGAAAACGGTCCTAAAAGTGCCTATTTTTGTATTCAAGAAAGTTATATAAAACTAAGTGGATGTTCAACATATGTATATATATATATATATATATATATATATATATATATATATATATATTAAATTTTTTGAATTTTGAGTAAATTTTTAGCTTAAAATACAAAAAATTAATTTTTTAAAAAAAGCCAACATTTAGGGTTATTATGACTGAAAGTTGGTTTTCCAGCAAAGAGGAAAAATTTAAAAAAACATATGTCTTAAACATAAAGGAGAATTTTATTAGACCTAAGCAATGTAAAAACACGTTAGTAATTTTTCTTGTGAGATAAATTTTAAAGTATGAGATAAAAAGGCCAATATATCACAGGTAACAGTACGGAACCATCACCATTGCTATCAGATTCATTAACCAAACTTTCAAAACAAACAGTTATTTCAGAATAACTATCCAATTCTCTATACTTAAAGTAAAATTGGAATCACTTTTAAACTAACTCCATAATGTATATAATATTCAAATATGTATATATATATATATCACAGAATGCAAACCACAACTATTCACGAATAGCGGAACTAAGTAAATGAAGTAAGGTTACAAAAACATATTGCTAATATAAATATGTTTCATTGTTCTAACATCTAGTTTAAAATAAAATATCTATTTCTAAACACACTACCAATAATCTAGTACTGCCTTCTGAAGAGAAATAAACATGATTGCGGGCATAAGAAACAGAGTTTTAATCATTTTAGTGCGTTACTTTTGAACACTCCAGCCCGGAAATATCACGGGCACGAGGAATACAGATGGAAATTTCACCCTGCGATATTGACGGGAGCGAGAAGTAAGGTGTTAATACTATACATTCACATGGGGGGGGGGTATTTCGTTATAAAAATCATGTCAACAAATCTATCAAAAAAATGTATTGCGATTGTAATTTTTCCATTGGCGAAAACTATTCAGCAGAAACATATACTTGTAACTGAACAAAGGTTTTTTTTTACATTGCGAACCTTTTCAATTGTACTAAATTATAATATTTCTTTCAAAACATGCACTCATTTAGCCAAAAAATGTTAAGATTCTCCAGGATATAAATATTAAATAAAGTGGATCCCGACAAAATCTACGCCGGATCACACTAAAATTTGGAAACTAATTATTTAGTATTTCTCAACGTATATCACAAGGAAACAATTTTTCTAAAAAAAATTATGATAAGTAACAATTTTCTTTCATTCTTATTTGATACATAATTTTTGTATGTTTTATGTAACTGATAAAGGTCTGAGAGAGTGCTGAAAATAACACCAGATCTGTATTATAATAATCAAATTGTGCGGATTCAATATAGAGTGTAAGGAATCTATAACAAATAAATTATATATATTCTGCATTACCACATCATTTGTTTAAATTCTTTAATTTGGGAAATCTATCATTTTCTTTTGTAGGAACTCGTCTTTAATAAATTGTTATTGATCGCTCAGTTTTTAAAGTTTTTTGATTCTGAAGCAGTATATATAAACAAACTCACTAACAACAATGACATTCTTGAATGGAACATGATACAATGTGAAGCGCTTACATATCTTACAATGCTGACAACGTTTAATGTCTATCTTTTCTAGCACATAATGGAAATTACAAGGTTATGTGATTATAATAAAGCAATATGTTGCTCGGTTAACCATTTTTCGATAACGATGGAAAATTGAAAATGGATGACGTCACGCTTGTCAATTTCCTCTGACAAATGAGAAAGCGTCGGCAGAGTTTAAAGTGTTTTGAATATTCATTCAGGGTAACAACAGGACAACGTAGCTTGCACACATAATTTTCAATCGACCCACAATCATATGTTTATCGCATTCATGTCAAGAGACAAAACGAAAAATAAAAAAGATGAAAAATATATACTATTCACACTCTAATATATGTTCAGTCTTCACATTTGCGCTACATATAAAAGCATCCAATTACAGTCTTCAGAACAGGCAAACTTCCAACCAAAAGATTAATTTTTCTTATTAAAAAAACAAACATATAATTCACCCACACAGTGGCGCACACAAGAGAGAGGGATCCAGACCCCCCCAAAGACCTTCATTTTTTTCCGATTCACTATAATTCTAAGTATATAGAACGTAAAATTTAATTATCTGTTATTAATGATTAATTTTATTAATTAATGCTAATTATTTATTCAATAATTAGTTTTTTACTGTGTTTTGTTCCCGAAAATCGACAAAATCAGAAGGAGCATGATACAAGAATGGTGAACTTTCGACACCGGACCCCGCCCCCCCCCCCCTGAAAAATTCCTGTGTGCGCTACTGCACCCCCATATAACAATACATCAGATAAATTGCATACCATATTTAAATTGATTCCTAAAATTGTTTTTCTTAAAAGTGTTGGGACATTATATATATATATATATATATATATATATATATATATATATATATATATTAGGTTGCATTTGGAGTAGAGTCAACAAAACAGTTCTATAAGTTGAGAAATTCTGAGAATGAAGAGTATATTTGTGTATAATTAAAATAAAAATTATCAATTTTGTTGCTTCTTTCATTGAACATAGAAATTCTTAGCGAAGCGATGTAAATAATTTTAATACATTTATCACTTTACTTCATCTTTATATATAAAAATCTTCTGTGCAAATGTTTGTCACTGAACTCCTCATAAACGGCTGGACCGATTTCGATGAAATTTTTTGTGTGGATTAAAGTAAATTCGAGAATGGTTTAGAGTCACAATTCGGTCCGATATTGCAATTAGTTGAAAATATATTAATTAAAAAAAATCAAAAAATACAACTCAACATTCACCTGCATTGTTGTAACAACGCTATTGTTATATACACAAGTAATATAGAAAAAATTTAAAATCAATTCCTACTTAGATCAACCAAGAAAAAAAAAATTTTAGCTACTTTTTTATTAAATAGTTGCAATTAATATAAATATGTATATACATATGACAGAATCACAACATTAAGTGGTAATTAATTTTTATTAATTATCATTATAGTATCGTTTTGTCATCCAAAACAATCGTGTATATAAAATTTCCTTTCAACTGAATGATTTAACACGTGAGAAAAAAACATTTTCAAATATTTACATAAGTCGCCAAAAGGGTCGCTAAGTCGCCAACGTGGCTATATTTGTAATTTTTTAAATAGTTTTAATCAATAACTTTTATTAATTATAATTAAATTATTGTATTGTCATCCAAAACAATCATGCACATTACATTTCAGCTCATTTGAGCGCTTTAAAATGTATTTTGTAAACGATTGAAAATTCCACCAAGATAAATAAATAAACAAACAAACAAACAAACAAATAAAATATGTATAGAGGTCGTGAGCTAACAGTAGGAATTGAAAAAGACGTAAGTTGGCGTCGAAAACTAATTTTCAGCCAAACTGGCCAAAACCCGGTCTTTATTGTTACGAAAATGTGGACGATTCACGCTTTTTAGCGTTTTTAATTAATATCTTTTCAAATAATCTTTATATATGTAATTCTTCTGTGCGTATGTATGTAACTGAACTCTTCCTAAACGGCTGGACCGATTTTGATGAAAGTTTTTGTCTGTTCCAGTGGACTCGAGAATGGTTTAGATTTATAATTTGGCTTAGAAATGTTTATTTAATTAATTTTTTATGTATAAATTGTTGATCTTGGAATGTTTCACATTGGATCCGGCAGACTGCGCTACGATCGCAGTATGGAATATTCAAATCTTTTATTTAAATTCAAGTTGGTCCCGACAGTTGGTGCTGTGATCATTTCAGAAAAATATTTTGTCACTTCGTGTTATTATTTAGAGTGAAATAAATGTTGTGTTAATTAAATTATTACATTCAAATGTAATTAGTGTTTGAAGAGTTTTGAAGTGTGCATAAAAAACTATACATTCTCCAAATTTCGTATGCAATTGAAGTGGTTATTTTACATGATTTTTTATTAAATTTACACGTGCGTTGACAACAATTATCCTAACCTACAAATCTATTTGTGTAGCTCATTGATTACACATATTATTAAACTTTTTTTTATTTAAAATTTTTTTCTTATCGGAAATAGTTTGTGTGTGTGTTTTACTTCTAAGCATCTCAGAAGTATAAATCTTGGCACATAATTACATTGTAATAACTTTTTTATACAAATTTTACTCAAAACGGTCCAGATTGTTAAAGCTTATTCATGAAAATTTGGAATTTTTGAATTTAAGATGTGTGTACAAGACAACGTCTGTCGGGTCCTCTAGTTAAAATCATAAATTTTTAAGTAATTTCGTTCGTTTTACTTTTTTATTAAAAAGGAAATAATATACACTTGCCTATTGATTTAAAGCTGTTTATTCCGTAGTATGGTCTTATTTCTTTTAATTTCTTACAGCAAAAAGGGTTAGAAAGGTAAGTACACTTTTTTTTTCCTTATTCACTTTTAGATGTCCAAAATAACAGTATAAACAATTTTACTTATGTTTGCATTAATTATATAAGAACTTTCGGAAAATAAATTTTATAACAAAAAAACTTTCGAATCTAACAAGTATAATTTAATTTAACTTTAAATAATCATTTTCCCGGTTTAGTTTAACCCGACAGAAGTTTAGAACATTAACTTTCCGATTACCGTTACTAAAACCCAATTTAGGTCAGTCTGGTACTTGTGTATAACTAACCTAACGAAAAAATCCATCAATAAAATATCATTTTACTTTTATAGAATTTACATAAAAAAACTGTTTACAGACAGAACAAATTAAGGATTGTCATTTTAATTGAAACGTAAATGGGCGTATACAATACGTAAAAATTCAAAACCAAGTATCCTGTGTGTGTGATTATTTATTTCATAATTAATAATGCAATATTAATTGCTCATTCAACAGTTTATTTTTTAATAATTTTTGTCCCGACAATCAATAAAATCAAAATAATTTGTTTGGCGGTGTATTGAGGTATGATACGATAATGGTGGACCCTTGACCCCACCCCACTTGAAAAATTAATGTGTGCACCACTGAATAGGATTCAGTAGTAGAATTTTACTACGATGGGGGTGTTGGTACTTCATAAAAGTAACGTAGAAACAAAGTGATCCAATGTCAAGTATGCTCATTTCTACTTTTCTTTGGTTGGTGGTTGAATGACCAATGAAATAATGAGGCTGCTTTACTAGGTTCTGCTTATACACCCTTTGGTCCGAAGAACACGACGCATGCGTTTCTCTTCCAATTACCAAGGTCGTAAAATTTCGGAAAAAGATTCAACTAAGATAGAATGTCTTTCGATGAAGATACAAAATGAGAGGGAGGAAAAGTACTGGATTAATTGCTTTAGTTTTAAGATACTATAAAGACTGAAATTGAATCGTTAATTTTCCAACTTTTTGATTAAGTGCAGATGGCGCGCAATACGTTTATTTTAGGTAAGTGCATTTTTTGTAATATTTGTAAACACAATTTAAAAAATATGTATTTATGATGGTAGAGAGAAGTAAGGATACTCTACCAATATAAAATTTTGGAGTAATTAAAAGATTTTTTCTCTTTTTTTTTAGTAATTAACTTAAAAAATTATGTATTATAAAAAATTATGTTTATAATTAAATAGAATTTAGACCAATACATGTATAAAATAACGCATATAATTTTTTTTAATTTTAAATTAATGTATAAATGCGGTTGAAAAATGATGCATGAAAATTTCGAAATGTAAATCTAAGTTGTATATTTATTTTGCAATATAAATTTCTTTATAGATTATTACTACTAACGGAGAACTTTCTACTTAGATTAAACTGCTTAGGAAAATTTTTATATGGTATATTTTTTTTCTACTTAAAGTCTCCCCTTATTATTTCATCATTTTATGCTATATTATATAAAGGAAGTGTACTTTTCCGTTTCACCGGCTCAAGCGATAAAGTCGCCAAAAATAATAAAACCAACGCCAAATGGAATATTTAGTCTGCAACCTCTTACCACCACATTTTCAAAACAAGGCTAGATCTTTTCTTGTCAGTAACGTTTTTTTCTTAGAACAGCGAGAATAGATGAAAGACCAATGAGAACTAACATTTCTAACTTTTTTTTTTATGTGTATATTGCATGTTGTCGCCAGTAAGGCTTGCTTGGTGAGATATGCGCCGGTGAAATGGAAAAGTACTAAAAAAAAGTAAAACTATTTTTTTTCATTTTTTGTTCCGGTAGCCTGATTATTAGTCACTTAGTATTTTTTCAGACTATAAAATCCCCATTTTATTTTGTTGCAGCATCCTCATACATCATACTAAAATTTGAAAATTTGGAAATGAAGTAAAGGGTCTAGTTTAATGGATTTTATTTAAATAATTTTGGTAAAGAGTCCATCTAATGATTGAATAATTTTCAATTGTATTTTGTGTAAGAATATTATCATAAAAATTCCCATGTTCTCTAAAAAACATATA
Source organism: Trichonephila clavipes (assembly GCA_019973935.1). Taxonomy (NCBI): domain Eukaryota; kingdom Metazoa; phylum Arthropoda; class Arachnida; order Araneae; family Nephilidae; genus Trichonephila; species Trichonephila clavipes. The sequence goes on along the minus strand of BMAU01019948.1, from coordinate 138,711 downwards.
TTATCATTTTTTAAAAAATAATTATTAAAAGAGGTGATAAAAAAATTACAATTTATTTAACAAAAAAGTTCTGTTATCAATTTATTGAAACCCTATTTAACATTTTTCACGATTTAAGGAATAATAAAACCCTCATTAACATATTATTTAGACGGCCGAAAAAACATGGTTTTATTAGTTTGGATTAGAAAAAAATGGATTTCTTTTCAAATGACACACATATTGTTAAAAGCAGAAAAATAGTCTTCTTGTACGTAGATAGTTCTACCTTTTGTCTTTTTGTATTAAAATTCCCATCAAAATTCATACTTTTAGCAATTCTTTACACTGTTCGGCAACTGTGAAAACATACCACATGCAACAGGATGTAAATGACGCAGTATTTTCTTCTCTGCATAACATCGATCAACTTTCGAGTGAGGAGAATCAAAAATATTGTCAAATGTCTATTAGTCACAACTTTAAAATTTCCAATTAACTGATACACAATAATTCAATAATAGTATTTAAAGGTGCTGAATCAAAAGTATGTACTTCCTTACTATGGATATTCTTCGTGTAGTAGCTTGTTATAGAATTTCCAAACGGTAGGTACTAAAAATTCGGTTTTTTTTTACCCCGATATTACGAATAACCCCAAACTAATGAATACAATGCTCGGACTTACGATTAATGCGTTGACTATATATCGACTTCGACTATATTTACCGTTTCTTTGAATTTACTTAAAAAATTTTAAGAAACATTTCGATTGATATAAAAAGTTAGTGAAAAAACAATATTTTTTCTACTTTTCAGTAATATTTTCTAACAAAATACTCAAACTTATACAACAACACATTTTTTCCATATTTTAGGTGTGTTATTCATTTTGAATGTCTAATGTAATATATTGCATATCTATTTTCCGTTAATTTACAATTTTTTCTTCTAGAATGAGAATTACACATATTGATTTTCTGTTCATTTCAAAAATTTTGGCATGAGTTTTGTCAGATTATTCAGTTTGGGGTACGTATTTTATTAACTGATAAAAAAGGATACATATATAGCAATTCATGATGTGCAACCATAATTGAGAAAATTAACAAAAAAAAAAAAAAACTTAAAATTCCCTTTTTTTCTCTCTACATCCTTTAAATGACATTTTGAAAAAGTATATTACTAGTAGCATATATATATATATATATATATATATATATATATATATATATATATATATGTTTCCATTCATTATACACTGCTCAAAACAATTACAGGATATTGTAAGTTTTATATAAAATAAAGATATAAGCGAAATTTTTTTTTGACGAAAATGGAAGAAGAGAATCACAAATGCAAATTTTTCTGATTTTCAAACTGTGGAGTATGCTAATTTTGAGTTCGACATCAAAAACGTCGCTTCAGCGGCAGCGAATAAAATGTAACTTTCAACTGAAAGGAAGACAAAGATGATCGGCATTCAGTGACTGTTTTGTTTCGATAAGTACAATGTCTCAGCGAAGTCATTTAACCGATCCAGAAGCTTCCAGAGTTGTTGGTAGGTTAGAAGGGGGCCAAACTCAAGCCGAAGTAGCGCAAGCCATTGGAGTGTCACAAAGTGTGATTTCCAGGATCTGGAACCGTTTCTTGGAGACTGGAAGTGCAGGCCGAAGACCAGGACAAGGTCGTAGACGGGCAACAACGCTCAATGAAGATCGTTATTTAGTGTTAACGGCTCGGAGACACCGAAATATGATTGCTACTCTTCTCCAACAACACCTTCGCTCGGCTACTGGCACCACGGTTTCAACTCAGACTGTTTGAAACCGGCTCCATGGTGTAGCTTTGTATGCTCGCCGACCGATGGTATGTGTTAGACTAACATCAAGGCATCGTCGAGGCCACAGGGAGTGGGCAACAGAGCATGTGAACTGGAGGAGAAATGAATGGAGCAATGTTCTTTTTTTTTTACGACTCCCGTTTTTCTGTCCATCCGAATAATAGGCGTATTTTCATCTGGAGGGAGGGTGGCAGTAGGAAGAATCCTGTGTCCGTGCACGAAAGTGTCAGATTTGGCGGTGGGGGAGTGTTGGTGTATGGTGATATCTGCATTGAAGGGCGCACAGACCTCTACATCATTCGAGATGGACCTTTGACTGTTCGCCGATATAGTGATGAGATCCTCAGACCTATTGTAGTCCCTTACTCTGCAGCAATCGGAGATGACTTCATTTTAATGGACGATAACTGCAGGCCAGATCGTGCTAATCTGGCGGAAGATTTCCTTTTCGAGGAAGGAATCGTACGAATGGAATGGCCAGCGAGTTCTCCAGACATGAATCCAATACAGCACGTTTGGGATGCTCTAGGAAAACGAGTTGCTGGCCACCAACCGCCCCCACAAACTCTCCAAGAACCGGAAAGAGCTCTTCTGGAAGAGTGGGACAGAATCCCCCAACTCGTGATTAATAACCTCATTGACTCAATGCCTCAAAGGTGTTCAGCGTTGCTGGCCGTCCGTGGAAACCATACCCCCTACTGAAAATGATTTCCTTTGAAGAAAACACCTTTTCTTTTTCTTTTTTTCTCATATGCACAAATTGTGTTTTTTTTCCTTTTGTACACAAATTCGCAATAAAATGCATTTTTCTGCCAAACATGTGTAATTTATTCTCCTATAACCTACTACGTCTACCGACCATGTATCAATCAGCTAAAAAGTTTCCCAGCCACTAAACCGCAAACTAAGACCAACTAATCCAACTAAAACCGCAATATCCTTTAATTATTTTGAGCAGTGTACTTTGTACATATTAATATGATCACAATGAATTTTAAAGTTGTAATTAATTAATTAAGATGAATTGTTGTATCTCATCTAAGCCTTAATCTGCTAAAGTAGACGAGTGAAGCTAGACAGAATAAATTAAACGACTTTATATGTTTACCAGATTATAAAAATTCTATTTTTAATTTCTTTATAACCCTTCCTCGCATCTTTACATATGCTAGAATCCTATATTTTTATTTGCAAAATAATTCGAGGAGAGTTTTCATAAATGGGAAAATTTACTTCTTTTAATCATGTGCTGGAATGTTTTATGTAGATTTATAAAGTAAACCAGAAGTGGATTTGTTAGGATTTTTACTTACCGAAAGATATATTTAATTGCAATATATATATACACGATGATGCAAGAATTGTAATGTCAAACTAAAAATAAAAATTACAATGATCAATAGCTCCCAGTCTTGCTAAGTAGATATTCTTGTTTCAGATCTAACACCAGATGGCAGTGCAAGAGTAGGATATTTTCTTTTTTTTTTGTAACATAGTTTGAATAATGGATTTTATTCACATGATTTTTTTAATGTTTTTCCTGCTTCAGGTTCTTCTTCAGTCCTTTTTTTTCAAACAATTCAAATAACTCTGTCAAAAAATTTCTATCTTGGATTTTCATCTTTTTGAGATTCTTTCTCAAATAATTCACTTACTTTTTTCTTTAAATTTTTATCATCCTTCTCCTTTCAAAGAGCAAATTTCTACAACTGCGAAAGATTGAGTTAGGAAATGAGAATGAAAAACGGAATTTAGAAATGGGAAAAAAAGAGCAAGTTTTATTCATTCCTTTGTGGCGCTTTGTATTGGTTATTGAATTTCAATATCCGTCAATGGAAGAACTAGAGATCTTTTTGTCGAATAAGAATAATCAAGATATGTTTTCTTTTGATGACGTATTTCTGTTCAATTTGATTTTTACTGTTTTTCTCTTGTAAGAATGTTTTAACTATTAAAAAATAGCATTCTAGATGCACGCTTTTCTTCTTTTATGGTAAATTTAGTAACTTTTATCCTAAAATGATTCAGTGAGCGTGTTTCAAAAATAATTCACTTTTAACGATAAACTTTCAATAGTTCTTACTAAATTGATTATTTATGGAATAATATCTTGCATCAGGGGACAGAAACTGCACTTTAAGGAAAAAATCAAAAGAAATTATGTTATTTTAGTAGATCGAGAAGTCAGTAATGTAATTTCCTTTTCCCTTTGACATTCTTTTTTGTTAAATAAAGTAGTCACGTTTTGTGTAAAAGAAAGACTTTCGAATAGAAGAGAATTTATTCAGATTTTCTTCCTAAGTTTGAAACAGAAGTTTTTCTTAAGAAACAAGCTCAGTTTGTTCTTTTATTTTGTTGTACTTTAAAATAATTTTAAAAGATCATAAACTGAGTAATTTATGGGTGATTATAATTGTGTTTATGGTAATCCTTTAGAGCAGTCAGTAAAGTAATAACTTTTTAAAAATCGATTTTGAGGTTTTGATGTTTCTATAATCCCCAAATCGGGAGCTATCCATTGATATAGCATACAAACCATTATATGAATTAAAAGTACTTTAAAATGATTTTTAAAAAATAATCAACTTATGATCCACGCCCATTTGACAGATAGAAATGTAAACATTGTCTTTTTAAATCTGGAGAAAAGTTGTAAAGCCTCAATTCATTTTTTTATTAATACGCATTAGATACCTGTATATTAACTGCAAATTTAACTGTGTTAGATATGCAAAAAAAAATTTGTCCCAAATTTGGAAGCGTGGTTTTAATTTGAATATTATATTTAATATTTAGTGATTTTACCTAAATTTAAACCTGTTATATTCACTTTAAATTTAGTTTAAATAGGTAGTAATAATAACTAATTAAAACTTTAAAAGGCTTAGAAAAACACTAACAATATTTTAAAAATACTTGAAGTTATAGTTATGTGATATTTAAGAAAAATTTGGATTAAATTTAATACAAAGGTAACATTTTTTTATAAAAAATTCTGTTTTCAAAAACTTATTTTTTAAATTGTGTAAATTTACGGTATGCATGTTTAAAATTTATATTTTTAAAATTATGTAAATTTACTATGTGTATGATTCTTAAATGCAATTGTGTATACTGAAGTGACATTTTTGAAATATTCTGAAAACCTTTAAATATAAAGCAGTTATCATAACTAAAAATTACAATTTTTTATAAACTCATAATAAGAATGGCTCGGTGAACTAAAAGTTTATCTTTGAAAAAACTAATTATTATATTTAAAAAAAATCACTTCAGTATAAATATAATGTCTAATCAATATGAATAAAATTTGAGTCTTTATGTATAATGGTTTCTGAGAAAAAGGTATGAGATGATGCATTAAATGTGATGTTTGTTGTCTTTGCGAGAAGCTTGTTACTGTTATTTTGTCTGTTTTAGAAATCATTTGTCCAGTTTAGAGTAACTTTTGAAGTTTAAAGCTTAGAAACTGTCTGCAACAACAAGACCTAATGATAATGTTACGAAAACCTAACGAAAACTTAAGAAACGTCGTATATATATATATATATATATATATATATATATATATATATATATATATATATATAATCCAATATAAGAATTTTTTAATATATAATCATATACATATACATACACATATATATAAATTTATACACACATATACATATACATATAAACAAAAATATAAAAATAATCATATAGTTATAAACCAAAGATAACTAAAAGTAGGAAGTAGGCACACAGTAATAAGACAAATTCCTGGCCTTAGGGACCAGGATTGCAGGTTTATATATATATATATATATATATATATATATATATATATATATAATCAGGTATTTTTAAATTCCATCTCAAATTCACACCAAAACCATATTGATATATTTTCACATTATATTTATGATGCTTTCTCTTCAAATTTGATATCTGTAATGTATGAAAGCTACAAATTGTTTAAAAACTGATTCAGAATTTGAGAAGATTTTTTAAAAAAATGAAAAATGCTGTTCTCGGCAATTTAAGACTTTTTTTTTTACTATTTTATGCAAGATAAATTGCAAAGATCTTAATGTTTAATAAACTGGGACAAATACATGCTGTAGTTTATTATTTTTTTGATAAAGTGGCACTTTATAGTGAAAATTCATTTTTTTTCAAAAATGAAGTTTTTTAAACTGTATTCAACTTTTTCTAAGAATATAAGGTATAAATGTACATAAAATTTTTCCCTCATGTTATTGATATGTAAATATTCCTGCGAGTTTTTTGAGCAGTTTCCTAAAATATTTGACTGGAGTCCATATATCGTGACAAAAAAATGTCAATTTTTTTAAAAATTCAGAGTGATATTTTTATGTTACATGTTTTTGAGAAAACTAAATAATATATTTTAAATATTTCACTTTATTGCAAATATTAATGTTTATTTATTGTTTAGACAAGTTTTTAAGCTTTAATATTCAATGGTTTTTCAATAATAGTTAACTAATTATAACTCTGATGTGTAGTGTTTTTTGTCGTTGCGAGCAGCTTATTGCATGCATAAAAATACACAAATTTCATGTTTAAAAACATAAAAAAAGTTTTATTTTTGACTTTTTTAGAAATCTTTTGTACAGTTTAGAGAAAATTTTGAATTTTGAAACTTTTAGAAATAGTGTTTGCATGGAAACGTACAAATCCATAATTCAATTTTTCTGATGTCGTAAATCACATATTCCCAAATCATGACTTTTACATATTGATGCATGTTTAAATTATATTTATGATGTTATAAGGTCACATTTGAAATTGTAATGCATTGAAGCTAAAAATTCTTCACAGATTGTTCCATAATTTGTGAAAATTGATGCAAAATGCTAAAAAAATCTCGTTGAACAAAAACTGAAAAATACTATATATGTATTTTGTGAACATTTTAAGGCTTTTCTGTTTCCTATTTTATGCTTAAAAATTAAGAAGATACTAATGTTTAATAAAATACGGCAAATAAATGTTGTAATTCATTATTTTTGTGATTAAGTGCCTTTTTAGACTCAAAACGCCATTATCTCAAAATGATTGTTTTCAAGCTGCGTTACCTTTTTCAAAAAATCTAAAAAATTAATATACTTGCAATTTTTACTGCACATAAATAATATGTAACTATATATAATAGAGCTACATTTTTTGGAGATTTTCCCAAAATATTTTGCTCAGAAGCAATTATCGTAAAAAAAATGACAATTTTCACAAATTTCAAATCGATAATTTTACGATGATTTTTTTAAAAAAGTAAACAATATATTTAAACATTTTACCATTATTTAAATAAAAAAGCCTAATTATTATACAGCCAAAATTTGAAGTTTTTATATTTAACAATTTCTGAGGAACAGGTTCCTAAAATGGCTCAATTTAACATTGTCTGTATAGGGCCTACCGACTATTCTTAAGTGCCTCTTATACAAAAGAATATGTAAAAATATGAAGTATAGAATATGTTGGAAGCCCAATGGCCTTGAGGTAGCTTATCACGCCATAGGTCTTTCTTGGCTAAAGTCGATTCAAGCTTTCAGCCCTTCATTGGTACGATAAAATGAACATCCAGCTTGCTTGGGAACTAAACAATGATGATTTCACGTCAGACTGCTAGCCTGACGGGAACATTTGCTCATACACCTCAGTGCTCAAAGTTACGAAGACTGAGAAGAGCATAGGCACGATAAGTCTTGGCCCTCCAACGGACCGTTGCGCCACTGAGTTTAGTTATTTTAGTAATATATGTTAAGTTTTTATTTAGATGTCAGTATTTATATCAAGGGTTTATTTGTGTAAGGTATTATTTTTAGAATATATTTTAAATATACTTTCAGAGCTAGCTAGAATTATTATTGTAATGAGCCTGATTGTCTTTTTCTTTACATAAATTGAGTTTGTTAGTATTTTGAGTAATCCATTTCATGAAAAAGGATTTTATTTTAAATGTATTATCGTTAGTTTGTGTGTTTTCCCTTATTAATTACAAACAAGGTTAAAAGTTCCATAACTTTACGAACAGTTTCAGTGCTCATATGAAGCCCTTTGATCACATAGATTGGCAAAAAATTAATATTGTTGATTTGATCTAATCAGAAAAAAAATCCAGGGGCCAATTAAATTGAATCATAATTAATTAAAAAGTATACGTTTAGATTAGATGCGCTTTAAATTTTAAATTCACGTCAACGACAAAACTGGATAGGGAAATTTTCGTTAAAAAGTGAGGAGAAAAAAATTAACCCCTATTCAGTAGACCTGCTTAAGATATCCGACTAATTGCGGCAACTTTTATTTTTAAAAAAATGAAGATATGTAGATTTATTTGGTACATTTTAAGGAGGGAAAAAGACTAAAATATTAAGAAAAGCAAAATAAATTATTACTACTAAAATGTGAAAAATGTAGTACAAATTGACACAAATTATATAAACGGGGCCCCCTCTGTACAAATAGTAAACGAACAATTTCTCAACTTTTAAATTATGATGTATTGCTTTGCTATTTCTTTTTGAAATGACCTTCAAGATAAGCGACATTTTAATTTTTACAGGAGCTAGAGCACTCTATCTTAATTATTATATGAAATTGCTTAAGAAAAACAGTGATCATATTCATATAAAGGATTCTATATTATGTAATAAAACACTTCTACTGTTATACTGAACATACGCGAAAACATTTTAGAAAATTATTTAAAAAACTTTTTGGGCAATCGCAGTCCACGTTGAACTTTTCAAAAGAAACACATTTCGCATTTTAAAGTTTCACATTTTATAAAAAGTTAAGGCATCTGCTTTTACTAAAACACTCGTAGTTATTGTCCTAGTGAATGGAAAGTAAAACACTTGGTATTTTTATAAAGCTAATAATATGAACTATAAAATAAAATCATAAAAAAATAAACAAAAAGTGTCAAGTTTTTTTAAAAGAATCGTGATTTTAGGGTACTCGGATACCTCAAAAGAACACCATTCTATAAATTAAATTGCAAAATAATCCATTAATTCCTGACAAAATAAGCAACAAAATGCATTCATTTCTATTATCGGCATATTTGTGTAAACAACCTCAGGATATGATCGTGATATTGCTGAAAGTAATAAAAATAATAATAATAATTCCACCGGGATAGAATTCATTCCTTCGAAATGATAGAAATATACTAACAGTAAATATTTTGATTTATCTGTAGATTGGTTGTTTATTAACATCTCACTCTTTGATGGAACACAAGAGCTATTGGAGACATACCTCGCAATTGTTAATCATGATCAAGTGACGAAGACAACACCTGACCTGGCACCTCACAACCCAAACTTCATCGTAAAGATTCTGAGCCTCAACATATCCAACTTTCATCCATCCCTTTACTTGACGGGTCTATATAGTAATATCAGTACTCGAACACACAACTCGATTGGAAAGTAAATCTCTTTTGAAGTAAATTATTTAAGAATGTAATTTAATTGATTCTTATATTGCTGAAATATTTTACTAGTAGAATCCAGTGTATCTAACAGAAGTATATTGGCTTGAATAAGTATATCAATCATAAGATTTATTGCGAATAGTATTATTTGCAATGTAATAAATAAATAATTATTTTGTTTAAATTGTAGAATTAGAAATAAAATCCTTAGCTGTATCATTAAACATTCAAATAAATTTTTCAATTAAGTTTTTTTAATGTATATAATTAGTTAAGCAAGAGAAATAAAATGAAGTCATTTTATTTTATTTAATTTTATTTTAATTTATTTTTGTCTTTTTACTACAGAGAGCACCTTTCCTGAATACTTTCTTACAGAGACTAATAAGACAAAATATATTATTGTTAAATAAAAATATTTGTTTACTCTTCTTTTTTCCTCTTGAAAATCGTTTAATGCAACGCTTCTATATTGAACAAATATATATATATATATATATATATATATATATATATATATATATATTGGTTATAAAATCTTATATTTATAAATTAGAAATTTTTGAATACCTCTGTTCTTAGTTAGATAAATATTCCTCTGTTGAAGAATTCTTATGCTTCAACATGAGGCGATAAGAATTTTTGTTACTATTTTCCGTTTCGCCGGTACAAGCCATAAAAAAAAAATTAACTTACATTCCATTTCCACTGGTAACCTTTTACCCCCACACTTATAAAACAAGTCGTGATCTTTTCTTAACAGAAATATCTTTTCCATAATATATCTAAAATGAAAGAAAAACATATGGAAACTAATATTTGTTAGTAAAAAAAATTTAAGTGTATATTGTGTGTTGTAGCCAATAACGTCAACTTGGCGAGATTTGTGCCGGAGAAATCAAAAAGTAGCTGTTATTTAATAAAAATTTTATTGAATATTTTTAATAAGTTTCCGAGTCTCCTCTAAATATATTTGCAATCGTGTAAATACATAATTCTGAAGCGCAAAATTGTTACTGTGTATGCTATCAAATAGTTAGTTGTAGACATATGCATTAAGCTAAATTTATTTTAAATAATAATTTAGACAGTTATTCTTGAGTTTCAATTTAAGATTTAAACTTTAACACGGCTAAAACATCAATATAATTAACGGCTTACTTAACTTTATTGATGAAAATTTCAAGAGATTGAATTACATTATTTCAATTTTTATATTCATTCATTTTACATGAAGCTCTGGAACTTAAAACTCGAATAACGAAAATAAAATTTAACAATTATAACCTTTACTCAAGAACTCATATTTTTTTCCTCAACAATATTGCATTTGTTACCCTATACAAATGAGAGCATTAAAAGTAACTTTGAAGTCACCAACTTGAAAAATAATTATTCAAAAGTTGAATAGATTGATCTTACCAAGCCAAAAGCACTTTATGTAGGGAAATAAAAATGTGGCCAAAGAGAAAGGGGAAAATGAAGCGTAAAGCTATAATCAATCATAGTCTTAGGCCACAAAAAAATACCACGCTGGCAGAATGAGTGACAACATAATAAACAAACTGCTTTTTGGTGACCACAGCAGGAAGAAAATATATTAATGTTATGACTATTTCTCTTTCACTCCTATGGACACAGAGAAAAAAGAATTCAACTATAGTTCAGTAAAAGGGTCATTCTCTGAAAGAAACTGTCATCGGATATATTTTTATGATGATTACAAGCAAATGTGTCGGACTCCTTTTAATAGCAGCTGAAACAATCTAGGACGGACAATACATTTCACGCTGCAATAATTTGGCATCTAGTTCTCTCTCACTCTTTCTTGTCTTCTTTCTTATACAATTTTTATGATTAAACGCCAGATATAAAAATAAATTTTACCATTATTTTTATATGATGATTACCTTCTGGGTGTATATGGATATTTTCATTTTAGATACTTTGTTAAATTTTTTTGGAAAATACATAAAAGCTAAGGGTAATTTTAGATTCTTGCTTCAGCTAACTCATTTTTAATTGTAATTTTAAGGTATCCGACAACTTTCGGAACCGTGATTTCACAAAAGCGTGAAAATGGATAATATTTATGATATTTAGTATCACTTAAATTAAAAAAATGTATATAAAATTGTTTTGAGAGTAGTAATTCAATAAAAAAATATTTAAATACAATATTTTGACAAAAAATGAACATAGAATGACCCATTTTCAAAATATTCTCCTTTTGTGACAAATGTTTCTATTATAATGATATTTTGCCTGTATATAACTCAGACCTCTGTATGGAGTCTCAATTAGAATTTTTGAAATATATAACTTAGAAGAGGGTTTATCCATGTTTTACGACAACAGAGGGGAGAAATTTTAAGAAAAAAACGCAAATAATTATTTCATTGGTGGTAACTCTGAAAATAATGTGATTTTTTCAAAAATCATAGTTGAGCCTCTGTACAGAGGTCTGAGCTATATACATTCAAAATATTATTATAACAGAAGCATTTTTCACAAAAGGAGGACATTTTGAAAAAAAGATTATTCTACGTTAATTTTTTGCCGAAATATTATACTTAAATAAAAAATTTTGTCAAAATGTCCTTAAAACAATTTTATACATGTATTCTAATCTAAGTGAGACTAAATATCTTGTAAAATTATCCATTTATGCGCTTTTTTAAAATCAATGTTCCGAACGTAGTATACCTTAACACATTACTTTCATTAGTACTAACCCTCGTGTGTGATGCGTGTGGTGTGTGTGAGTGGTGTGTGTGTGTGGTGAGTGTGAGTGGTGTGTGTATGGTGTGTGTGGTGAGTGTGAGTGGTGTGTGTATGGTGTGTGTGGTGAGTGTGAGTGGTGTGTGTATGGTGTGTGTGTACTGTATTCCCTGTAAGTATTGCCTTACGTACCATTTTTACACGTCTCATGTTAAAGATTAGTTTTAGAATGATATGTATGAATTTAACTACTGAAACACACAAGTATATAATATCTACAAACAATATAATACATACAATACAAAAAATTAATTTGAAGACAGTACGAAGTATTTAATGTAAAAATTAATTTAACAAATTTAATATTAATTATAGGTTTCCTTTCAAGTTTTTTGGTCGAATTATATTCATTTTCGACTCAATGAATGTTTTAAATAATTAATTTCTATTAAAAATGGATAACAAAATTTATTTTTGCGTTATTGGTTCAGTTTAATATTATGTTTCATTAACTTTCTTTGAAGTTAAACCTCAAAAAAAAAATCCACACGATTATTTAAGAGGAATTAAATAGGAAGATCAATTGTGGTGACAGGTTTTTCTGGTATTGATTTCTCGGGTATTGCATTAAATTATTTTAGGCATGAATGAATTTAGTCCTTTCGGTATATTTATTATTACTTTTCTTGTAACATATTTTTGGGGTTTTCCCCCTATTATCTTTAAAAAAAATCCCAGAATAAACAAACTAAATTATCTTAAGAAAATATAAATGAATGAATAAGATGCATACAAACTTGCAGCAATTTAGTGAGAGTTTACTTAATGTGTCGTACAATGGCGCACACAAGGGAGGATTAATCGTATGTATATAAATAGTAAGAAAAACTTAATTACGCATGCGTTAATAATAGTTAATTGTATTAATTAGTGTTAATTATTCATTTAATAGTTAATTTTTGTTCCCCCAAATCGACAAAAACAAAATAATGTGTTCGGAAGAGTATTGGAGCATGATACAAGAATAGAGGACTATCGACCCTAGCCCTCCACCCCCTTGAAAAATTCCTGTGTTTGCTACTGGTATCGTACTATAAAACAACACGAGGATCTCATACTTTTGAATCTGGGTGAAGTACGAAAGAGAATACCTGAGCTGGCACCCCTTCGTACAGCCAGAACATCGCCTCCCTCTACATGGTGGGTCTTCAGTGGCATCAAGACTCGAACCTTCGACACTTGGATCACGAGTTCGTGACCATAACTAGACCATCTCGGCCACCGAAGAGATTTAGTAGTAGCTTAAGCAATTTTAATGTACGGGGATTAAATATTCATCTACAGATAACCCGTATCTTCTAATTGTCTGTTCAATAAGAGTAACTGTTCCACTAAGATATGTTCTTTTAATTTCTTAATAATAATGAAATTACACTTTCCTTGTTTCTGATTATTTTAATTACTTTCAGCAAAAAAAAAAGAAAAAAAAAAAAGGAATTGGAAAAGAGTGTTAAATTAAATTTATTAATCAATGACTATACATTCTGATCATTTAAATTCGAAATAATGTATACACTTTTTTTCATACTTCAAGTATTATTCGGAAGTGTTGTACTTGTCATAATTTGTAAAAAAAATAATTTTGATTAATGTCACAATAATTAATAGGCAAATGCTAATTTTATCTTTTCTGTATCAATTAATGTGAGATTAATTAAAATATTTAATTTCATATAGTTAGGAAATTAAGAAAAAAAAATATCAATGAAAGTAATTAAGTCGTATGCCTTAAAAACAGAACCTTTGAATAATTATTTTAGTTTTAATTCTAGAATAATTTCCCGAAAACCGAATTTCAAATGTTTAATTTCACTCAGAATTAATAATACATATTGCGCGGAAAACTCAAAGCAAACTCGAAGTAATTGCAAAGTAAAGATACAAGAATTATATCCCAATTATACACTGAATAGAATAAAAACGGCGATCTTTTAAGAGGTAAATTACTTCTGTAATCATGATTGAGGATAAATATTATGCGTTTTAAGAAACGAAGCACGTTTCCGTATCTGAAAATGTATAAATGAAGTAAGCACATTCCGTAGATAATTTTTACCCCCCAATTAAATGAAGCTCCAGGGTATATGCAAAGCTGGAAGAACTTAATAAATTCAAGTCTCATCAGAACTTGAAATTGATACCGTAACGGAGATAATTATTTTTACTTCCACAGAATGTAAATATTAATATTCGCAATTAAGACCATTGAACATCCTCCGTAATGTTTTTTAATGGGAAACGGTTTTAAGGCGAAATAAATAATTTTATCAAGGGAGTTTCTGAGCAGTAAATGAAGTTGAAGGAAAGATGCTTTCAATTTAGATATCAATGTTTTAAAAAAGTAAATTTAGAGCCCTAGTTATCATTAAATAATTACAAATCCATGCAGCTGATGTATAATTATTATAACAGACGTTGTTAAGAGGATCCCCTTGAACTTGAACACTGTAATTATGTCCCCATATTTTATATCTTGGACAAATAAAAAGAGTTCAAAATAATCTAAGTCAAGCCCATCAACAAGTTGAATTTTGTGGAATAGACTTCTTTTTCGTATCTGAAATCATACTGTAACAAAGATATAAATTTAAATAAACCATATTTGTTTCACTGTCCTTTGACTCAGTTTATAAAAAAGTTTATTATTAATAAATTTCTTTACAGGAACTCTAAAATCTAAATACCAATTTCTTTATTGCTATTATACTTCAAGTGAATTTTTGTACACATATGATACTGAATTATGTCAACAGGCTTCTCTAGTAAGCCATGTATTGAAAATCTTGCATTCTATTAAATCAAGCTGCTAAAAGCAAATAACTCAACGAAAACCAGCATTTTCTTATCCTTTAAGCACTTAACAGCAAAAATATTTATTCTTTTAGTAGCTGTAGAGTAAAAAAAAAACTATCGTTAGAGTCGCAATATATTACTATATTTTAAATTTTGTTACTGACAATCGTTCTATTACAGAAAGTCGCTATGAAAGCCATGTTTTTGTATCTGCATGAATTCATTTAAGATAAAAAAAAAGCAAAATAAATAAATTTCCTACGCATTAAAGTGTTGGTTATGTGTTTTTGCAGATAGACTAAACCATATCAAGCACATTTATCATTTTCAATAAATATTTGTTTTAATATAGAAAATAATAAACCAAATAAATGTAGCAAATACTAAATCAAATAAAATCAAGTAAAAGTTATATGCAAAAAGTTTTGCGTTCATGTGTATTAATTATCCGTAACTTGTGATTTGAATAAAATCTAGAACAGAAAATGAGAGAGATACATCCTTTTTTTAATTATAAAAATACTTGTAGCTGACTTATTCTTAATTTTTTGCAGTAAAATGAGGATTAGGAAACAAATCAACCTTTGAAGATGATGTGAATATTTAGAGCTTAAGAGCTCTGAATTGCTACTAGCTATTGACAAAAGCGAATTGTGGCATTGCGTCCGTTGCGTTTCCTGTTTGTGGTAATTATACCGCAGTCTTTGAGGTTGTAAAGTTACAGAGGGCGTAAGGAGCTCAGGAAACAACTCATTCAGTCGCAGCTAAAGGTTAGTAATAAGTGTAGAAAACACACACACACATATGTATTTAATGGACACACACAAGAATATAAAATGGCCATGTATATTATTAACTTTTATGACTATTGAAGATCCATTGACTGTGGTGTTTTTTCACATTTTTTATTATGAATATTCGCAATGTACATAGGTTGATATAGGTATTTAGGCAGCAGGTATTGTATTCAATTCTGTTTGAAATGAACAGCATATATTGCCTGATAAAAACACATCTTGGGTTTAAAAATTAAACGTATAAATAGATTATTATTGTCTTATATATATATATATATATATATATATATATATATATATATATATATATATATATATATATATATATATATATATATATATATATATATATAAGAGTCTTACTTAAATAAATTATCGGTATTTCTCTTATATATGGATGCCAATGGGATTAGAAGGGTAACAATTTCAAATGAAATATACCTTTGCTCAAGAAAAGTTACGCATTGCAAACATGATGAACATTGTAAAAATGGAGTTTGATTATAACAAATACCAGTGTAAAGTTTTACCTGCAGTGTGTTTAAAAAGTAGCAAAAAAAAATATCAATAACACACACACAAAACAAAAACAAACTAAAAAGTAAAAGAAGGCAAGATAAACTTGTTAGATTTTCATCAAAGAATGTCTTATCTTTATCTTTCATTGTGTTATTTTTACACCATTGATTTTACGCAATGTGTTTTACTTATCTTTTTCATCCTGAAGTTATATCGTTATACCAAAAACAAGAGTTAGTCAATGACGATATACTTTGTCAATCATTGAGTTTATTTTTTGTACAGATAGACTACAAGGTGTAAGACATTTTTTAAAAAAATTTGTTATTGATTATTGAGTATTCTATAACTGTAATACGTCCATTTTAAATTTTTGTTAATGTTTTGCCTGAAACTTTTATTTATCTGTTTTGTAATAACTTATCGTAAGCTTAAACATATCATATTTGGTAATTAAAAAAATATCTATTTTTTTATAAGTTTAAATATCATTTTAATAATCCATACAATTATTAAATTCGACTAACGCAATGTTGTAATTGCGTTACAGCAAATTAACAATCAAATTTTAAGTAAGTTAATATTAAATTACTGAAAACTTGACTTTACCATTAAAACGATGATTTAATTAACAGCAAAGATTTACAGGCAAAAACTACATTATTTTATTAATTTGGCGGTATTTTAGATGATTATAAAAAACACTATATTATATATATGACCGGAAAATATATATAATAAGGAATATATATATATATATATATATATATATATATATGTATATATATATATATATATTGTTAAAAGAAAAACCTG
Organism: Trichonephila clavipes; assembly: GCA_019973935.1. Lineage (NCBI taxonomy): Eukaryota > Metazoa > Arthropoda > Arachnida > Araneae > Nephilidae > Trichonephila > Trichonephila clavipes. The sequence continues at coordinate 121,730 of BMAU01019948.1, read as the reverse complement.
GAAGGACAACTATGAAACTTCTATTTAGTAATTAAAAGTTAAACGGAGAAATTTAACCTATAATTAATATTTGGCTTTGTTTAAACCTCAATTTTAAAAAGCAGATATTGCAAAAAAAGTTCTTATTGATTAACTCAGATTGTATCAGGCGAAAAAGAAATTGTGTAGACAATTATGATTAATTTAAAATCTTGCTTCTAAAATAATTCAAAATGATCTTAAAAAAATAGACAACTAAAGGCTTAAAGGAAGAAAGAAGCTTTAGAAAGCCTAGAAATTACTTGGACTGATTTTATGCATCAAATTAGAAGTTATTTTGCATTATTGGAGTTGAGAGGGCTTTAAAATTAGATTTAACCTTTAAAAACTGTCAGATTTACTAGTCTGTGATCAATGTAAGCAAACAATTCCATCAGATGGAAAAGACGACCATTTTATCACCTCACACACACACACACACACACACACACACACACACACACACACACACACACACACACACACACACACACACACACACACACACAGGCACACAAAACTTCAGTCAAACTCTCCACCGAGTGAAATGATGAGAATGAGTACCAAACCTAGAGCTCCCTTCTAAAATGAGAATTGGAGAAAATCTACTGGACATGGAGCAAAACACAGTATTTATCCACCAAATTTAAAGGATGACGGGAAAAGTTGAGTGGCTGAAAACAAAAAGAAAGAAAAAAATACAAGCAATATTACATTTTGAAGCATATAATAGAAGGAAGAAACATTCATACGCCAAACACTCGTTTAATTTTTACTTTAATACACAAAATAGTAGTATTAATTGTGATTCCAGGAATATTCCCTCTCTAAACAATTGAAGCTCAAAGAGAAATCTACAGAATTTGAAACAAATTCTTTACCTGCCATCGATTTGAAATTCGATGAAACTATCCTTTCTACATTGGTTGACGTTGGAAGCACTGTAAATTTAATTTGGGAAGAATGCTTATGCAAAAAACATACACTTGAATCGTATGATAAAAGTATTAAAATATAAATTGGAGAAAACACAAAATATTAGAGAGGGATTGCCTTGACAGATTAATTACTGTCGATAGAAATGAATTTTTATTGGAAAACCTTGTAGTTAATATTCATAAGATAATTTTTTTTCGAAGTTGTGCTAGGTACGAAAACATTTTAGTATTCCTATATATACACTCTATCACAAAAATGATATGCAACTAGAAGGGAACTAGCTACTATCACGAAACTTAACATGTATGTAGTGTATGAAGAGATTAGTAAATGATTACGAATTCACAAACAAACATTGTTTTATTAAGAAAATATGTCATGAAAAAGGTTACAAATCAGTATGTAGCAAATCAAACTCTGTTAGTTATACAAGCCAAAACACGGAATGGCATCGATCTATGGCAGATCATGCCGTAATCTTTGCAACTAGACAGTTAGTTCACGAGTATTCCGGGACGGCTACAGTTGCCTTTAAAGCACGTCTCAAACGGGCTTTATTAGCGAGAGGTCTAGTGACCTGGAAGGCCATGGAAGTACCTCATATCCACGAACGCATTGCTGAGAGAGTTGCGAAGTATGGAGTAGAGCATTGTATAACCCAATAAATGGCACAAGAGTGACATTGTAGAATAAACAGTAAAACCGATGTCCATATCGTCCATGTAACTGCGTCCCATCATACTTCTTTGAAGGACCACAAGAGACGCTCGAGTGTCCCAACAAATCACTATACTATCAAACCACACCTAGTGTAATCGTCATATTCCTCTCAACAAATACCGGATGGGACCGCTGACCTTGCCACCACCACAAGCGTATATGCTGGTCATGAGCATTGAGACTGAATCAGAATTTATCGCTGAAGATCACTTGCCTCCAGTCGGTCACTTACCAGCTTGCGCCCGAGGTTGGAAAAAATCCATTAGGCACTGTCTGTGATGGGGCAGTAATCTTAATGATAGTTGGATCCTTTTACTTCATCCAGTCATCTCCGAATGGTTTCTCTAAATACCACCGGATGTATAGAAGGTGGTAAATGGCGTCGAATTGATTCTAGCGACGTTGTTGGTGAGGACGTGTTTGCTTTGGTGGTTGCGCAATCATCGCGCGCATTTGTGTTCCTGGACGCCCTGACCCTACGCGAATGTGGACTATCCCTTCCCTGATCCATCCTTGCCAACACCGAGCAACTATCATATCACTCCGATAAAGGTGGAGAGATTGATACGTCCCTGTTAGACCAACCTGCTTCTCTGAGGCCTACTATACGCCACCTCTCAAAGTCCGACAATTGCTCGCACTGCCACTGGTTACGTTTCCGAAGCATCTCCAGGCATAATATCGTCCATCGAAGTCTACAGATGTGTTTGAATAATCCTGTGGTACGAGTAAATCTTCCCAGCTTCGCATCTCATATGTGCATAGTAAATTATATAGTCACACATTTTCGCCAAATAAATTAATACTACACAAATAAAACAAATATATGCAATCTAAAAGCTGACAATATAGAACGGGTTGATAGACTGATTGTTTATTAGGATCTCACTTCAAAGGCTTACGGGGGCTGTTGGCGAAGGGCAGTAAAAATTTTAGCCATGGTTTATTCACGAGAACAATATATAAAAAGCTGGGATAAACCCTTCAAACTTCTACAACAGAGCAACCTGAGGACATTTAGCATCGGCAGTTTTAATGTGCAAAAGCCCTTCTACGAGGTGGGTGATATAAAATCGGATTCATTAACCGTGATGTATACTGAAATTCCCACGAGAGTGATGAATACAAGTAAGTCTGTGAATTTTAATTATTTAAGAAAATTGGCTTCTATATAGTTTGAAGGTAAAACTACATATGAACTAGCAAAATTTCAAGAAGAAAATAAGCTTTGAGGTAGGAATAGAAAATTATGTAAGTAGTTCAAAATTATTGAATTATAAAACACAATTCGTGACAAGTTTCAAATTAAGATGCAACTATCAAGGACTTATGAAGTAGTAGACTGCAAACTTTGGAATCACTACGTTGTAAGGAAAGTTGATGGGCAACAGAAAATGGCTTGTATTGTTATACTGTTCAGGGATATTTTTTTGAATCTTTATTCAGTCATTTTAATTTTTGGTGATGTATTTGAGTGAAAACATATAATTCAGTATTTATTTCCATATGTGTATGTGTTTGTGTGTGCATATACATACATAGATGGATATATAGATGTATCAAAATAAACAATAATGCACAGAACGAATCGTAAGCTAAAATCCCCATCAAGAACTGTATTGTTTCAAAGTGTCCTATATTTATTTCACATTTTGTTCACAAATTTAAAGTACATCTTTATACAGTAATATTAAAAGATCAAATTATATATAGATATAGTAATAGTAATAATAAAAAAGTACATGACAATAATTTTTGTTTTAAACTTTCTATGCTTTGCAAAAAAAATACCATTTTCTTATAATCAAAATGCTTCGTCAGTGCAAATAGAATTTCTTTGGCATTAAAAACATACACTTGCGTTTAAAAAATAACTTAATTATTTTTTAAGAAAAAATTCATTTCCGTGGTTATTTCCAAGAAAACTGAAAAAAAGGAAAATGCAAACTATCTGTAACTTTTTATTGACGATCCAGTTACTTTGAAAACTAATTTTAGTAACTTCATATATTATGATTATATATAAGTGCGTTACTGAAATCCAATAAAAAAGCTAAGGCAGATTTTAGATATTTATTTCAAATTGTATTTCTCCCTAAACTACAAATTTTTTCCCAGTGATTATTTGTTATGTTAAGTAGTTGATATGCCGAATTTTTGATTTTAATAAATATTACTAATTTATCATTTTATATTGTCACTTTGATCGGTGTTCGACGATTTTATGCAAATCAGTAGCAAAGAACAAGACAGTTCTTAAGAGCTATATGGGAATTTACTGTCGAGAAAACAATCCTTTAAATACAGGATTCAATTCTATTTGCTAAATCTCAGAAGGTTTTCATACTTTCAACAACATTCAAACACAATTAAGAGTGTTTAAAATACACATATGTAATATATTATTCGCAAGCACGACTCATTCGAGCTAATCAGTGATCACGGTCAAGGCAAATTTACTAATCGCTGGTCGAAATATTTTACCTACGGCTATCATCTCTCTATTCACAGGTCTTGCGGATAATTTGAGAAAGATCCGCTTGCGTCATAGGTTTTGAAATTAGTGTATTTTTCCACTAATTTCTGGAAGAGTCCATAGGGTCCCAAACTCGTGAGAAATGTTCGCCAACTTGGTCGCTAAGAATGATGCCAACTTGGCTTTATCGCCAAGATCTCGCTAAATTCCCATTGAATCCCCATTATAACTTAAGGGACGGTGTTGCTTGTGAGTATTAAACTTTTAACATAAATAAATGTAACATAGAGTAATTTAAATGTATTACACATCCAATTACAAATTATTTATATTATTTAAGACAAAATTCGTAACAATACATACACAATACAGGGAACAACTTATGATATTTCATTTTCTTGTTTAGTCATCAGTAATGAGAAAAGTTGGGAGCAATTTCCATTTCATTGTCTCCGTTTGAAAGTATTTATACCTTGAATAACGTTTTTTTAAGAGTAATGTTAATACTATTTCAGAAATTTCATATCCATACCCATTACTAGCATTTAGAAACTTCGAATAATTTCAGAGCAACTATCTCAACAAAACTGACGATGGGAGAGAACGATAATATATTTTTATTTAATTATAGATAGAGTTATTCAATTTTTCCTGATAAAAAGAACGAAAAAGCAAAATAAATAAAACTCGGTTCTCTGAATTAAAAGTCTTATCTTCCAAATTGAAGAGTTATTTTCTTTGCAAATGAACGGAAATAGAATTTCCTTCCCCTCCTATCTTAATCTTTTTTTTTCTTCTTCTTTTTTAACAATCTACCGATCCTGTCTCTCTTTCCATGACAGTTTTTAGAGTCCCTAATTCTTCGCCGTTATCTTCGACTATTTTTGTCATGTTTCTCTTCGGTGCCAAGCGTTTTTGATGTTTCAATTTGCATGAATTTGCATAATAATGGCTTGATCGCCGCAATTTGTGGGGTAAAAATGTGGAGAAAAAAGAAGAAAGCGTAACGAAAGAATTGAGAGACTCATTTTAATTACCAGCAAGAGAAGAAGAAAAAAAGAAAATAATAATAATAATAAAACTAGGCTGGAAACAATGAAGCGTTTAGCGTCATAAATTACTAAACATTTATGTGTAGATTCTGAGCAAAAATTAAAATTAAGTAATTTCAGGGATCAAAGAATAAAATGAAATTAAATGCGTATGAAGCAAATATTTTTTTGTTCTTAAAATATATAGTTTCTCAAACTCTGAGATTTTTCAGTCATAAACATAAATAGCGTTCCTTAATTTTCTAAAAAAATAAATAAATAAATAAATAAAAATGAAAAAACAACAACTTTAGGCCATTTTTGATCTGTTTAAAAGTAACTTGATTTACTGAGGAGGTATTTTTTTGCAATTACGGTTTAGAAAAATTGCAAAAATTAATTAAATGACAGTATGAACATTTGTAAGGAAAAATATAAACTACTTTGATTTAATTAAGAAGTTTATCTTCATTAAATTTTAATTTATGGGCAGTGTATTTTTTTTTTTGTAAAATTTCATTCCATGAACTGGAAATTTATCAATTTTACATAAAGATAATGAAAATTTATCACTTTTCTGAAAGACCAACTATTAATCAATTTTGTTATTTAAAATGTAATTATGATTATAAAATTAAGTTGTTATTAGTAATTATATTTTTAAACCCCACACTTAAACCAAATTTAATTATTTTTGTAAAGCAAAAGTTTTCGGATTTTTTTTCCTAACATTAATGATATTCTTATGGAACAATAGCGCTATTGTTCATATTTCGTTGCCACCTTTTTACAATCGTCAAAACATATAATTATTTATTTTATTTATGATTCTGATACCGTTCAGAATTCCATTATTCTGTAAATATTAGCAAAAAAATAACTTTTTTTCTTACTTCGATGTAAAAATACCTCTAGGCATACTATTTTTTTTAAAAAAATTATTTTTCATGTACAATGACACTCAAGAATAATTAATACAAATCATAAAACATAAAATACGAGGATCATTGTGAATTCAAAGGATTTGAAAGGAATATTCCATAATTAATTTTAGATAAGAAACAAAATGTATTTGTATTATTTAAAATTAAATTAATTTATTTAAAGAATTCATGTTGCATGGAACTAACAGAAAATATAAGCTGTGTTTAAGACACATTTTTCTTCTTACAAATTACTTATTTATTTTATTTTATTTTTATTACGTAGGATTTTATTATGTACTTGTGCATTACATAATGAGATATCGATGAATTGCAAAAAAATGCATAATGCAACAGTATTCATTTTCATAAGAAAAGAATCTTAAATGATTAAGAATGACTTCCTATAATACTACTTTATTATTAATCTTTTACTTTAATTAATGTATTTCTTTATTTTTTTCCACTTTATTAAAGTGCATTGCATAGTTTAGTAGTTAGTTTCATTTACTGACGCTAGGCATTAAATATAAAAAAAAATATTCAATAGAAAAGTTATTAACTGAAAAAAAGATTATTAAATATATAAATTAATGACGTGTAAGTCAGTAAGTCCCATACATTTTTCTTTTACATTATAAAATTCTGAATGAATTTTTACTTTAAAATAATAATTGAAAAAAAATATGCATTAAAATAAGGCATCCTTTAATTTGATAAAATATTACACACACAAAAAAATTAATTTCTCATTTTTTTTCAAGGGGAAATAAAGAAAGGGGAAAATAAAAAAAAGAAAATAAACTGGATTCATGTGAAAGAAAGCATTCTTAATTTGCCATGTTATTTTAGTTTAAGTGTATGAAACAAGGCATTGTGTGTGTTCTTATCATATAACAAATTTTTTACAATGCAATTTTCTTCATAATACTCATAAAAATACATGCAAAGATGTACATTTAACAAATAGTAGAACGTTTTTATACCATATTAATGAATTGCTCACCTGTGAGAGATAAATATTTCTTTATGTAAAAATATATCATTATTACATCTCCCTCAAAATAGCTGGTTCTTAGTGAAAGTTATCTGTGTGTTTGCGCTTTCATTATATTACAAAAATTTTTAAGGAAATATTTTCTTAACTTTTATTTGTTATCATTCATTTCCTTGAAATTTTCACTGTCGAGATTTAACTATCTATTTCGTAATGTTGTATACTAAACAATAAGCAGAAATTTAAGCATTTGAGTAATTTTATAATAATTAAATAAGTTTTTTTGTTAAAAAAAATATAATTACATGATTGTGTTTGTGAGAAAGTGAATACAAATATTTGCATGAATATCCGGTTATCCAAATTTCGGTTTGAAATACGCAGCATTATTATTAAATAATTATAACCTTCCTTTAAATACAGTTATTTTTACAATTTAAAATACATTACAGTTTTCATACATTATAGAAGAATACTTGAGAATATAAAATGAAATGTAAAATAGGCAATTCAATTGAAAACAGAATTTATTAAAATCATTAAGTACGTTCTATAACGCTTAATATTGAAAATTAGCTTATATTCTGGCATTTAGATGAAGACGTTTGTTTTTTAGTAGTAGAATTCTATCGCTACATTGTTACGAATATAATTATTTATTACTGTGAATTTTTTGACGATTAATTCGTTCTAATTCATGACAGAAATTTAAATATCAACGTACAGTAATTATACTTAAAAAAGTAAAATAAAATAAAATTGTATTCTTAAAATTATAATATAAATTCGTTTTTAAGTGACATTCTGTTTCTCTTTCACTGAATTTATATTTTATTAATTATTTTTTAAACAACGTCAGATTGACGATTTCTTTAAAAAAATTATATATTAAATATATTAGTATATATGCTTGAAACGCGCGGAGGCTGAAAATGAACTTGAATCATACTGCATTCCATGTGCTACATTTCTCCCCGATATTGTAACTGGCTGTTAACACCTCGTTTATATTCGCTGCACTTTAATTGGTTAAACTTGCTTACATCATCCAATCCAACACTATTTTAATACTGTAAGCTAGTATTCGCCGACAGTTTCTTCTTAATGAGGTGTGTCTTCAGGAAGGGCGTGGTATTGATAGCTTTGAAGACGGTTGTAATTGGATCGAAGGATTCTTTTAACGTAAGGGTGTGAGACGGATTTGTACAGTTGAGTGAATGAGTGGCTATATTGTTTATTGGGGAAAAAGCCGATTTCGACTGAACTGCGCCAAACATTTTGTTTCAAGTACCTAATTAAAAAAAACGATTAAAAATGTGAAAAAATAATGTAGGGATTTGTTTATTGTATATACATCAAAACTATAACCATTAGCACATATTTTACTAAAATAATTAACGATTTAACGTGGAAGAGTAACATTATGTGAGGGATATAGTTATAAATATTAATAATAATGAGTCATCCAATATTAATGAACCATTATTACAGAATTAAACAAAAATGATTTTTGCAGTTATCTTGTTTAATTTATTGAATTTATGGGAGCATAGCAGATTTATACATGCTTCGGAATTTATGTTAATAGTGCTAAGTATTTTAATAAAGAGACATGTCCTGAAAACAAATCTTAAAATTCTTCATAATGTTTTATACAAACTTTTGTTCCTTAGCAAATCTCTGTGAATATATAACTTAATATTAATAATTTAAATCATGTAGTAATTCTGTCCAAAAAAATTAAGATTCCCTCTAGCTTGGCCGCTTTTATAAGGAATTGTGGCCACAAGTCAGTTTTCTGGTTTATTGTTCAGGACAAACATTTTTAACACCATTGTCAATAAATTATTTTTTAAAGAACAATAAATGCTTGGTTATTTATTTCCTATTAAGATTTAATTTAAACATATATGCATAGAACTTATACATTTACATTAGTTTTCTTTCAGTTGGCTTATGAATTAGTATAATATTATCAAAAAAATTATACATACGTGCAAAGTAATGAATAATACTCTTGAGAAATGACAATTTAGATTACACGTAATGTGTTAATATCACAATTTTTCAGACATTAGTTACGAAATTATTTCTTTATATGAATTCTCATTCAAGTTTTTATATCAAACATATATAAATACTTGAATAAATAATTAAATAAACTAAATATTATTTCGAATTTCCTTCACTACAGTATGAATGCTTAGAAGTTGGCAAATACTTTTAACAAATAAGGAAAAAAGGGCTTTTGTACATTCTCCACTTGAATGTAATTTTCATATTTTGTTCATGTTCATACATTGTAAAAAACTAAGTAACATCAGTGAAGCAAAAATGGGTGAAATCCTCCCCCTTTTTCATCCTTTTTTACAAAGGAAAAGTGGGGAATTTTTATTAAAACTAAAATTTTAATATTCATTTTTCTCTTAAGAAATATTCCTAACCATCAGAAATTGAGATTATATTTTATTTTTACAACAAAACAAACTGCCATTCTATATAACTTATTATTTTCATTACATTAATTTAATTTAATTAATTTAAAATAGCTAGGAACATTATAGCTTTCTTTATATATTGCCTTAATTTTTACTTTGTCATATTAAATTTTAGGGGTATGATTCAAAGCAAAATTAACTTGGAAAGAAGCAATAGCAAAAAATAATTAAAAATTAAGCAATATGTATCTTTTTATGAAATCAAATCAAATAATTTAATTGGACCAAGAAAAATTCGATGCAATGCATATATATACTCTCTAGCCGCCTCCAAATGTTAAGGAACGACGGCTTTTTTTTGCATCTAATTTGCAAATGAATGAACACAAAAGCATCACATTTGGAGGAACTGTGCAACAAACAGTTATTTATTTAATGCATCGTAGAAACTTACATAAGTGTAACCCCCCTAAAAAAAGCATCCTTGGCCGAAAAGTCTATTCTTGGAGAAAACATTGAATCATAATTTCATGTAGTAAAATGCCATAGAAACATTATATGAAAAAGTGTTCTAATAAGAAAAGCGCCCCCTAACGTAAAAGCATTGGTAGCATCGAATTTGCTTGCTGTTAATAAAATTGTTGGGCAATAGATCGGGAATCGAAGACCTGACACAGAATAAGCCTTGTTCAAGCTCCTGTGGCGACTTTCGGCGAGGACTTAAAGCAGCATCCTATCTGTCAATATAGTTCCAAAGGTAGTCTATCGGATTCAGGTCTGAAGATTGAGCTGCAAAACATTCCATTCGCTGCAAACCATAAACCTCAGGTATTTCTCAACAACCTCAGCCGTGCATTATCATCCACCAGAATGAAATCATTACTAATATCACCAGCAAATGCCCGGATATATGGATCAAGGATCTCATCCTGATACTTCAGATCATTCCTCGATGAAGCACATGCATTCTAGTGTGACTATGGAGGGAGATCTGTGTCCAAATCAAAAGTCCACCAGCTCTAGAACTTTGTCTTTCAACAGTGTTGGATTGATGATATCTAGTGTTCTCCTCAGATCAGCAGACGCACTGAATCGCTCTCCAGTGTGAATCTAAACTCGTCTGTGAAGAGCACAGAAGCCCATTGCTGTTTCGTCTAGGAAACATGTTTTACTGTCCACTATAAATGGGCCCTTCTTTGTCGTTCGTTTGGGGAGACACCCGACTCGTCTTCCTCCATAAAGACCTGTATTCCGAAGACATCTCAGTACAGTATATATAGTAGCGGTAATTATTCTTCCTTCTTTTACAAAGTGGCCTGGAACATGTGTGGGGGAGACACGATTTTCTTATTCATATTGATCCCACAGTCAGTGGACAACATTGCGAGACATATTGAGACGTATAGCAGCATCAAGTAACGACACCCTCTTTTTAATCCATTCGATTCCCGCCATTTTAATGAATTGGGTAAGTGATTTCTCCGAGACATTGTTAGACTGTACTGATTTTGCCAACGACATTGCCAACAACAGTTGAAAATCAACAAATCTTGCACACGAAATTACAGAAGCTTATACATAGCACATTTTTCTCTCACTCGCATATACCTGTTCTTTTCTACCAAATAAAAATAGCAGCTTTCGTTTGCGCATAAGTGATTTTGAAAATTTCGTTATTATCATTCTCATAAACTATATATTTTATTGTTACTGCTATTTTTTTCAGGATGAGCTTCAGAAACATGTCGAACATTAAATTTTGGAGGCCAGTGTAAATACACAAATAAAAAAGGGGGGAAGGAAGGAGAGTTTCAAATAACTAACCCACTTTTATATAAATAATATAAGTCATCAGTTTATAGCACTGCAGCATCCATCTTATTAAGCGTCCACAAAATCTCTATGATATATTTATCTTTAATTTTAAAGTAATTTTAGTCTCTAGTATAGTTTATTAAAAATTATATATTAAAATTTATTTCTAAGGGCTCTTTTTTGGTGTGGGCTTATGACAGTCAATTTATGCGTTATGTAAAAAAACCCTGCCAAACGTACAAAATAGACAAGAATGACATAATATATATTCATATTGCTTACACATTCAGAGCATCAAATTTGGAAAACTATTTTCTTACAATGGATACCGATATTCAAAGGGCTTCAAAATTCTAATATGATCTTTGATCTTGTATGTCTGATCACCGCGACAAAAACAAGTGGTTAATAATAAACTGTCGTCCCCAAAACGATCCTCCAATACATTATATACCAAAACAAGAACATTTCAACTCTGAACGAGTAGGAGTTTGTCTTTTCAAGTCATGAAAGTTATTTTGAATAAAAGTTCTTAAGAAATCCCCTTTTTTTAATATTAAGAATAGTTTTTAAATGCACACTTTAGAATTTTCGTACATCCAATGTTTGATATAAGGAAATAAAATATTAAGACATATTCCTGCTTGTGTAAATTAATTTTTTTTCCACTTAGAGCTCATATTTCTAGTCATGAGGATTTAATTTACATATTTTCTACATACAACTTTCTAATGCGACTCCTGTTTACAGCATTAAGCAAAATTTTACTCTTAATGTAAAGAAAACAATATATTTTATAGTTACTTATGGAATTTTAGATTTTTTTTTTGCCTTTTCTTTTATGTGTGTGATACCCATCCTTTGAACAAAAACAGGTTTGGGTATGTATATAATCTAAAATTATATATATATATATATATATATATATATATATATATATATATATATATATAACATATATAAAAAATAGTATATTACTTTTACAATCTTATTATAACTTAAATTTTATACTGAACTGACTCATTTAGCTTCATAGAACGGATCTAACAAATTATTTTTCATGGTGTCAACTACGTGATATATCACAACATTTGAAAACTTTCTCAGATTGAATGAGCTAATAATTGAGCTTAACGAAGGGATCGCTTCACTGGTTTAAAAGTTATTTCCTTATTGTTTCTATGGAACGATATTTAAGTAGGTATTCCTTAGTGTAATCAAAATTATATCTTATTAACACTCACTTATACATATGCCTTGCATGTGTTTAAAAAAATCTCGAAATACTTTAAATTTAACTGTTGACAAATTATGGTCTCTCATAGCAGCGACTTTTAAACTTTCGATCCCCGCATACTCCTTTATGAATCAGCCGGACATCTTACATCCCCATGATTTGTAACACCCTTTTCTGTCTCCCAACCCATGGTTGAGTGATTTAAAGATTCCGCAAAATTTCTTAGACTGTCTCTGCTCATTTTGTTCCCTTTAGGAAAGCAGTAATCGTCCAATTAAAAATTTAGTTAAAACTAATTTAATTTTCTAGATAGAAATACATGTTCAAATAGATTTTCATTGGGAGCTTCGTTAGTGAATCAGTCAAAGACAGGGATGGCTAACATTTATGGATCAACGTACTATTTTTTTCTAAAGAAATGTTTGATGATATACAAACGGACCGTCAATTAATTTTGACATATAAGTATTGGAAAAATGATAACACTAAATACTAACAACTCTGAAAACTCTTTAGTTACTACAAAAAAAAATTTCACTGACTGTATAATAGTAATGTGTTCTAGCAATACGTGTAATACGAATTAAATTAACTTTACTGATTTTGTTGTTGCAAATTATATGACAAATAAATCGAACTAGATAAGATGCTACTTTTAGCAAAATGCATGCTGAATTGGAGTCATTTGCCAAAGGTTTCTAAGCGAGTCTTTAATGTTATTCATTTTTGAAAATAATGACTCACAGGCATAGGCAGATAAAAATATGGTTAAAATAGCATGAGACAACTTCTTCAAACTGTTAAATAAATTTGGAATCCGCTACAAACACATACCCATTATCAGTGGCGGAATGGAGAACATTTGCCCCCCCCCCTGCAAAATCAGGTTTGTGGCCCCCACATTTGATTTTAAAGGGTTAGTTATTTGACGGCAGTCAGGCTTTGGGACCCCTAGAGCCCTGGGCCCCTGCCATGCGGGAGTTGCGGAGATGTACGTTACGCCACTGTCTATTATCTGCATATCACTATTCCAGAATATAAAACAGGAACCACTTTGTCGCCTTTTCGATCCATCAAGTTTGAAATTCTCTTTTACACTTACTGTCTTGCACTTTTATTTATTTATTTACTTGCTGAACAAGCCATGTTAAATAACAGCTAAAAATAGTAAACTTAACACAAATAAACTTTAAGTTACAGTAGTATTACCGAAATTTACTATTCTATGCGTAGACAAACTATGCATCATCAACAATTGTAGTCCAAGACGTAATTAAGGCAAGGCAATCTCAAACGAGGATGCCCCTCGCCGCCCCACGTCCAATCACTCGCGTTTGTTTGTAATAATTCGCGTAAACCTTGTTATTTTGAACTAAAATGCAAACCATATTGATCGGTGGCGTGCCAAAAATATTGTGTCACGTACCATTGGTTCGCCATCCATGGTCTAGGATGATACTTATATCAAATTTTTCACTAGGTCTTTCAGAGTCTGCAAAAGAGAGAAACCTTAACATTAAATGAGAGACCTTCGAGGATCCCCTAGAAGGGTGCTGAAGATACCCAGGGGTGCTCAGACCACAGTTCTAAACAACTGTGAGCTTAAGAATAACTGTCTTAAATGATTAAATATATACGAAATAAAAGTATCAATAAGTTTATATCAAAGGAACTTTTATGTTGAGCATTTTTAGTATCAAAAATATCCATCAGGTCTCAAAAAATATTCCAGGTATCCGATTATGTTCGGAACTGTGATTTTGCTAAAGCGTATAAATGGATAATATTTATGATATTTAGTGTCATTTAGATTAGAAGAAATGTATATAAAATGTATATAAAATTGTTTCAAGAATATTATTATAATAAAAATGATTTAAGTACCATAATTTGACAAAAAATTAACATAGATCCATTTTCAAAATATTCTCCTTTTGTGAAAAATGCTTCTATTACAATAATATTTTGCCTGTATATAGCTCAGACCTCTGTACATAGGCTCAACTAGAATTTTTGAAATATATAGCTTAGAATTGTGTTTATCCATGTTTTACGACATGAAAGAAGAGAAATTTTAAGTAAAAAAGGCCGATAGTTATTTCAATGGGTTGTAACTTTGCAAATAATGTGAATTTTTTTTAAAAAAATCAGACTCTCTGGAGAAGTCTTTACTTTATATAAACAAAATATTACTATTTTAGAAGCATTTTTTATAAAATGAGAACATTTTGAAAAAAGGTATTTCTAAGTTAACTTTTTGCCATAATATTGTATTCAAATAATTTTCTTTTGATAAAATGTGCTTAAAACATAATTATGTATGTGTTCTAATCTATGTGATACTAAATATCATGAAAATTATCCATTTATGCGCTTTTTTAAAATCCTTGTTCCGAACGTAGTCGGATACCTTATGTCTATTGATTATAACAATTATTAGACCTTAATGGTGAACAGAAGCACTAAATAAATTCAGGTTATCATGCAAATTTTTAATATCTTCTTTCAATGTTTACGAGATAGCGGAAAACAGACAAGAATTTTCACTTACATGAAAATTATTTATAATCTCAAACGTCATGATTTATGAAATTCTTTTTTTTTTATGAATTTTACGTAAACGCGTCAATTCAATCAGTAGATATTACGTAGTAAACATGAATGTGCAAAATGGCTCTTATTTTTTTATTAAGAAGACAAAGAGATGGAGCTTGAGGGAGAAAGAAAAGATAAAATCAAACCTCTTTTAAATGTTTTTATAAGTTAAAAACCATTCCACAACTAATTAATTCTGATGTATTCGGATCTGAAAGCCGTAGTAAAAATTAGAGCTGAATACATGCACTTCCAAAAGTTGTGCTATAAATAATAACGAGAAAGTCAAATAAATTGTCATCCTCTAAATTAGGAAAATGCGGATTAAATAAAAACTCAAATGAATAAATAATAGCCAAAAGGATTTCGGGGTTAAAAATCCACTTACCCTCAGCGGATTAAGAATTTTGAAACATTGCAGCAATTTACTTTTATCCCTTCTACTTAGGAGAAATTATTTTTCCACCCTTTCACTAATGAAACACTGAACTAAAATCTCCGAGAGAGATTAGTGTTGAATTAAGATAGCAAAACCGGAAAATGCCTTGAAGAAGCATTAAAGTGACAAAAATATGTAAGAGAAAAAAATTGAGGGGGGGGGGAGGAGAGGGATAAGAGAGAATGCACAATGCATGACGTTTTATTCGGCGGGTTACAATTAAATTCAACCTTTCTTGAGAAAGTATTTTGTTTTTCTTGTTGATGTTTTTGTGAAATCCTCTTAAAATCAGCGAATGGAACTAAAACAGCATTATGCAATGGATTATGGATAAATTTAAAAGAAAGTGTGGAAATGGAGTATTTTCGTAATTAGTTTCACGCCGTGTTAGAACTGATTTTCTTTTCTGCTTCAGAAAATATTTTTGAATAGAACACTTTGAAATTTAAGAAATACTTGATGTTTTGGTACAAAGTTGTTATTATAATAATAAACAATAAGATAGTTAAAGTGTCTTTTAACAACAAAAAAGGGCTTTTTTCTTTAACTTATGAATGCAGAGAATCTATTTTTACTTGTATTCATAACAGTTGAATTACCTGAATGCACATGACAAGATATTATATTTCTGACGATTTCTTTTTTCCATTTTCTTTATAATACATAAAATCCCTTTGTTTCATTTTCATTTTTTACTAGAGTTGATTGGTAAAAGCTGAAATAGATAGTGAATTGATTTACTTTTTAGCTTGTAAAGAAGAACGAAATTTAATCCCTGTACAATGGCTGTAAACGCTAGCAAAAACAAAAATAATTTTCTCTAGTAGATATCTGGATTCTTTAATTAAAAAGAAATTTCTGATGTAGACATAAAACTCAACATTGAATCAATATTTATTCTGATAGCAAACTAAAATTACAGTCTCTATAGTTCTCAATAAAATTCAATTCAAAAATAAATAATCTTTAAATTAGTGGTCTTTAAATAGTGAGTATTATAGCTTATAATTTGATTATAATATCGAGTTAATTCCTTTACAACTACAAGCATCAGAAATACGTTTTCAGAATAAAATTCTCTAATTTTCACTGCGTTTCAAGCTAAAGGCTTGAAGTTAAAATTTTAGTTTTTCTCATTAACATATATAGCATTTCATTGTTTAGCAGTTAATTTTGCAAAACATTTCAATAAAAGATGTCAGTACACGGTTAGATAGGTGTGAGGTATTTAACAACAGTAGGAATTGATCTTTTTCTCCTTTCATGAGTATATTTTTTGCGTGTTGTACTGTAGAATAATTAATTGTGTTACACTTAATATACTGTTTGAATTAATTGGTACAAATGGAAAAAACCCCGATTTTTCTTACATCTTAACTTTTAATAATTTCATACTTTAAATAGACTGAAAAATCTTTATATTAGTATGAAGTATGCCCTCCTTTAACAGGAATGACTTCTTCAACACATAATGGCATTGACTCCCCTATTGTAATGCACGTGTTCTTAACTTCATCATCATCGTGGAATTTCACTTGCATAGCAATTTCATCATTTATTTTATTGTCTTGCAATTTATGTTAACTAAATGATTCTTAAGAATATACCAGAAGTTCTCAATAGGATTTAGATCTGGTGAATTACCAGGTTAATCAATTCCTTTTATTTTATTTGTTCACATAAAAGTCTGGATCAATTCCGAACTGTGACAAGGGACCAAGTCATACTGAAAAGTTTCGTCGATTATTTCCATAAATGGAACAAATCTACGGCGTAATAATACGTATTTGACAGAATTCAACACACATTTAAGAGAAATTAAGTTTCCAGTGCCCTTTTGTGTGAAAAACCTCCAAAACATCTGCTTAGAATAGTGTTATATATCCTGTTGGATATGATTTGGTTGCATATTTTTTACTTCATTTTGCTTAACTACTTTTGATTGGTATCCATGCATAAATAAATGTGTTTCATCACTAGAAATTCCTTTCTTCCAGTTATTAACAGTCCATGTCCAACGTTTTTTCATCATTTTCTCTGTTAGAAATGGTTTTTTCTTCGGCCTTGTTGCCTTAGGCCAACTTCCAGAAGTCTTTTCGGTACAGTTAAGGTACTCACTTCGACACTATGACACACTCACCTTCGATGACCAATGCTTGTCTTTCTTGGATGTATTTTGATATTTCTAATTAGAATTTTTATCAGTTTTATGAGTAGTTTCCCGTTTGCACCCACATTTTCCTTTTCTGGACAACTTTTTAAAATTTTTGAAACACTTTATATGTACACACCAACTGACTTTGCTATATACACTGCTGTTTGTAAAAAAGTGCAACATCATGAAGAAATCATTAGAATTAAATGAACTTTGCAGCAAATGTCATTTATAGGATGTTACGTAAAATAGCAAAGTTTCAGAGCCACCGCGCATGCGTGGTGAACGCAGCGCCATCTGAACTGATGCTGAAAGCGTAAAAATAGAGGATTGTAACGAGACGTTGGAAATAGTTAATGATTATTTGTTAGTGGTGAACGTTTAGTGAGTCCTAAGTATGCCTCCCCGAAAAAATAAGGAGACATTCCAACAACTTACGCGGTTTGAATGGAGGAGGATTATCGGCTTTCGAGAAGGAGAATTTTCCTACCACACAATTGAAGCTCGTGTGCAACGGAATAGTTCTACAACGATGCGAGTTTGGAAGCAGTAAACCTACGAGCACCGAACAACTCGAAAAACTGGCAGTGGACGACTGAAAGTGACGTCAGCGCGACGATCGACACCTGATCCGCATGGTGGTGAATGGCCGTACAGCTTCCTCTAGGCAGTTGGTAGCACGTTGGTCTACTGTTACAGGTATACTGATGTCGGCTTCGTCAATTCATCCACGTCGGCTGCACCGTGAATTGTGTGAAAGGGTGCCTTTTATACAGGATCACGGCAAACCATCGACGGCTGCGTCTGCAATTAGCTCATGAGCACAGAGCAAGGCAAGCTGATTGTCACCATGTTGTCTTTTCAAAGAAATCACGCTTCAGTTTGTGGGATCACGATGGACGCATTCGTGTTAGACGCTAGCTGGTGAATGCTGCCTTTCAGATTGCGTTATTGAACGACATAGTGACCTAACACCAGGAGTTGTTGTTTGGGGGTGCGATTTCGTATCATGGCCGATTCAATTTGTTACAAAAAGTAACATGTATAACTAAAAATGCAAAATCATAACCATCAGCTTCCACACTAAACATCTCACAACTTTGCTTTTGGTAAGACCAGTAAAACGAGTAAATCGTAATCGAGGTCAATATGTCACGCTACCTCTATGCAGATATAACTATTTTGATGCGGTTGGGAACATCACTGGTAATCATACACCAACATAGACAAAAACAAATACGTTTGTCCCAATTAACTCGAACAGTAGAGTATTTCAGATTAGAAATAGTTGATATATTGGTTGAAATATTCAAGATACTTCATATATGCATGCTTGTATGCATAAATATAACCCCCTCCCGCTTGCACACACACACAATTTGTGCGCAATGTGCATTTTAAAAGGAAGACTCAGTTTTAATTGCCAATAAACTTTTATGCTATAAAAAAGTTCATCAGTACCGTAGAAAGTATTTTCTTATTATAGTGCTTCCTTACTTACATATTTATTAAATTACAGAGAAAACTTTATTAAAAATTAAAGAAAAATTTAAAATATATAATTTCAGGAATTAACCATAATATATTTAAATGTACAGTTGTAGATGTGTCATACATATAAGGTGTCACTTATATTTTTATAATTTTCCCATTACACATTATTCGTAAATAAATTCAATTATTTAGGGTAATCGCGCGCGCGGCTGACAATTGAAAATATATTTTATACATAACATTTAGATGAATTCTTTAATAATTTCAGTTATAATAAAGCATATTGAAAGTATTTTTCAGAACATGTTTGAAGTTAGTATATGGCAGTCTGTCTGACATTCTGTGTTTTTTTTTACAGACAAGTTCTGGTTACTTGTTATACACATAACTCTCATTTATATAAATTTAATTCTCTCAAACTCATGTACATATTGAAAATGTTGCAGAAAAAGACAGAAGAGTACTAAACTTAAAAGACAAAGAAATTTTTTGAATATTTCTATTGAATAAATGGGAAATTATTTCGAAATTCAGACGAAGTATTTTGTCTTTTCTTGAATTGAAATAAAGTTTAGAAAATTCTTATGAGCAGAATTAATTTAATATATATATATATATATATATATATATATATATATATATATATATATATATATATATATATATATATATATATATATATATATAAACCTTGTACAATTTTTCCTAAAAAGTACAGTGGATATTTTATGCATAAAACTAAGGTTGAGAATGGTATATTGTAAATGGAACAGCCTAAGGAATTACTTGAATAAAAAGTTTTCCTGAGTGCTATTGAGCTACAAAAATACAAAAAAGGGATTTTCTTTATAAGAGATTTATGAGAACCAGCTACTTGTGAGCCAGTTTTTGAAAAAAAAATGTCACACTTACATTTTTTGAAAACCATTCTTCATACATATTATCTTGTTGTCCACATGCACTTATTTTTTCAAACCATTACAGCATTTCCTACATTCGTCTTTTGCAGAAATATTTCATGAATTTTGACATTCTAGATCATTTTTTTCCCTGCATATCTTGTATGTATTATAATTTTTGATATAAAAAATAAATTTGAAATTTATGTATATACAGTGGGATCACTATTTAATCAAGTCGCAACCTCCCCCCCCCAAAAAAAAAGTTCATTAAATGGAAAATTCGTTATAAGAGTTTCATATTTCAATATACTTTATATACCACATAAAACAAATTTTAAATTCATAAACACTATATATTACTTTAGCTATATATAAATATATATTATTAACGCTATATATAACTATGTACTATTATTGCTATATATAACTAAATTTTAAAAAAAGTAATTATTCCCACCCTTTTGTAAATTAATATCTATTTTTTTCATATATCTTACCCATAAAAAAATTGCAAGGAAAACAAGAAAAAAAAGAATGTCAAGGAATAAACTTTATTTTCAACATTAACAAAAGATTTTATTTTAAAATAAATGAAATTTAAGGTCATTTTATAATTTATAACATACAAGTAATTTTATCAAGTTGTGGCCCAAGGCTTTTTGCAAACTGAAGAGATTTTTTCATTACTAAATATCCAGAGATAGTAACATTGCTATCTCGCGTTGTGTGTATCCACTTCAAAACTGCCTCGTCGACATCTTCATAGACTCATGACTTTTGAACAAGATTTCTTGATAAATCATAATTTTGTAGCTTATCTCAATTTTTTTATAACAGTTCATAAGCTGTTTGGAGGAATACTAATTTTTGAAGCTATATATATATTCTTTTTCTTTACATCTTTATCAACTTCCCGAGGAATTAAATTCTTTGTTTGATGCTTCAGTACTTTCTTTTTGACATTTTCGAGCTACGAGAAACCAGTGCGACTTATTAATACTGAAAAGGAACGGATATTAGTTCAAGGACACGATACTACTTTACTGAGGGTAAATGGGGATATCGATGATGTTTCTAGTGAACTGGACAATGAGGTTAAGGATTGCACTTCTTGAATGAAACTCCCATAATTAAATTGCTCTCGGCAAGTTAAGCACCTAATAAAACGTTCAAGATTTATGACAGCCATAAAATGTGTTAATAGATAAAATAACTTGAATTGTCCAAAAATTCTTCAAAAACAGGAAGAACAGAAATTGAATTATAAGAAAAAAGTTCGCTTTATAAAAAATGCACTTCGCTATTAGGTTATTTTACAAAGAAAATCGTGAAATGTTCTTAGTTCCTGGAAAAAATTCGCTACAGAGACTCATAACACACACACACACACACACACACACACACACACACACACACACACACACACACACACACACACACACACACACACACACACACACACACACACACACACACACACACACACACACACACACACACACACACACACACACACACACACACACACACACACACACACACACACACACACACACACACACACACACACACACACATATATATACATATATACATATATATACATTAAAAAAATGTATTTTTTTTCCGCAAAAATTATAAGTTTAATCACTTAAACACGTTTAACACTGATAAGTTTCAAAAAATTTTGAGTTCAATAAAGAAATAAAAGTCTTTCCGTAGGTGTAATGCATAATAACCATAAATTTTCGTTTAATAAGATTAAGTTGCCCAGCACATGAATTGTAATGTAAGATGCCTTTTGCTATTCAAATAGGCTCTTTGAAATAGCAAATCCGATTTTGAGCATCCAACACGCATTTAAGAGGGACTCAAAGATACTCTTTAGGTTTTAAGTTAGACGAATGAGATGGCCATTTCATTCGCCTAATGACCTGATTTACAAGGTATCGGCATACAAACATATCTCGTTGTAGTTGGGAATTATCGCCTATAGTAGGACTATAAAAAACCCACATGTATATCAAGGATTTGGTTTCGATATTTTTGTTCACCCAATACTTCCAAAGCCAGTCTGTGTAACCTTCAAGAGTGAATTCTGCCAACTCCATGATTCCATCTCCACAGCAAGTAGACTTTTCAGTGCTTTTAGATTGTTGGTGATTGGTATTTGCTAACTTCTTATCAGAATATGACGTTAATTAACTATTAAAGTTAGTTTAATAGTCATCCATTACAACTACAGACTGCCATTACATTTTTGTCCGATCATGCCCAATTTAATAGGCTTTCTTTGAATTTGATTAAATGAAGCACATCTATAATAGATCTTTTTTTTGTGCAAGTATTTCCTTTGAACACACTTTTAGACCGTGATATCAGAAGTTCTTCCAATCATCACAAAATGGGTTGCGACGAGTTGAGGTACAATAATATTTCTGTTTCTTTTTTACAAAAAAAAGCTAGGCAGTAATAGTCGAGAGTTGCAATCTTGAACGAAAAGTAAGCGTTTGTGTTTTTTGCGAATCAGCGAAAGAAACTTAAACCAAATATATTTAACTCAATTAATTTTATTAACTAACTTTCACTGATTTAACCAAAACAAAAACTGTAAAGGGGGGGGATTTGTTGTGAAACAGATAACTGTGAGCAGCTTAATCCAATTATTCTGGGCTGTTCGCTTCGCTCAGTTAGAAATGAAGGACTCCAAATTTCGATTTAAGCTTAGCGCACTAAGAACTACATATTGAAAATAGTTCGTTCGATCCCAGAAGTGAAGAGATTACTACAGCGAGCCAATTCAGTAAATGTGAGAATAAAAGCGGATCTTCAATTTCCAGAAAACTCTACGGAAAAGTAGTGGAATATCTGAAGCGACAAACTGAGGGCCGTTGCTGACTGATTATCCACTTGCCGCTGGGGATTATTGCTCTCTTGTTTCTGTCCCGTAAATCAATATATTCGTCCACAAGACTGTCTGACAGTTGATCCCCGAAGGCAATTTTATCGGAATGCGGTCGCATTGCTTCGTTTTTGAAATGTGATTCCCCCACCCTATGAGTAGCTTTATTTTTGTAATGAAATATAATTGCCTGTCGAGAGGCAGATAATCCATTTATCCATATCATATGTTATTCGATAAACCAGTCCCATGTTGTATCAATTGACCAATCAATTTTACACGTGGTAAGGAAATAAATAATTTTTCGATTGTTTAGTTGCCTAGAGAGAGTAATTACGTTTTAAAGAATCATGTTCTATTTAATTATAGGTAACCACAAAGGGGTACACAAGGGAGAGAGGCACGGGTTAGATCCACCCATCACAGTTTTTTTCGATTAATTATAATCCTATGAACATAAGTATAAAAAATTATAATTAAATATCTGTAATTAATAATTTATTTTATCGATTAATTATAATTATTTATTTAGTAATTTATTTTTTGCAGTTCTTTTTTCCCCGACAATCGACAAAGGAATATGTTTGGAGGTGTATTAGATTATGATGCGAGAATGGTGGACTTTAAACTCTCGATCCCCTTTCCCTCCTTGAAGAATTCCTGTGTGCCTGTGTGCACTGCTAATTAAGTAGATAGTAAGCTCTCGAGAGCCGAGGGATTACATGCAATTTGTGATGCTAAAATATTAACAAAAATTAATGATGTACTTCAGAAAGGACTAAATTAGATATATATTTAATACTAAAACACATATTGTTTAAAAAAATCATGACATTTTTAAAAAAAGCTTTAAAATTGCACAAAATAATACATTCCAATTTATGAATACATATGTAAATTTGAGTTAAAAATCCTGATACAGAAGATGGGAACAAAAATTCAAGTTTTTATTGAAGTGCGCGTAAGTTTCATTTCTTGGTTTGGTTTCCAGAACAAAACTATTCTTTTTACAACATATTATGTTTTAGCTTACTTGTTACATTCCTTTCTATATATATCCATATTTTAAAAGAATTTTTTATCGTATCTTTTTTTTCTCTTTTACATTGCATTATTCCGATATATAGAATTTGCATTCCTTTTTTATTAAAATTTGGCATGTTTGGCTAACCTAAGCATGCTATCAGAACCAGTCAAAAGAATATTGGAAAAGTTCCAAATACATTTTTTTTTCGTTTTAGTTTTTTTGGGTAGAAAGCATAAAAAGACTCAGGCAACTCATTTGTTCGCCTTATCTTCCCAAAATGGTATCGTGACTCAGACGAAATTCTCATCATTTTATGTACATATACGTTTCCATCATTTCCCTTGGAATATACTAAATGAAAGCTGCTCAGAAATATTTTTCCAAATATGTATCAGATTTTCAGAGATGTTTCGAGCAGCGGAATGCAGCTGAAGATTGTCATAACACAAAAATTTCCTTCTGTCTTTTTTCCCGTAAAGTGTGTGTGTACAGCAACTAATATTCTATCAAGAATAAAATTATACTATCTAAAAGTAAGTAAACGTTTGAATACTTGAATCTTAATATTCTGATTACTAATAAAATATTTTATTACATGGTTCTGATTTCGAATGCACCAAGACTAATGCTAACTAAGTGGCATTACTCAAATATAAAACCTAATAGTATATTAAGATAAAATAATTATTTTCAAAACTAAAAATTTTAAATAATAGTTATAACTCTTTAAGTATCATTATAATGGTTAGAAATTTAAATTAAGAAATACTTGAAGAAAATTATGATTAACATTCTTAGCTTTGTGATTGTTTTCCAAATGTTTGTAAAATATTTTATTTTATCTTCTGGTAAATATTTTATCAGGATACCATTTCTAAAAAGAAGACTATTTTTTCTACTATTAGTTCTATCTCTCTGTAAAAAATCTTGTTCAAATTTTCAATCGTTAATAAACTTCTTTTCATTCAGCCACTCTGGTTCAAATACATTTTTTAAAGTTGTTGTGGACGACACTTAATGCTAATGCAGTTTTTTCAAATATTAAATCATTAATTTGATTCAAAAATGAATAAATAGTAAAAAAAATGAAATAACATAATCCAACACCAAAAATAGAAAGGAAGATCGTTCGTTTTGCAATGGATATCACGTTGGACTTCTAATCCAACGTTCATCGGTTCGAATCCCACCTGTGATGAACTAATTTCTGAGAATGTGATTTCTTTCTTATAATACTATTTAAATAAAATATTAAATTTAATTACTGAATATATAATAACAAAGAAACAAAAATAGTCCAACACAAAAAAATGAAAAACTTCAATGAAAATCACTTTCTATTTTGTTACTTAATATTGTGATTCTGTCATACTAAATATGAATATACATATTTATATTAATTCTATTTAATAAAAAGTAATTCAACTAAAATTTTTCTTCGTTGACCTAAGTACGGATTCAGTAGGATTTGTCTTTAAATATATATTACTTGTTTAATTGCATTTAGTTATAGTGAAATGATTTTTCACTGTCTACAGAAAAGTATTATCTTATTCTTTTTTTTTTCTTTTAAAATATGTAATTACATCCTTCTACCAGTAAAATACTTTGCTATAAGCAAATTAATTTGAAAGAGTCTTTCATAAACTTATGCGGCCCTCACAGAAAACAACGGTAATGAAGATTCTAAAACTAATGATTCCAAACTGCCTCTCCACAAAATTACATACAAATCTACGAAGCGGGGGAAAAAGAGTCGTGACTTCTCATTGGCAACATACATCTCCGCAATCCCACATACATTGGTCTGTGATTTGATAAAAACAACGAGAAACCCAACCTGATTTTTGGCATTATCACCGTCGGTTTCTCCTCACGCTAGAATTAATTTAAAACACTATAATTACATACATTACGAATACCACATGCAACCATGCAGAAAAAAGAGAGAGCTTAAGACCAAACACAATCACCTACTCTCTCATTTGGCAAGGCCTACTCTTCACGCACGTGGTAGCCAGATAGGATAGCGTGCAGATGGAAATTGCGTGATTCGTCCAGAAGTAGCGTGCTGCCAGCACGGCTCTTTCGCGTAAGTTCATCGGAGAAATGCACTAGCCAAATCCGATATGGCGTGTTCCTGTGCCTCTTGGGCAGTAGTTTTGAAACGGATTTGCTTAATTTGATGAGTAGATATCGGCTTAGAGCAACAGTTAACCCTTTACCTCTGCAATACGATGGCTTCGCTGGGAAGGGATCAATATCGGTTTCACAGATTCTATTTTGCTGGGTAGATCATGCCTCTGGTGGGACGTAAACTGTATCTTCGAGAGAAAGAATGGAATAAATTAGGACCACATACAATTATCTAACGTGATAGTGAGCAGTTTATATTGCATAATTCTTGAACAAGCCTACAATCCATTACACGGCTTAAGAAAAGGGTTATGGATGGGTGCCAAAGATATTTAATGGATGTGATAAGTTTTAACTAATTTTTTAAGAATTTCGAAAATGTTATAAATTAGATTAATTAGAGTTTATTATGTACAATCAATATAAGGTTAATTTTTGTGCGTGTTCTGTGTGTGTGTCATAATTAGAAAAACTAATAACTGATTCTCGCATTATTTCAGACGTTTTTTTACTAAATAATGCAAATTCTATTACTTTTTCAGCATATTGAAGTATAATTTTTGGATACCAATAAGTGTATTCTGCACTAAATAACAAGAAGTCAAATCATTATTTCTGCCAGAAAACTATTGTATATAGTAAAAGAAAGTAATTAGCACTTTTTAAAAATAAAAAAGTGATAATGTTTCCTTAAAGTTAAAAAAAAACTGTGATAATTTCCAATTCAAATAAATATTCATGACATAATTAATACAAAATTTTCAGATTAAAAAATATAATAGAATGTAAAAGAAGTAAAATAAATCTATCTATTTAACTTCTTTTTAGAACTTCAGTCAATAGGTAAGTTATAAGTATCAATAACGTTGTTTAAAGTTAAACTTTTCTTATATTTTTAGAACAAATCTATGGATAATTCCCGCACAAATATTTGAGAATATAATATACGAAAATTCTCGACTATGCATGTGAGATATTCGATTTTCGAATTATCTGTGCTCATTCTGGAATAACAAAGAAAATTTATTGAAATATTTTCACTATTTTAATACATGTAAAGCCAATGTTAATGAAAATCAGAAACTTATTCGGTACACCTGATAGTACTGCGAAGTGCGTAGAGGTTAAATCCAACGTTTTGGAACCTGTTTGCGGAGGTAGGATTTAAGGGGATGGTAAGGATGCGAATGTGTTATGTACAATAGCTGTCTCTAATAGTAATACTTTCAGCTGTCCACTCTTTTTTTTTTACTTTCGTATACTTTTCTTAAGTTTATTGTCAGGTATTAGCTTGAAATCCTTTACTCGTTAAAATGAGTGGTATGCAGAAAAGAAACGTTTTGAGAGGTAAATAAGAATGAGAAATTATTCAAACACTTCATAAGAAGATTAAACTAGCATATTTAACCCTCTAACCGGAGCATCTGTCTCTCAGACGGGGATGATTTGCTTTGATATATGTAGATAACGCTGTGGTGTGATTTTTGGGGTGAGCTGTTTGACATCTTCAGTTGGACTCTTCTTAGTGGTGGTACTTGACGATTTTTTTCAACTCACGATATATGCAATTTTTCTTATCTATCACCGTCTACCAGAATGGATATTCCTATTGTTTTTCTGTTTTTGGTATTATTATTTTTAATTATTTTTTAAATAAATAAAAATAATTTATAATCAGTTTTTATAAAATTACTAATCCCAATTCTTCTGATAAAAATATGTGAATATAGTGTGCCTCAAAAAGATAAAATATTAAAAATTCTACTCAATTTCATGAGCTATAAGGTCATTTAAAACAGTCCTTAAGGTAATAACTTTTTTTTAAAAAAAAAATTGCCTACCCGTCTGTCAGACGAATGTTTCTAAAAACGGCAAAAAATGATGCTCCGACCAGAGGGTTAAGAAGAAGTATTGAATAGGAGTATATACAAACTTTAAAAAACATTTCTTTAAAAAAAAGTCCCAGTATTTTCAAGAGAGATAGTGATGATGAAGTTATACCTTTAACACGGAAAATCCAGGAAACGTTAATATATAAAACTTAGATTTTGATTTCTACACTAGTCTAATAAATAAAGAGGGATAGGTATATGTATTTCGGGTAACATGGGAATTAGAAAAGCAATTATAAAGACGTTTATAATGCAATTGAACATAGATTTTTAATAATTCATCCGGTTGGATCAAAATGTAATGTATCAAGGCGTAATGTCAGCAATGAAACAGCACTACACACCTGAACTTTTGAAAATTTGATTCATGAAGTTATAAAACAGCCACACTTTTGAAACTGATATTTGTTTTTGGAAACAATATAAGAGATATCCACGGTGCATTGTCAAAGCTAAAATCGTCTAGGTCAGTGTTTCTCAAACTGTGGGGCACGCCCTCCTGGGGGCGCGATAACCCTACGAGGGGGCGCGAGCATATCGAAAATAAAAAAATTATAGCTGTAATCTGTTTAACCTTCTAAGCTATTGGCACAGTTAGTGACCCCTCTCTTATGTGTTTGTTTCTTATTTAGGGAAGTTGTAAGCAATGTATTTCTCTGTTACGTTTTTTCCATGCAAAAGAGTTGATATTTGGAAAACCACGGAGAGCTCACACACACACACACACTTTGAACGATTACTTGACCAAGACTTACTTTTACGAGTATTCTATACATATAAAGCATAACGCGAAAAACGTTTTACACAATTTCATATAATCATAATGAATACACTTTTTACCCGGAAGTGGTCGCGCGGGACGCACAGATAACGAAATCGTTAATTTTGGCAAAACTGTTTATTTGTTACCAAAGAAAAATTGAAAAGTCCTTGAAAGTAGGTAAGTAAACTTTCTCTTAATTAAATTATTCCCTGGAATCACACGATTTGTATCGTGTACAATAAAATAATTATAAAAAAAAAAGGATTAGGGTGACTCAATAGCCGCGCTCGACCGTATCGAGTGCGTGCCTGCTCCCGGGTTAAAACATGTTGAAGTCTTTTCTATTTAAATATTAAGAATAATACAGTTATTCTTCATCGGAATTTTATATTATTGTTCATTATTTAACATCAAATATAAATGCTAATTCTGTGATTCTTAAAATTACCATTCACTTAAAACTAATTATAATCTGAGCAACCATTTTTAAAAAAATCATTTTACATTTTTGTAAACATTGTCGAGCATTTGACTTTGCACTCCTTACAATTCAGCTATTATATCAATAATGTTTTATTTTCTTACAAATGAACTCGTGCAAAGAGCGGGCACTTTAGCCGGTATACTTTTGATGTATCAGTGTTGCACAGAGTATTTTATAACTAATTAATTAATACTAAAATAAGAACAAGTTTAATAAGTATTAACGACTTCCATGGGCTTGTCTTGCAAAGCAAAATATTAATAGAGAAAATGCTTATGATTAGAAATTCCCCCTCTGAGTTATTTTTCTATATTTAGCAGATATCTATATTTTGCCTTCTAAGCAGCCACCACATTTTTCAATATGTTCAATTTAACAATTAGAGAAAGGCAAAATAACATAATAATTATCCTAATAATTATTTATTTATTGCTTAAAAGTAGTATACAAAATTTTAATACTTATGTTACTAATTTGTATGGTTTATAATTAAGATCGATTATTGTAGCTCTAGTATCAAAGTGCATTATTATTGCATTCAGTACATTACTAATGTATAAAGGGGGGGAGCGAAAAAATTGTGATCGAAAAAGGGGGCGCTAGTATTGAAAGTTTGAGAAGCACTGGTCTAGATTAAGACGCTCGTACAGAAATATCATGCTGCTGGATTAGCAATCTTCAGATATTCATAAATACAAAAACTTTTTTCTTGAGTAAAAACAAAATAATTAGTATATTTTGAAAATCTTCACGAAAAAAATTCAGAGCACCAGTTTCAAAGTGATGCATATGAGGCTGGCTTCCAGTATTTGACTGATAAAGAAATTTTTACTAATTGTGTTGTTAAATTTGTTTGTGATGATGGCACTAATGCTGAAGATGGACTGAATGAAGAAGAAACGAATTCTTATTCTCCTGCACTAAAATCTTCGGAAACTTTATAATATCATAATGAACAAAAAGGATTTGGGAAATTATACGATTCGTAAAATATCTATATCGATATACTACTAGAGATGGCTAAGTAAGACGTAAAGACACATTACAAATTTTTAAGCAGTTAATATTTAAAAGGGAGGGAATTGATATTCTGATGTTATATATATATAAACATACAAATATAGGGGATTTTTACATTTTTTTATTAATGTGCTTATTTTTTTTAATAAAAAGGAGTTTTCCAATTATTCGTGTTTTTCTATAGTCTGTGCCACCACTCCAGGCCATTGACTCTAAAATTCGGAAGTGCTCTATCATACTATTATGTCATTAATCGATATGTTTTATTTTATCAATATTTAAATGATAGTAGGTTATACTTGCAAATATATTTGTGTACGTGAAGTGAGTTTTGAGAGAAGCTAAAATTGAGAGTATTACGAACGGCTTTATTTATAATTAATTATTTTATATTAAATCGCGTATCTTATTTTTTAAAATAGAAAGCCTAGAGAATCTGATAAAATATGGGAAGAAAATTGAGTATCTTTAAATCAATTATGTTTAGAAAGAATTATTAGTATAATCATATTTCCAACCTTTGTGACAATGTCATCATTATTTCATGTAAATAAAATTGAACTATAGAGGAGATTTTAGAGCTTCGAGAGATTATGTTTTCAGCTTAACATATGAACTCCCGAAAAGAATGATGATTTTTGATGTCAATAACCAAACATGTATTTGTTAAATGTATTCTAATTTTAATATATAAAAATAAATAAATTAATTAATCAAAAAAGACCAATCAAGAGTGGAACTCATTAAAAAAGAAGAAATATTAACTCATATATTTTTTTTTCTAAATTAAATAAAACTTTGAACATAATTAGCAAATGCATGCAAACATTGATCGTAATATATTCTGATGTGTTGGTAATTCTTTAGAGTTCTTTAAAATTATTGCATAATTAAAACACAAGTGTTATTAATATACACCTTTAGATAAAATAAAAAAAAGCCAGAGAGCATACATTCATGTAGTGAAAACCAGGAATTGTGTTCAATGCCATTTATACAGATGTGGTGTACTGAGTCAAAGAAAGCGACATTTTCCTTATTTTACTATTGTTAAGAAAATATAAGGTACATTATATATTGATCTTTGAAACGAGGTTAATGAACAGTCAATGGACTAATAATAAATAAAAAATTTATTTTGTTTTGTTAGTGGAACATGTTGATCCGAACACATAGCTGTGTATATAACAGTAAAAAACAAATCTCAAGTATGTATATTAGTGCAAGATATATTGAAGATTATGTTGAAGCACATGTTATATGTTCACCGTGGAGTCCAATGTATCAACAAATCGTAAAATGCTGTTAAGGAAATTCCCATTCAAGAGTTATGAGATACATTTTTCCATTTCTCTTTCAATTCACGGGTAAGAGTGCATTTGTTTTTAGTAGTGCTTGCAGTAAAACATCACTAAAAAGCTTAACAAACATTTTCAATCTGATTTAAAGCCATGGAACATAAAAAAATAACGATACATTAAATATCCTCGTTGTCTGGATAAGTCATAGACAATACTCGCGAGGAGATACATCGTGTTGTCGACTGTATAATGGAATGTATCACCGTAAGACAGCGTTTTTCAAACTGTAGGGTGCGCCTTCATAGGGGGAGGCTTGTTAACCCTACGAGGAGAACGAGAGCATATATATATAAAATATTATTAAAAAACATTATTAATTTACTGTAAGGAAGCAAAACAAAATAAAAAATAAATTATGAGCTATGAAAAGTAACATGATACTTATCCTATTACTTAAAAGTAGCATGAACATAATTTAATACTTTCATTAATAATGTGTACCGTTTATAATTAAGATCGTATTGTAGCTGTCATTATTATTGCATTATATACTATTGCATACATACATTGACGTATTACCATCCCATTATTATCACATTCTATACATTGCCCTTATATGGAGAGGGGCGTGATGAAAATTAAGATTGAAAATTGGGTCGCCAATATTGAAAGTTTGAGAAACACTGCCGGAAGAAGGTTGGAAAAGACAAGTTCATGGCAAAATACCTTTATCAAGGCATCAATCACCTTTCAAAATACCATCTGGCATGGCACGTAGCGAACTGTGGCCATTCATCATTATTCTCTCTGGTTCATACCATTGCCAATTCGAACTATATATATGGATGTTTTGAGGTCAAAATACTGTACCAAGCCCTCATCTGATTAGTTGGAATAGTTTGAATACAAATGAAAGGAAGAATCTATCTCTTTTCTGCAAAGAACGTACTTGTCCATTAATTCCCCCAATTGTGATGCTATCAACCTCATTTGAAACATGTTCTACATTACATTCTTGTCAGTGAGAGATGCACAATAGGTCTTTGTGCATATGATACTGCTTGCAGCAAGAGTTTGAAAGCAGCGTTTAAGGTGCCTGACTAGTGTAAAATCGTCAATTTTGATGAACATGACAAAAAAAAATTTATTTGATATTTTTAATATTTAAATTTTCTTCTTTCTAAAAATACCTTACTTTTGCTTGTACTCCAATTATTTACGAAGTTATAGCAGTTTTTATGTCAAGTGAGAACAACAAAAACGAACCGGAAGTTAGAAATCAAAACCGGAAGTACTTTGAATTTGAAAGATTTTTTACTCTTTTTGGAATTTTATTGAATTTATTTATAAAATATTAATTTTGGTAACATTAAAACTGAATATGGTGATATTCTTTTAAAAATTATTTAATAGTTTTAGTAAAATTTGGCAACAACTTTACAGGTTTGTTGTTATTTTTCGATTTGCTTATGTTGTAGCTACTCGATTCTTCGCTCCTCGTTTAATTTATTATTTTGATATATTTTATGAAAAAACTATCTTTCTTAAGACAAAATATTGATTAACTATGGCTAAATCAAGATCTGGGAGGTCTAAGAAGCGCCGATTTACTGGAAATCGTTATACCATTCGTGCCACAATTAATGAGAATGATGAAACATCTGAGCTCAATTCTACTGAATCCGCTAGTGCCAAAAAAGTTGGAATCAAGCCATACAAGTTTGGAAATTTTTTCAGAAAGATTGTTTGAAACTTCTAAAGACAATAGAATTGTCAGCTGGACAACTTTTGATTTCATTTTTTGCCATAGTTTGTTGTCCTGATTGTTATTCTCAGGGCTTGGAACTTATAGAAGACTCTGTCAGTGGATTATGCTCACATATGAACCTAAAGTGCAAAAACTGCTCCTTCTTTAAAGGTTTCCTACGACAGAGAAGATGAAAGGTTCTTGTCTTATAAACTCTTCAATTGTTTTGGGGCTAAGGATAATTGGGAAAGGATTTTCAGCTGGCAAAAAATTATGTGCTTTCCTCGGTTTACCTTTCCTGTCAAAACTTGCTTTCCGCAATCAAGAAAGAAAACTGTTGAAAGCAACTGAACGCGTTGCTCAAGAAAACATCAACGCTGCATTGAGTGAAATCAAAGGCCTCAAATAGTTTCACTAAATGTGGAATATCCATTGATGGTACTTGGCAAACGCAGAGGCTACTCATCTTTGAATGGGTGTGTAAGTGCCATATCAGTTGACACCGGTAAAATTTTAGACATTGAAGTTATGACACAATATTGCCACATATGCGCGAAAGGCAATAGCCAATCATCGAAACATGTATGTTCGAACTACAAAGGTTCCACGGGGAACATGGAGGTTGTTGGAGCCTACCGTATATTTGAGAGATCAAATGTGAGGAATGTACAGTACAATGAATACTACGGAGATGGGGACTCAAAAGGATATGAATCTGTTAAAAACTTTATGGAATTAATACAGTAACCAAACTCGAGTGTATAGGTCATGTACAGAAACGTGTAGGGGGGCGGTTGCGTCAATTAAAAAAAACGACGAAAGGTTTGGGAGGGAAAAATAAATTAACTGATAAATTAATCGACAGAATTCAGAACTATTATGGAATAGCTATTCGAAACAATGTAGGTAATCTACAAAAAAGATGATGAGTAGTGTAATAGCTGCATTTTTTCACTGTGTATCTGGAAAAAACAATTCATTGCATGGACAGTGTCCTGAAGGATCTGAGAGTTGGTGTCGTTACCAAAGGGCAAAAGCAGCTGGGAGTCCCCTCAAAGAAATTGAGCAAGGACTTCCTAATAAAATTATAAACCAAATAAAGCCTACATATCTAAAACTGTGTAATGAAACTTTGTTGAAAAATGTCTTCATGGTAAGACACAGAACTGCAATGAAAGTTATAACAACATTTTGTGGAATATTGTTCCCAAAAATATATTTATTGGACTGAAACATTTCGTTTGGGTGCATTATTAGCTCTAATACTTTATAATTCTGGTTATGCTGGTATATTATCAGTAATTCGAAATGTAAATGGTTCCCTTCCTGAAAGTGTTGCTCAAGAGTTACTTAAATTTGATAAACAACGGATTTCAACATCTTTAAGACATTCTTTACCGATTGCGAAATTGTCTCGAAAAAGAAAAGCAGCTAGAAAAACAAAAAGTACTAAGGATGAAAAAACAGAAGGCTTAGTATATTCATATGGAGGGTTTTAAAGTACTTCTTTGCAGGATTTTTATTCTAATTTATGATAACTTTTGTGATAAACAATATTTTTCAAGAGTTTTTCGTGAATGTTTACTGGTAAAACAACACAAATATATTTTTGTATGATATATTTCTTAACTTCTAAAATAATATGGAATAATATATATTTGTTTTTCTATGTAAAATATTTTAATTTTAATCCAATAAGGTTTTTTTAAAGTGCTTTTTATACGTCTAATCTGTATTTCGTAAACTGTGTACTTAGACTTTAAGAAAAAGCTTTTTGACACTATAAAATTGTTAAAAATATTAAAAGATAAAAGTTTGAAGAAAGTATATAATATTCATAATTGCTTTGAAAATGTTTGTTCTTTTGATATATAGAGGTTTTAGGTTTTTTCAGCAGTATAGTTTTTAAATTTTGAATTTTAAATCTTTAAATGCATTTTTTTTCTGAAACAGATTTTTTGATATTTTACAACACGTTAAGCATGATATCTCAAAAAGTTCTGTAGATAATTGTCTGTAATTTTGTGTAATTGTGCATTATTATAGTATGTATGCTGTGACGTAGGGATTAAGAAAAAAGAGCATATTTACCTTTTTTATGATTTTTTTTCTGTGTGATAAATGTGAAATTTTTGAAAATTTGCATTGCGTGCACTTTTTGACTTCTAGTTCAGTAACAAATTAAAATTTTTCAAAGATATTAGGTCAATTCATTAGTAACTGTTTTTTTGAGTAAAATTATGTGGGTTTTTTGAAATATTATGCATTAGAATTTATTTTACTATGTTTAACGTAACGTACAAATAACGTCTAATTTAAACCTAAAATTGGCCATATTTAAAAAAAAAAAAAAAAATACATTGAAAGAAAATTTTTTTGCTGTTTTTATTAGTTTTCAGTTATAATTAAACAAAAAATGAGTTTAAAAATAAATTTTCAGCAAAATTTCAAAAAATGTCTTCGCAACTAGTCAGGCACCTTAACAATATTGAAGTTCAAAAGTTAAAGTTCCTTTGCAACCCACTTTATCAGCTATGACAGTTCCTTTTTGCTATTAGGAAAGTTTATTTGTTATCAGTTTCAATAGTACTACAAGGATAACTTACAAGATTGTACCTTCTATACATTAAACTTTTTAAAAAACTATGTCGAGAAAGTCGGGAAACAATACTGTAAATGATTCTGAATTCCTTGGTAACATATACTCTCTCTATCACCCTTTTCCCAGCTTTCCGATAACCTTTCTATAGGTAAAATGGTCTGTATGAATGGTCTGTATATTAAATCGATGTTAGAGACCCACAAGACATTTTGGGGTTACCACCTGAAGATTAGCAGTTAGAGTTATATACCGAAATATTCAAGATTGGCTGATAGTATGCAGGCTAAGTTTTTTAACGACTATAACTGCGAGAATTATATCTTTGGATGAAAATGTTTTATTTTTGAATGTATTTTCAATTTTTTGATAATAAATGCATCATTTGATATCATATTAGAGATTATTATTATTATGTTTGTATCTTGCGTTTTGCTTTAAAAACGCGTTTTTTAAAGCGTGATATTTTTTTTTTTTTAAATTTGATATGTAGTTAATATGATATGTCCGTATCTATTATTGTTATAATGAATATTGTGGATCTCTTTTTCTTATCTCAGCACACCTACGCCAGTAGATGGACCACAACACCAAGACAAAATTAGAAGTAGCACACACCCTTGAATATAGTGTCCTTTCCTGGTATATATCATGTCTGTTAAACATATTTAAAACTTTCAAAGCATCAATTTATTCCTTCAAACTTGGATTTTACTACTATTATTGCTACTTTCTCACAGCGATAACCTTGATTTCATTATCATCATTTTCATGTGAGCCATTTCACCATATAACAAAACTTTGTCAGCATACCGTGTCCACTCTGTTCTATGCATCTATGACAACATATACAAATTTATGTGTTTCATTTTGTGAGGATTACTATTGAAAATAAGATACATCATTAGTTTTTATCCTCAGCCATTTATTTCCAAATTAGGCCATAAATTGAACACGCCATTGGCCATTAAGACTGGAACACCAAGAAAAAAGTTTGATACAAACATAAAATGTGCATGAAACGAAGGCAATTCAGGGACATGCAAACAATTTGCATTTAACTCTTTCATACTGTGTGTCAAATATGCACTAGTCTCAACCTCCCTTATCGGACGGCATGCCATTCAATGCACTTTTCAGTGGAGACGGGAAAATTTGTAGAAAAATTACAAAACGTGATTCTCCAGTGCATCACCGGGCTGCTAGTAACATTAGGGAAAATATATTTGTGACACACCCGCCTCTTTGTTTTCCGTTTATCAATATGTCTCCTCGGAAAGGTTAAGTGCAATCAAACGACGAAGAAATTAGAAACATCTACTCTGCATAAAAGGAAAGTTACCCAGTTTTCTCATTCTGTTTCGGTTTTCTCATTTTCACCATGGTCTATCAAGAGTGTAGTTTATTATCTCATAATATTGATGTTCTTATTGGTCAAAATCCGTCTACTGTCATGGAAATGTTAAATTGATCTGTTTAGGCGAGTCATGGCAGACCATTTACAGGATCTCAAAAGCCTTCCGTCACTAACCCTTGAGAAGACAGAAATATTGTCATCTGGATCTTGCAGGATCAGTTCGAGTCTAAAGTGGGCTTCTTTGTAGCACTTCAAATATTTGAACGGGCATAACGATGATACTGGAGGCAGAACTGGTGGGTGCTTGGGGACCATTACTGCGTCTAGTCTTAGCACTGCTGCAAAGAAACAAGTGACTACAGTGGTATGTCCACCAAACTGATTGCAGGAGTTATTTTTCCAATTGAATAAATATTTTTGGATATCATTGAAATTCTGGTTATATTTTTCTGTTGTAAAAACAAAATTCTCTCTCTCTCTGTAACTTTTCTGAAAATTCTTTCATTATTCTAAAATGTTTGTATTGTGTGAACTTTAATCTATAGCAGTTAATAAGGTTATCGAATAATTTGACAATAATGTGTTTAAATTTAGAATAAGGCGATCGAGACATGGGCGTTATCAAATTGAACTAAAACAGTATGCATATTTTTTTGAAAGGGAATTAATTTTTTTAAATGTCAAGATTATATTTTAAATAATTAAAGAAATCTCAATGAACACATTGATAAAATTTGCTTTGTTGATCAAGCAGTACTCAATTGTAAAAATGAAATTTTTAAAAATGAGAAATCATATATATAACAGGAATTTTCAAATACCAGTTTTAATTTGCACTTAATGTGAAAACAACAACACATACGTAAATGTTTAATAACACGATAAAGATAGGATTCAAATTTTATATTTTCCCTCTGGAAAAATGTTTTTGTACTAAGTTTTCATTTTCAGAAATATTACTCTTTTCAACATAACTTTTACTGCAAAAAACATCTTCCTCAAATCACATAAATTTTATATATTTAAGGATTTAATGCATTCTTCAGAGTTCAAAAAAGATCTACACTTCTTTGGAAAAGAGAAACCATTCATTGAAACTCTTTACACAAGTAAATACAAGATAAGACCGTGTCTATTCGACACTTTTTTTCTACAGCACCAAAGACATGTCTGTCACACGAGATAGTACTTTTTTCATCGATGTAATTCATCGATACACTTTTAAAAAATGAAAGGAAAGTAAAAGGAGAAAAAATGAAAAGAAATGTGAAGGAAAATTGAACTCCATTTAAAATCGGATATCACCAAAGAGCGTTTGACATCAGTTCTTGAAGAACCGAGAACTAGCCTATGGTATATATATATATATTCTTTTTTTTGTTACTGGACTTTCATTCTCGCTTTGCTATTTTTTTATTTATTTTATTTTACATTGCTGTAGAAAAAATAGTACCGTCTTTTCAATCTGACTATGAGGTATTGTCAACAAAAAGATTCAACAAAACCCTGTTCGAAGCAAACTTCTTGCTTTAAATTGATCGCTGTTCCGTTTCGCAGTTGCAGACTACGTTTTTCAAGTCCCTTCTCAGCAAACACTCTTCGATTTTTCAAGCTAAAGATGATTCTCAGCTTACAAAAGGAAAGTAGTACTAAAGATAGGGGAAATGGCACGGGACTTAACCGAATGTCGATCCGAATGTTGTACTAAGAATTTAAAGATTCTAATCTTTACTTAACGTAACTTTGAGATTATACTGAATTGATGTTGATTCGAGTTGGGAGAAAATGGAATAGCAATTACGGTTTCGATTAAGACGATTTGCCAATTGATATAGTTCAGGACGAATAAAATTATTTACTTAAAATTTGGTCTATGATTGCATGCGTATAGTAGTTATCTTCTATTTTGTATATTTATCAATAAACTCAAATAGTAATAAATATAAATTAAAAGATTTTTCCAACTGAGAAAGAAGAGGGAATGAGAGATACAATTCAATATTATATAGAGTTATAAGGAATATATATCTTTTTCAGTTTCATATAATACATGAAAAATTTAATTTAGAAAAAAAAATGTAATAGTTAAGAACAATGGAAATCTGTAATAAATATGATTAAAAACACTGAATCTTAAAAAATATCTATTTAAATTTTTTGAGAATGTTAAATATTACAATTAGTTATGTACTATTCCACTCTGGAATTGTTTCCTGTAACCAAGATAGAGAGAGAATGACACATTATCGTTAAAATTAATTTAGATTAATAATAATAAATTGATAGCTTATTAATTAATATTAATAGTAATTTAGAGCATAACAAATTAATATTAATACAAAACTTAGCATAAAATGACCGTTACATCAAACCGTTTTATATAACAAGTTGGATATGAGTATTTAAAGCATGAATTATCAATACACAGATGAATCGATTTTCTTTTGGATCAAACATGTTATTGGGATATCTTTATCTGGTTGCATTTGATTAATTGAAGGGACATTTCGTTACTTTAATTTCTTATATCATTGATGAACACACATAAAGCGACAGAACGCAAATCAATGGCACAAACACACATGGACTTACGACAATGGAAAAATGTGCGCTTTCCTTATATTCCAAAGATCTAAGCTTTTATACCTTTACCTAACGAAAGCGGGCAGAACGTTCCATAATCTTATAATTTCCGGTATTTAGTACTCTGATCAGTCAGAATAGAAGGCTAATGTAATGTTGAATCCTTTTTCTTTGAAATGTCTCAAAGAAGTAGTTTTTAAGAATATGAAGATGTGGCTAAAAAGGTATTTCCTGTTAGGCACGGGGACTAAAATAATCAATTATCACTTACGGTATATATAAAAAAATACCTCGTAAAATAGGCGTATAACGCGCTTTTATACTTTTGTGAGAACCCCTCTGGGTTCTACCCTGGACACCAAGATTCAATTGAGGCAAAGAATTACCAGACGACATTTTTACAATAACAAATTATATTTATTCACTTGAATCAATTATAAACCTTCTAAATTCAAAGATGGATCAATATGTCTACGTCAATGGGATTGAACTTTACTATTAAATTAAATCACGAAATATGATACTAATCAACCATTAAACTCAACATCAAACGGGTTTAATGGAATAAGAGGAACGAGATATATACGCAATTTGAATTACTAGCAATCATTAACTTTCCACTAACTTTATTATATATTTACTCTTATGATCCGATAATTGAAATTTAAATATCACCTGACTTTTACTACTTCACTCCTTTCCAGTCGGCTTAAACATTCCAAATGTAGATCACTGCCTGATAATCAGCCAGAAACTAATCACGCGATAAACTAGAATCTTCTTAGAACTCCTTCAATGTATCTCTCGGCCCAATAGTCTTCTCCCTGCTAACCTACAACAATCTCCTTAAATACTTTGATTCATTTGCATATCCCGTTTTCTCCTTTTAGAGCTGGTTGGAAATATACGTGAATTTACAATCCCCAAAGACCACCATGAGTATTAGTGATAAAGTGCCCTACAGATTCATCACACTTTTAAGCTGCAATTTTTGTTTTATGTACATTTTTTTAGGTAACGCACTCCCCCCTTTTTTTACGAAGGAAGCTACAACGCCTTCACGTTTTCAAGTCCTTTATTCGACGTATTATCCTAGACTTTTTGAAAATAAAATAGTATTCATCTAGAAATAAACCCTTTAAGTTTAAAAGTTTTGTCATTTCTTTTAAATAATATGATATATATATATATATATATTGCTTAATTTTTGTTATGCCAGTATAATTTTTTTTATTTTTAAAATTATCAATTTTATACTCATCGTATAACGCGCACCTGTAAATTCCATTTTAATTTTTGTGTTAAAAGTATGTGTTTCACGCCATATTTTAGGGTATACATTAATATATATATATATATATATATATATATATATATATATATATATATATAGTATAATAAAATAGAAGTGAAAAAGTTCTAAAACCTACAATGCCCAAGAAGAAAGAAATTGGAGTTCTCGAGACACAACAGATGTATATATACACATATATAGCAGTAAATAAATTAAAAAGAAGACTAATAAATCCTAAAACATCTTAAGAACAAACCGAAAGAGCCAAGAACATGGAACCATTACGAACCAAGAAAAGGGAAATTTAGCTAGAGTGGAAAAAACTATTATGATGTGTGTGTGTATGTGTAATCGTTGGAAAATGGCTAGATTTCATGTAATTAGCTATTGAGGACTTGGTGTTAAAGATTCATAAGTCGTTTATTGTACTGTAGATGTAGAAGCTATATCGACATGATTGAAATGATGAATGCGGCTTGTGTTGTAGAACAGTAATCCTTTTTTTATTAACATGTAGAAACTTAAGATTAAAAATGAAAATCACACACGCACAAAACAAAAGACGACGGAGAAACGATTACATTAATATTATAAAAACAATCATCTGTCGGCCAAATTTTCCAGAGACTCGGCTTTTACATGAAATACAGACCCGAAGTTCCAAAATTCGCAAAACGTCAGAGGATCAATCTTGTGATTGGTGGACAGATAATGTACGAGATGGTTAAATAAGCAATAATTGAAAAAAAATCTCTGAGCATAGTTTTGCAGTGTTAAAGTTACCATTACATTCCGTTAAGTGGGTAAGCTAACAGTTAATTATTTACTCAAATGTCCTGGAGGCTCCAAAGCATTACAAATTAAAAACTTGAAAGAAGAATTTAACGGGAATTATTACACACACATATGTATATCAGAAAATTTTGCGAGCTTATTTCATTTCCTCTGTATTATATAATTAGTTAATTTAAAATAGCTCTGAGTGATTCAATTATGTAAATGTTACTCAAGTGATGAAGTTATATATTTTGATTTGATACACATTTTGTTGAAATCCACTTTCCTTTGATTTACTGAACATTGCATTGAAAAATTGTTAACTTGAATAATTCTTTTATTTCGTGCCTAAAATACTGGAATTTGTAAAATTAGTTTTATTGGAACTTATTAACGTCTCCGAATTCATTATTTAATCATAGATATTCAAAATTCATTTAAAATATTCGCCAAAACTGAATATTAGCTTCTGTAATAGTAGATGTCCATTAGCATACTTAGAATCAAGATATATTAAATATTAATGAGCTTTATAAATCTTGCCTTCAAATGTGCAAAATCACTTACTTTAATTAAATACTTTTACCTTCGAAAGATTTTGCTTTATAATAACCACCCCAACCCACGCGCATATTAAAATCATTAAATTAGCATAGTTGAGTATAGATTTCTTATTTTTAAATAAATATTTTGATCTACATATTTCTTCAAATCATTTTAATAATACTCATATTTTCAAATATAATTCAAGCAAGCGCTGCATTTTTTTTACTTATTGTAGCTATATCTAGTTTGACATTTATTTGGATTAAGTTTTTTTTCTTATTTTATTTAAAATATTGCATCAGAACACGAATGTTAGTTTTAAGACAGAGAATATGAATTCCTTAATTATTCACTTTTTCGCAAAGATATAAAAATTTAAAGTAAAAGTAAGGCGTAAAAAATTCATTAAAGGAAATTGATTCATTGTTAACAATGTAAATATTGCCCTTAAAAGAGGATTCTTCCAGATTGAACAGAAAGTAAGCTGTTATGTGTGTTGGATATTTATAAAAATAAAGATAAGATTTTATTGATAAAATAAAAAAAAAGATTTAGAGAAACTAATATTTAGTAAATAAATAAAGAGTGTTTATTTTCATGTATACGCAATTTCTCTAAAATCTTACTATTTATACAGAGTGTTTTTTTCCAGGTATAGAAGTTTAAGTTGTCATTACTTTCCAAGATGGTGACCGATTTAACAGCTGTCAAGTGATTTATTCTCAGTTTGGTTTGGAAATTCATCATGAATAGACTCACGCCTGAACAACGCTTTCAAATTGTGCAATTTTATTTCGAAAATAGTGGTCGATTTTCATAAGCGAATTTTGTTTAGCGATGAAGCACACTTCTGATTTCTTGCCACAAGATTATCTTTCGAATAAAAAAAAATCATGTCAATCGAATAATACATCGTTGTTTTATTGCAATTTAAAGTTATATACTTCTAAAAAAACACCCTTTACATTGTAAAAATGATTTCAATGAAATCAGAGAGTGCAAAATCGCTCGCAAAAAGTTGTTAATTTGTTTATTTTTTATTCTAATAAAATCTTGTTGAAAGAAAACATAAATTTCAAGTAGGAGATACCGGGTGTCTTATATGCACTCAACAAACTAATACATCATATAAAACTATTCAATATGGATTTCAGAATCAGTCTTTTTTATATTAAATGACGAAAGCGATGTCGTATCTCGAGTTTTTACAACATACGCATTGAAGAATTAGTTGCCCAGTTTGATATAAAATGAAGTAATTTATTCATTAATAGCTCATATGAAAAGATCAGAACTCAATTCATGACTCTCAATGTCTAAAATCTAATCAAAAACATTTGATTTTCCTATTTGTTTGCAAAATACGCCTGAACAATAAATGTTAAATTTTGTGGAAAAATTATAACTGTACATTTTACTATTGGAACATAAGTATTTAAAAGTGGCCATTAAGTGTAAATAAATTGCAACAAATACTTTTAGGCACAGTACGTAGCGAATTTTAGTTTGAACTTCTAATCATAAGCAAACTTTATAAAATAGTAAAAACCAGTATTTGTGAAAAAAGATTGAAAAGCGTCTTATTGAAACACCATTTACTAGGATGAAAGGAGAGTAAGGATATGTTATATATATGTATGTATATAAATATATAATCTTGTTTAAATTAACAAAATCAAAACAACACATGAAATATAAGTTTTTCTTCCTTTTTTTTCAGAATTAATTTAG
Source organism: Trichonephila clavipes (assembly GCA_019973935.1). Lineage (NCBI taxonomy): Eukaryota > Metazoa > Arthropoda > Arachnida > Araneae > Nephilidae > Trichonephila > Trichonephila clavipes. Next base: position 77,392 of record BMAU01019948.1, on the reverse strand, counting down.
TGCTTAGTGTTAACTATTTATTTGCACTCTGATTTTTTTAAAAACTGTTCATTTCTCTTCTATTCACATTTGTGTTTTTATTTTACATTTTTATTCTATATTCCTCTACAACCATTTGATTTTCTTATTGGTTTATTAACGTCTCAATAAGAAGTAACTCAACTAACGTCGCCCAACCAGTATAGTCGTTAGCGACGTTGACTGCAGTGCCGTAGGAACTGGGTTCTAATCCCGGCATGGATGTTTGTAAATGTATATTGCCTTTTCGGCATGAAGGTACTCTAAATAGCCGTCGAGTCGGAAGTCCTCTCGTGTGTTTGATGGAAGGGGAAGAGAGGTGGGATGCTTCTAGCTACCCTCAGGGTTTTCTCCCTCTAAATTCGGGTGGAACCGAGCAAAATTGTACTGTCACCAGCATGGTGCTCAAAGCTAAGGCTAACGAAATGCGTAAAAATTAGGCACGATGAATTTCGCTGACCTCAATCTGACTTCTTCAAACAGGTGCCATTAGTCAAAACAACAATACCAAAAACAGAAGTAACATCAAGGATATTGGCCGCAGACCTCTTTTTTTGAGCCACAGGAGGTGACGTGGAAGACACCTGAATTGGCCGCTTTTTTCAAGCTTCCACACCACGTAAACGTTGGGAATTTGATCATCGATAGATTTAAGTTACTTAGCCCTGTCTACACTTTGGTCCAACATTGGCATTAGGACCTATACTTATGCATTATCCACTTTCTATCTAGAAGTGGTGTAATAGTTTTGGTGTTTTGTAGGAGAAATTTCTGTAATAAAGGGTGTTTTTTTGAGAGGTATAGAACTTTAAATTGCAATAAAACAACGATGTATTATTCGATTGACATAATTTTTTTTATTCGAAAGATAATATTGTGGCATTATATTTTAAATATGATTTCTGGCATATGACTGCCACGGCTGGCTCGGATGTAGTCCAATCTGGACGACCAATTTTCGATGACTTTTCCAACATTTGTGGCCGTATATCGGCAATAACACGGCTAATGTTGTCTTCCAAATGGTCAAGCGTTTGTGGCTTATCCGCATAGACCAATGACTTTACATAGCCCCACAGAAAATAGTCTAGCGGTGTTAAATCACAAGATCTTGGAGGTCAATTCACAGGTCCAAAACGTGAAATTAGGCGGTCACCAAACGTGTCTTTCAATAAATCGATTGTGGCACGAGCTGTGTGACATGTTGCGCCGTCTTGTTGGAACCACAGCTCCTGGACATCATGATTGTTCACTTCAGGAATGAAAAAGTTAGTAATCATGGTTCTATACCGATCACCATTGACTGTGACGTTGAGGCCTTCATCACTTTTGAAGAAGTACGGACCTATGATTCCACTGGCCCATAAAGCGCACCAAACAGTAAGTTTTTCTGGATAAAATGGTGTTTCGACATACACTTGTGGATTAGCTTCTCTCCAAATGCGGCAGTTTTGTTTGTTGACCTAACCATTCAACCAGAAGTGCGCTTCGTCGCTGAACAAAATTCGCTTATGAAAATCGGTAACAACGGCAATCTCGTTTTGGGCCCATTCGACGAATCTACGCCTTGCTTGATCGTTTTGATGAATTGCCAAACCAAACTGAGAAGAAATCACTTGATAGCTGTTAAATCGGTCGCCATTTTGGAAAGTAATGCCAACTTAAACTTCTATACCTGGGAAAAAACACTCTTTATATAAAAAACTGTCTTTGAAAAAGGTTTATTTTTCTTTAAAAAATTATACATTTGTTTCTTTACCAATGTTGAAGTTGTGCATAAAAAGATCTCATTTTAAATGATCAAATAATGATCTAAATAGTGAACATAAATATAGATAATTTTCATGTAATCAATACTTGCAACGACAGCACATTACAGTTTTTCTAGATAACTCAAAGAACTCCGCACGCATAAGGCTGTGATCATTTGATCTAGTAGGCATTGCAAAAAAAGTCCAATAAAAAAAATCCCAAGCACAAATTAATCAATAAGTTGTTTATTTGTCAAAAATCTCTAAGTACGAGGGGAGCTCAGTGGTATACAGTGGTGTGGGAGAAGCTTATGGATCAGTTATAAATAATCAAATTTGTGTGACATCTATTATCTTAAAAAAGGGTTCCAAACCACAATCCCTTCAAAACAGACCATGAACAATCTTTGAATTAAATCACTAACTGAGATAATATCGGACCGAAATCTTGTACATTTTCCACTCCATTATTTTCTATCCCAATAAGTTATCAATTAGCGATATGATCTAATCGTAGAATTGTAATCTCTTCATTAACTACACTTCTTATCACTTAATAGACTGTCAAGCATCTGTTTTTCACTTTTCCTTTGTAAGAAGATGGCAATTAAAAACTCTTTAACAATATTAAAACATATTAAAAAAGTTTAATTTAATTCAAGAGTAAACCTCAAAGTATAGCCAGTTATATATTAAATAATGATATAAGGAATAATGAAACACAATCATTTATTTCCTTTAAGTAACCTCATGACTAACATAGATTTCTTTGGAGATATTTTCCTTTGTTAGGCTATTTTAGAGAGATCAGCTCAATCATTCAAAATCAATTTTATTACCATTACTTAAACACATATGTTTGGAATTTTCTTTATAAATAAATTAAACAAGAGATAAAAATATGCTAAAATATAGAGTTTAAAGGATTACATGTTAAAAAATAAAAGAAATATAGAGCATATTGAAAAGATTATTAAATAAATCAATGTTTTTTTGGTTTTTTGTAAGACACATTTTTTTTAAAGATTTTGGTGTATTTAATATGTAGTAATTTTGAAAATTTATTATTATATATACACATATAAAATAATGAACTCTTAAATCAATAGACTTTTAAACATTATATTTCAGTTCAAACCATAGGGAAAATGAAGTTTTGTTAATTATTCTTATGTTTTTGTAGTGTTATGTAGCTTTATACATATACACAACATTACAATATATATATATATATATATATATATATATATATATATATATATATATGAAAGAAATATGTATTACATATCAAAAACAAGAAATAATCGATAATGAACATAACAAGAAATAGCGTAAAAAAATATAAAAGCTGAACATGAAGAACAAAATTACAGAGAAATAAAAAAAAGGAAACTACAAAAAAGAAGAACCTAGCGAGTCAGAAAGCAATTTCGGACTTAGGACCAAATAAGTGGGGTTAAACTAGTTTGAAGGCGCCAACCTTCCCCCTTTGCAACTCGGTAGGAAAAACCAAATAAAATAAAATAAAAAATTCAGAGTATGGAAAACTCAGAGAGTCTGATAAAACCACTCACTACTATTATGTAACAAACTCTCCCAAACTCTTAATGCAGAAAAATCGCAAAATAATTACGTAAGAAAAGTAGAAAAATCCCAAAACAATTACATAAGAAAAGTATTTTTCAAAAAATAATTTAAAAAAATTTCTTTACTCACAGAGCTTTTACGAAGAGAATCAAGCGTCTTGACATCAATGAAAATCAATTATTCACCAAGTTAAAAAATTCAAATATACATAAACACATCTTTTGAGCTAACTTTTAAACCAGCCAGCAAAGACATATAAAAAAAGACGACAATCAAATATGGTAGAGTTTGAATTGGTTGATTGTCAAAAATGTAAATTTGCTAGGCTCTAATTTGGTTGGTTGTCAACAATGTGTAAGATGTTCAAGATGTGTGTGGAAAAAATGTAAACTGTGATATGAGTGTTATGATATAATCTTCACAGCAAGACCACTAACATGCTGACTTCGAAATCCTATTGTTGTGTGGGGGTTTTGGAATTCGAAGTAGCAAGACGGTTAATGTATTTGTGATGAATATAAGTTCTTAAGAAATTAAAAGTGTATTCATGATCTAAACAACTTTGAATTTGTTTTATATTATTGTATTTATCTATTTTGTGGGTAGTTAAGTTATCATTTCAAAATAAAAAATTCAAAATGATATTTCGGTAAATTGATATATGCAAGTTACTATTCCATACAGGAATTTTAATTATATGGAACTTAAACGAATCTATTTTGTCAAAAATGTTACTGACTACATTATTATTAATAAGATGCAAGTCTAAATGTAAGAATTCCACCCTATTAGAGTTGAAGTTAGTTTTAAGGAGCTTGAGATAATCAGGGTAGAACGTAATATTTAGTTTGTATTCAATATTTTTACCAAAAATTATTAAATCATCTATATAACGATAAATCAAGTAAGAATTATTTACAACATGATCAATTTAAAAAAAATGTAAATATAGGTTCGCTAAACAATTACTAGCTGGACCACCCTGAGGTAATTATTTGATCTTTTTATAAAGATTCTTATCAAATGCAATGAAATTTTCTTTTAATACGAGGTTAACAAGAATATCAAATTTTTCTTTTTTCATTGAAGTATATAATTCATATTTATCATAAATTAACTGTAGAACCTTTATCATATCGTCAACATCTATATAATTAAAATGGTCCTCGAAATCAAAGCCATGCATGGATAAAATTGACATATCCTTAGTAACACTAGCAATCTCTAAGCTATTTTTAATTATTGCCGTGTTTTGTAAGTTATCAATTAGATTTTGAAGAAGAGATTGTAAGATCTTCCCAGACTTCGTGATATATGTATTGTATCCATTAGTGATACTACGGAATTTTGTAGGGCTTTTATGAAATTTTGGTGTTAAAAAAAAACTTGGATATTTAATTTTATTTAGATGAATATTCAGTCTTTTGTTCAAAGCTAAAAGACGATTATCATCTTCTCTATTGTTGTGAATTGATTTTTGAAATGAATTATTATTTAAAATGTGGTTACTTAATATTTTACTGTAAAAGTATTTACAAATTATGGCATAATTAGCAGAGACCTTATCAACATATGTAATCACGAAGTCATTTTGGATATTTTCTATTGATGATTTAAGCTCTTTATACATAATTTCATTTTCAACAGTAAAATCTAATTCCCGAATTTCTGTTGCTACATAAGATCTAAATTGATTGAAAGCTTTAATCGGCATTCCGTATTTAATTGCAATTTTAAGGTATAATTTATCTAAATCTTTTATGATTTGTTTCATAACGTTAGATTTATTTTTTGTGACCATCGGTCTAAAACCGGTACCTTTTTCCATAAAATTTCTTAACAAATCATCTTTAACGATGCCTAGGTCTCCTGTGACAACGTGCTGATGATAATCATCAATATAGTCCCGATATAGATTGCATTTACATGAATCTGAACTTAGGAGCTCCGAGACTTGATTATAATTAAATATAAATCTACCAAGTTTCTTGTTGTATTTGAAAGCCTTTTTAATAATAATATTTTTAATAGGAAAACAGGATTGATATTTTTGAAATATGCTTGAAAAACTAATTTTGTTAAATGATTTATTCATAAATATAATAATGTACAATATTCTGTAGAGTAATTTTCACTTGCATCTAATTTAATATTCATTTTTTGTACTAAATAGTTATTAAGGTCTCGAATCATATGCATACCATGAGAATCCCGAAATTTATAATATATATATATATATATATATATATATATATATATATATATATATATATATTATTCTAATAGCTTCAAATCTCTCTCTCTAAAACTATTTGTCAATTTATTGAAAGTTTAAACATACTAAAATGTATAGTTACAAAATTCTTAGATAAAACACCTATAAAATAACTTTTATATTTCATAACTATACTTATAAAATATTTACAAAATATAATTTATGTTACACCATATATAAATTATTAAATAACTTATAACACAACTATCTAACATAATTATAAAATTAAAATCCAAGATTTTGTCCCGTCAAACTACTTAATAAACAATAGTAAAATTATTAAATTTTTTAACTTTAAAATATTAATTTGGGAAAAAAATAAAATCCTGTGTAAAGAATAAAAGTGCAAAATGAACAAAACAAAACTATTGACTCTCAATTAAAATCTTAAACTAAAATGAAGATTTAAATACTAAAAAAGAAGGAAAATACAAAAGATGTTTGTTATTGAGTACTTGTAAGGAATTAGAAAAAAAAGAAACGGATTTTTTTCTTAACTAATTATACAACAGTTTACACTTTGTTTGGCTTTTTAAATGTATGTTTTTTCTTCTCTTCCATTTTTTAAATATATATCGTAGTGAGTAATACTAATCTTTGTCTTAAGAACCTTCTTTCATTTACCTTGTAATCATGGAGCCGTCGTAAATTACCGAAAAACGAAAGCTTCACTACGGATATTTCGCATTAAGCTAAAGAAAGATGAAATGTAATTAAGGATTTTTTTTGCTCATTTCTTTCTGTTTACTCACCGTTGCTCGAGAATTAAAGAGGTAATTAAAATTTCTCCAGGTGCTTAATTAAAATTTGTATGGGAGGGATCTAATAGTTCTCACATAGCATACATTAAAATTCCCAAACATCGGTGGAAAGTAATACATACCGGTGCAATGCAAGTCATGTTTCTAAAAAAGGCAGTTAAAATAATCACCGTTTATGGGGAAAAAATCCCTAAACGTAAAGCATGTCATTAAGTGACATATGCAAAATAATTTGAATCTTTTTTTTTTCGATTAAATTCACATATAGCCGTTTGTAATAAAAAAAAAATATTTCAGGCTCAAGTTGGAAATTTGATCCATTTTTCTTGAAAAAAAAAATTAAAAAACTATAAGCTTTTTTCACAGTGATTGGTTTTACTTATTTTTCTTCCTTTTTAAATGCTTGAATTTCAAACTTAAATATTGAAAAGCTTCGATTTAAATATTCTAAATAAAAAAAAAACTCCATAACAGTTAATACACATTTTCGTTTCCAAAGTATAACAGGATGAAAAACGGAAATAACTATGGTGCCTTGAATAAGTCCATTATATCTGTCGAGTTCAGGAGAAACTAGAGTAAGTGAGTTCTTTTTGGCAAAATTCAAAGCCTTAACGATCTTAGAAGTATGCGTTTTCTCTTGCCATTAAAAAAAAGAATTTCTTTCAAAATTCTCTTCAGGAAATCGATCTTTACTCTGTAAAGATATTTTCAGATCATTTCCACGGTGCTACCATATTCATAGATTAGAATATCTGCTTTCTCCACACACATACTGATAGCAATGCAATTTCACAATATCATATGCCAACATACGCGATAGTTAGGAATATTGTCTTATCTCTTTTTAAATGTTTGTTGGAACTCATAAATATTCAACATCTGAGTAGAATCTAATGAATATGCCAAAGGAATAAGTTCGCATATTTATAAATATGAGTAAATCAGCATAAATGTCATGCGTTCGGTGAATCATGTCGAACTTTTTAACTGTAATATAACATTAAATTATATCATTAAATGCTGATTTATTAACTTTGGGTACAATGCTAATAAATTAGAAATTGAAATCGTTTCTGTATTGTTTCACTTTTTCTTAACCACTTCCCAGTTTTGCTTGAACGCCACTCGGGCACTTGAAATGGCACTTCCCGGATCTACTCAAGCACCAATCGAGAAACACTTTTTTCTGCGCTAATTCTCTGATTTGTCCATCTTTTTTGCTCGTTTAGTGTGCATTGTTTCTAACAGATGACTCTAATAGTCAAATAACGGATTATAAAAAATATCTAAACTGGTTTTATGTTAGGTTTTACTGCATTATTTTAGACTAGATAAGCCGGGCATTTCTTTTTACTAGATTGGTGTAACGCAAGCTACGAACATTATTTCTTTTAAATTTTGAGCTTAAAATAGAAGAAAAATGAGTGATTATGAGAGGATCATATGACAGAAAATAATTCTGATATTGACTCAGATAGTGAGTCTGAAATTTTTGTAAACAATTCTGGAAGTAATAAAAGTTTTTTATCGAACTTCTCTTGTGGTGTAGATAAAATTGATCAGCATCTCACGAATTACCCAATAACAAAAAAAATGAGGCAAGAGAGAAATAATACAAATAATATTCTTCCATCTTTTTGAGTCATCATTGGGGAATGCTTTTGTTTTATATCAGAACCGGGTCGGGGAAAATTATCTCACTTGAATTTCAAGTTTGATATTATAGATCGCCTTATTGGAAGACATGGGGTGGTAAATGAAAAAAAAAGAAAATGATGAGGCAATGTTTTGTGTGTTGTTCGAAAAGAAACGATTTTTGGAAAACGGGAGAAAAAAGAAACACGGTATTTGTGTCCCGGTTGCGATGTTGGAGAATGTTTGTCTTCCTGTTTTAAAATTTACCTCACAAAAACATAATTTTACGAGAATGTTTAATTATAAGTTCAATGTTATATTTTTTTAAAATCTAATAAACATTTTTGTAAGTTTTTCTGTTGAGTTCGCTTATTTCTTCGGAAAAAAGGCCAACTTTAAGGGAAAAAATATTTTTTCAATGCAAATAAAAATAAGTATAATTCCTTAAATTAATTTGTTATGACATTTCTGACTACTGATTTGTGTTTATTATTTAACTGATTTAATCTTAAAAAATGTTTACAACAAAATATTTTTTTTGACTTAATATGACAGAAAAAAAAATTGTTAAGCACTTAAAGAAGTAATATCTCACATTTAATTGGAGTTAAATTACACAAATTGGACCAAAAAACCTAAGATAGGACCTTTGATTGAATACATTATTATTAACCAATTGCAGTTTGCATTATATTTAAGTATGATTAATTATAATGTATGCGTGATACCATGTAAGTTTTCAGTAATTTTGATCCCATGAAACAAATTGGAAGATTTAATTATAAATTTGTGTAAAATTCAGTAATATACTTTCCATCCCGCGTATAAGTGTCTACGTTCTTTTAGTTTTTAGTGTCTTTTTTCCCCTTAAAATAATTTATACTCCCTTTCTTTCTAGAACTTATGGTACATACTTGAATGAGTATTTGTTTTTACAGTAAATGGAACAAAAATGAGATTTAGTATGTTTAAATAAATTTTCATTTAATTTTATCTTATTTTTATTCTTTAAAATAAACTACTCACTTTTCTCAATTTATCTTAAACTTTTCCAAAAGGTAAACGTAAGAGGGGTCGTTATTAATCTATCCAAATCAATGTTTTTTCTTTTCTTCATTATTCAGAAATTATGAAAAAATATTTTTATATAATTTCATACACTATAATGAATTACACTTTAAATAAAATATTGGAAGTACATATTTTACATAAAGCTTGGAGCAATAATTATTATTTTCGAAGTTTCTTACACTGGTTTTATTCTTAAAGGAACAGACGTAATAAAATTTAAAGTAGAATGTGTATTAAAATTTTTTATTTGCGATTTTTAGCTTATAAAAGAATTATATGTCTAAAAATCTGATACTTGATAAATTTCTTTTCATAATAATTTATTAAAATCCCCTTTTAAACGAAGAAATTAGTAAATAGATTTAAAAATTTAAATTATTTAAGATTTGTGGTTATTTCTACATTTTGATGGGATTATTTAATGGTATAGCAGTAGTATAAAATTCCCAGATTTAAATAATTTTTCCCCTATAAAGCTAATCGTTTCTGTGATAAATTACCTAATAAAGTAAAGCTAATATTTTTTAAGCTCGTACTTTTATGCTATATGTGAAATGAATTCTTTAGTTTTACTACATGAGGGGAGCAGAAAATGGAAACTACAACAGCTCATTAAAGATTTTTATAAAAAAAGGAGCAGCTTATGTTAAATTAAATACTCGAATGTGCAAGATGAATAATTTATGAATAATTATTAATTTCAGCAACGGCAACTTAGATTGCTTCTTATCTAGTAATGCCATGCATAACTACAAAATATTGTTTAACTACGTAATAAGGAATAATTATTAAGAATTTGTTAAAGATAAACATAAGTAATCATTTTTTAAAGTTATACACTTTTCTCCAAAGTATAAGACAACAATATTGTAAATTAAGATTTAAAAGCAGAGCATTCAATTTCTTCAAAACATTTAATTTACTAACGACACAGAACAACTTTGCTTCGATTAACCAAATAAAAATAAATATGAGACTCGAAATGAATTTGTTTCTTACTTTCTTTTATTTAGTATCATTCTCCATTTGTCTCTAAACAACGGAAAAACCATGTTTTAGAAAAGCCTCCCCCTTCTCACCCAAAAGAAAAAAAATTAGAATCAAAAAGGAAGTCGGAAATTTGCGTGCTATCCAGCGTGACAGTGTATTATTTCTTTTGCATAAAATATTTTCTTCTCCAGACAAAGATAACAGTTCTAATTATTGTGAATTTATCGCATTTTTTCGAACTTAGTATTCTTCTTATTTTTTTTACAAAGCAAAAGAATGTATACAACAGTTTTAAATGCGAAAGCGAACATTTTGTGACGGTATAAATTAACTATACAGAATGTATAAGTTCTGGTGGAAAGGTTAAGATAGAATTTTTTTTAAAAAAAAAAAGGTATGGAAATGATAAATACGTCTTTACTTCAAATATAAAGATGAAGCATTTTTATTTAAGCTAAGCTTAATTGCGATAATTTTGAAACAATAACCCAGTGATTTCAAGAAAAAGTAAGTGCGCATTTAAAACTATTAATTTGAGGTTACAAACATGTTAAATACTAGTTCATACATAAAATTATAATAAACAAAATTGTTTTAGATATATTTCATGTTTTTAAAGAAATATGATACTATCTACACGCACACATCGTAACTTGTTTATTTAAAAACCAATATATTTAAAAATACCGGTAACTGAAACTTTATACTTCGCTTTTCTTAATCCATTATTTACCATTGTTTCTTTTTTGGCACGTTTTTCTAAAAATTATTTTTACCTAAAAAGTAGCACTTTTCGTTTTGATTTTTATACCTAAATGTAATATTGTCTGCTATGAAAGTTACAAAATTAATAAAAAAATTTCAATAATTAGCTTCTGTCGGAAATGAATGAAATAGCACACTTTCTAATTTTGCACTTGATAGCATTATAAGCTTGCTGGTGGTGGTGGTGTGTAGGAGCTATGCAATATTTCAGAGGAATATATTTATGTGGATGTGTTTGCTATGAATATACAAACGTCTATGTTACATTCAGTTGATTCTAGAATTCCTGAGATAGGCGCAAAATCAAATTATTTTATACGTCCTAGTAATAGGGCAATGACATATTACAATATCATTTTTATGTCGGTATCAGAATTTAATAAGTCAAAGAAATGAAAGAATAAGGTCATAGAAACGGTGGTGTCCTTTGTTCACTCTGATGATCGATATTTGTGTGGTAAACACATGACCTGCATACCAAATTGCTAATCCAGATGAGAAGATGCTCTCGCTTTCGAATGTTCAATGGAAAATGGTGCTTTTATACCTCTCAAAGAAAATAGGATCAACGCCGAAACGTCTAGGACCTCTAGGAAACAAACTCATGGGAGGACGGTTTAGGACAGATCTACGACGTTATCCAGAAACCACTTTATAGTGCCAATTAAAACACAGAAGCGATGTGCATACTGTAAGAAAAAAACGATGAAAGTGTGGTGTGGCAGGTGTAATAGGTAACAAACTCATGGGGGTGTGGGTTAAGACAGATGTAAGACTTGATCCAGAAGCCACTTCATAGTGCCAACTAAAGCACATAAGACATGTGCAAACTGTAAGAAAAAACGATGAAAGTGTTGTGTGGCAGGTGTAACAGGTGACAAACTCATGGCTGTATGAATTAGGACAGATGTAAGACTTGATCCAGAAACCACTTCATAGGGCCTACTAAAGCACAGAAGAAATGGGCATACTGTAAGAAAAAAACGACGAAAGTGTGGTGTGACAAGAGTAATGCTGGGGTCCATGAAAAGTATTTGTTTCGTTCTACACACCACAGAATTACAAGAACATCACAAACTTAATTTATTTTGGTGTTGATTATAATGTCTTTTATTTATTGCATATTGTGGTTTTGTTAGCGTGGTTCACCAACGTCCCAAAAAATACTTTTACTTTCTATGCCAATTCACATAGAAAATTTAAAACAGACTTTTCTTTCATATTTCATTTATGTTATCATATAAATGTATATTTTGTTTTTGAAAAAAAAAATAAAGAATGGAGTTTTGTCATGTAATGGGTTAATATAGATACTTAATACTTAATATCTTATTAACCCAGTTTTTCTCAAACTGTGGGGCGCGCCCCCTAGGGAGACGTGATAACCCTGTGAGGGGGGCGCGAGCTTATTTAAAAATTGAAAACAAAAGATTATTTAAAAAAAATTATTAATTTACTGAAAGTAAACACATAAAATTCTGACATAATAAAATAAATCACACATTCTGACCTTCATATAGTACACTTATAAATATATTACTGCGCATTGCTTTTATGCTTAATTTATAACAATAATAAGTTAAGAACGAGTTTAATAATTACCAGTGACTTTATGGGCTTATCATATATAAAATTATATGCAAACATGAGCACTTATCTTAATTATTTGTACGGTTTATGATTAGTGTCTAAAATGCAGATTAAAAATTACGTGATTCACTCCCCAATGCCACATGATAACACGTGGTGAGCGTATGTGGTGTTTGGGGTAGAAAAGGAGTTGATGAGTACAAATCATTGCTTGTTGGTTTCTACATTCTAAGTAAAAATAAGTTTTTACATACTAAGTAAGTTTCTACATTCGAAATAAGTAAATCCTTCGCAAATATTATCAAGATCGTTTTATTGCATTTCAAATGCCTTCGGAATAATTTTTTATGGATAGCAGTTCACAGAAATGATCGTGCTTTGGAAAGACGTATATATACGTCCGAAGCAAAAAACGCACAGGCTGATCTAGTCGTTTATATACGTACTTGAGATTACAGTCGCATATTTAGGTTTAGCATCAAAGTATAGTATAATTGAATTTATAAAAGGGTGTTTTTTTAGAGGTATAGAACTTTAAATTGCAATAAAAAAACGATGTATTATTCGATTGACATGATTTTTTTTATTCGAAAGATAATCTTGAGGCATTACATTTTAAATATGATTTCTGGCATATGACTGCCACGGCTGGCTCGGATGAAGTCCAATCTGGCCGTCCAATTTTCGATGAGTTTTTTCAACATTTGTGGCCGTATATCGGCAATAACACGGTGAATGTTGTCTCCCAAATGGTCAAGCATTTGTGGCTTATCCGCATAGACCAATGACTTTACATAGCCCCACAGAAAATAGTCTAGCTGTGTTAAATCACAAGATCTTGGAGGCCAATTCACAGGTCCAAAACGTGAAATTAATCCAAACGTGTCTTTCAATAAATCGATTGTGGCACGAGCTGTGTGACATGTTGCGCCGTCTTGTTGGAATCACAGCTCCTGGACATCATGATTGTTCAATTCAGGAATGAAAAAGTTAGTAATCATGGCTCTATACCGATCACCATTGACTGTAACGTTGTGGCCTTCATCGCTTTTGAAGAAGGATTCCACCAGCCCATAAAGCGCACCAAACAGTCAATTTTTCTGGATGTAACGGTGTTTTGACATACACTTGTGGATTAGCTTCACTCCAAATGCGGCAGTTTTGTTTGTTGACGTATCCATTCAACCAGAAGTGCGCTTCATCGCTAAACAAAATTCGCTTATGAAAATTCCGCACAGAGCCATTATTTTCGAAATAAAATTGCACAGTTTGAAAGCGTTGTTCAGGCGTGAGTCTATTCATGATGAATTGCCAAACCAAACTGAGAATAAATCACTTGACAGCTGTTAAATCGGTCACTATCTTGGAAAGTAAGGCCAACTTAAACAGCTACACCTGAAAAAAAACACTCTTTACATTGTTATTGTATGGATGGGGGGCGCGAGGAAAATTATCATTGAATATTGGGTCGCAAGTATTGAAAGTTTGAGAAGCGCTGTATTAACGTCTTTAAAATATGTATTTTTTTTCTTGAATGATTAGATCAAGCAAATAAAATTTTAATATTGAAAAAAGCACAAAAACTTGAAAAATATTAAAAGAAATATTCTTTTTACATCTTTAATTTTGTACTTAAAAATGTAAAACGTGTTGAAAATAAAATAATGATTCAATACGAAAATATACCATTAACTAGGTTTTGAAAAGTATTATGTGCATTTTTTTAGTTTTATGACGGAAAAACTAAAACCAATAAATTTTATTAAAGTATTATTTCCCTGGCTTAGCCTCGATAGTGCTGTAGTGATAATAGTAGTGTAGATAATAAGTATTTCTTATTTCCTGATCATATCATGACTATATTAATTCTTGCAAAAACTTATTTTTGTGCATGGAATATTATAAATTAAAGTCTTAAAGATTTTGGTAAATATTCCTTATATTTTTAAATATCTTTAGTGGTTTACGGAGATTAAATAATTATTCCGAATATTTTTTCTAATGTTTATTTTTGCTTAAACTAAACCAGCATGAAATGCTCAGAAAAATACATTTGGATGTAAACAGAGTTAATTTTATTTATGTTAATATTAAAATAATTTTTCAATTTGCTTGCAATGAAAACTCCTTACAGTGATGCTTTCATGTGTTAACGTATGGAATAAAGAATTTCGAGCCTATGTCAAATGATGCAGACAGAATGGCAGTTGTTTTGTGTTTGTAAATGTCTGCATATGTTATGTCTGTATATGTTATGTCTGCACACACACACACGCACGCGCGCGCGCGTGCACGCACAATATTATTTAATCGTGCCGAAGCCAAATCAGTTACACAAATACTTTTTGTCAGAGAAAAAGGAATAAATGTTATCATTCTGTATTATTACTTTTTTCTCCTAAGAGCTTTTATGTTCCACAATAATTATGAGTAAGCCAAATTTGAAATGTAATAATCTTTTGAAAGTTTACTTCGACATGAAAAGTTAATTCTTACTATTTTTTTTTTAGTAGACAGTACAATATATTTTTCAATATTGCCCATCAAGTTTACTAAATGAATTCTATTTGTTAAATAAAATTTTTTGTTTAATTTCTAAACTATCAAAATAATCTAAATGTAAACCTATTTATCTTGGTAGGTTTTTTCCTTATAGAAGAAATCCAAGCTACATAGTTAACTTCTTAATAAATAAGTATGCTGGCTATTTATAAAGGATGATTCTTTAATGATACATAAACCTGTCTTTAGAAAATGTCTTTTCGTATTTAAGAGTGAGAGTTTCAATAAAATTCAGAGACTAACTTTATGTATGCTAAATGAATTGAAAATAAACTCTCAGGGGAAGAATGTGCTTCTAGTGTAAAAACAATAATTTATATTAAAATTGTGGTGATCATCAACAGATTTAAACATTAGCAAATATACCTGCCTTTTCCTTATCAAATTTTGATTAAAAATTTTATACATGGAAAATACCATAGGACAAATTTATTCGTGAATGCTATTTTATTTTTTCCAGATACCTTAGTAAACCGAATGCATTTAAGTATAAATTTCATAAAACTGCTTAAAAAGTATAGTTACAGTACAATATAGTTCAGTTATAGTATACGTAATAAACCAGATATATTTAAATGCAAATTTTATAAAACTGTTTATAAAAAAGTATAGTTGCAAGAATATTATATAGTATATTTAGTTATAGTATACTCAGTAAACGAAATATATTTAAGTATAGATTTATAAAATTGCTTTAAAAAGTATAGTTATAGAGGATAAATTTCGTTAAACATAAGCTACAAGCATATGTTAATGGTATAATACATATAATTCTTGATACATTTTTCTAAAATTTATGCCTTTGAAAGTGTGTTAGCATTATTTTTTATTTTACTTATTAAAATAAAGATATATATAAGAATTACTTTCTCTTGAGGAAGGATCCAGATATATATACAGTAAAACTTTCAACTAATAAAAAAAATCTTAAAAAATGAATCAATGTAAGACTATGAGTTAGCAGAAGTATAACATCAAACAAAAATGGCTTAGTTGTTAATGATTTTCGAAAATATCATAATCCACGAATTTCATATCTAAGCAAACTGAATAATAATTTAAATGCACGATTACTTCCAAATT
The DNA here is from genome assembly GCA_019973935.1 of Trichonephila clavipes. Taxonomy (NCBI): domain Eukaryota; kingdom Metazoa; phylum Arthropoda; class Arachnida; order Araneae; family Nephilidae; genus Trichonephila; species Trichonephila clavipes. The sequence continues at coordinate 61,301 of BMAU01019948.1, read as the reverse complement.
TGAAAAAACTATAATATCATTCTTCAAAATGATGTTTTATGAAGATATTAAAGAAAATAACATTTCTTAAGAAGAAATGCAGCGCTGTCTATTTAAATAGGACTACAATTATTACTTTTTTTAGTTTCATGAAAAGTTAAAATATAAAGTGATAAATAAAAGTAGGGACTATATAATGAAATTCCAGATGTATACATTACCCTATCACACACAGGTACATGTAATAAACAACTAAAGGAATCTATTTATGTTATGCACTGTTATTTACCACGCATATAAATTTCTCCAGTTCTAAGTCCCTTTTCAGGACTTTTTCTAGATCTATATATTTCGATTTCCGTAAGATTTGTTGAATATATATATACTAGATAAAAGAGTAATTTAACTCCCCCGTCAACAGCAGTTTAATGTAAATATATGCAGCAATGCATTGAATTTTTATGGTAATAATCAAAGTTTGTTTGTACTTTTATTCATTTGCTTAGTTTAAATACGGTTTTACTTGAATTGTTTTAAAGACTAAATATAATTAATTAATTATTCCCTGTTGTAAAATTTCTACGTGACTCCATTTCTAAATTAGTTTCTTTTAAACTGATTCAATATCCAAAACAATGCTTTATTATATTTTCTATTTATCATTAAGAGACGATATTTTTAAATGCTTTAGAATTTACATTTAAATTAATTAAATATCCATAACATAATCTTTTAGCGTATTTAAGGATTTGAAGAGTTATAAATACTTGTATGTCGGTAATATAATCACGAAATAATCAGAACAATTTGTAAACATGAATAAAGCTCTGTAATTAGAAATTTCCACCATAGTAATGGCTTTTGAACGAGGATAGCTTTTAATTAACGGTTTTCTAAATATAATCTTTTAACTTGCAAATCATTCATTTTTAGTCATCCCCATATATTACACTTACATTTTATTTGATTAATGTGTTTTTGCAGAAAAAAATATTAGTATATTTATCGTCTTATCTTCTGTGGGAAAAATTATATCTTATATAATGTTTGTCCTTCCTGTATGTAAGTGGTTTTAATTATATGTGCATTTCCAATATTCTAGCTAAAATGACTTAAAATTGCTAATTGTGTTACCTTTATACAATAAACTGGTGTGATTCACAATAAACTTTCCATTAATTTATTACTGTTACTTTAATTTAAGAAAAGGTAACAGAACTTTAAATTAATACTATGGTTTGGGTATTTAAGGACTGCTATAAGATTTGGAATAGCACATTGAAACAGTGGGAGGGCATTATATATTTGTATATTCTGTAATTTTATATGTTCGATAAATTAAATCATTAAGTATAACTAATTAGGAAAAATAACTCACAAGAAACTTCTTTTAGCGAAAGGTTTACTATGATTTTTGCAATAGACAAAATAATCTTTCTCATTTTCTTACGGACATACTTGACATATATTTTTTAATCGATTGGACTTACCGTAAATATTTGTCCCTTACATACATAAAATTACACAGGCAAAAGTTTTACTCATCATGTATTTCATAAGATTACTTCTTTTTTTAAATACTTTAAGACTTTAGAATAAGTTTTTTTTAAAAATTTCAATCAAATAAATCCATGAAACTGAATTTCCATAAGTTTTAACTCATATAAAAAAAGAGTTGAATAAAACAAGACGAGGTTTGGATTTTAAGTGATTTTATTTTGGTATTTTCTTGAATTTTTAAATTTATTTGCTTGTTTATTTTTGATGCTGCATTGTACATGTTAATTCAATGTTATGATTAAATTAATTTCAGTTTTAAACTATACAAGTGAATAAAAATATGCTGATTTTATGTTTGAAGATATATTACAGTTGGATCATGTACTAATCCCAAAATAATAATACATCAAATTTTTTAACAATGAAAACATAATAAACAATATGGTCTATTAGTTTCTGAAAAAATGTTTCCTCTTATATTAATTTATGTCAGTTATTCCAATTATGTCCTGTCATAATTAGAATAAATGCTGTTTTCTCACTATATGTTTGAATTAATACGAAAACTTTATGACATAAAACATGAAGTCATTATTTGCGGCAACTTTTTCAAGAATTAAACACCATTTTAATATTCTATACATCTACTGCATTCTTCGAAAAGCTTACAAGAAAATTATTTCAGTTTTGTCCAGTAGTATAATACATGCAGTTGTTTGAGAAAACTCTTTGTTGCTAATGTTTTCCGAAGAAAATTATACAATTGATATCTGTATAGTCAATTATTTCCACTCAGAAAAAAATAAATTTTTTGTAAGTTCATGTAATATTTACATGATATACATTTCAGTAAACTACACCAGTTCTATTATTCTTCGAAATAATGCTTTTTTTTTCTTTTCAAGATCTAAAATCAATAATATAAGTCCATACATCGGTAAAATGTTTAATGTCAATATGCTTCACAAATAGAAAAAATTATTTCTCTTCGGCTTATATTTTTCATATTGCATTGTAATATATTAAGCAGTGTGTATTATATAGATAGTAAGCAACTTTATAAGAAGTATTTTTAAACATATTCACAATAAACAAATGTGGATGGAAATTGATTAAATGTTTGGAGAATCATTAAGGAATAAATATTAATTCTTTTAAAATATATTATTTTTCTCAAAACATTATTTTTGCACTTATATATGTTGCTTTAAAACATATACAACTGATTTCATGGTAGATTTTATAAACCCTACATACGTTTTAATTAATATAAATTTTATAAATTACTTAAATTTTATATGTATTCATTCATTCACAGGGGTAAAAAAAGATGAGAATATTCAATATAATTAAGTTGCAGAAGTCTTTTTGTCGTCGACACTACATTTACTCTACACTAATTTGAATAAAAGTATATATGTATCCTTATTTCAATGTAAAAAATATATATATATATATAATTCTTAAATTTTTTCAAGAAACTTCTGGATAAAATATATTATTATTTGAATAACAATTACATTATATATATATATATATATATATATATATATATATATATATATATATAAATTGGTCTTAATTTTAATTGCATTTAGTAATATTTCGTATTCTCCAGGTAATGCATTTGATTAACTTTTACATAATATATTGTTGATGAATTTCATTTACATTTTATATATTTCTAAATACAATACAATATAAAAATTAATGGAGTTATTTCGTTTTATGCTAATAATACTTATTATACATTCTATAATATATGCCTTGGAATTTTGTAATTATTTGAATTAAATGTAAATAGTAAATTGCTATATAGCCCACTTAAACATAACATATTACTTCTTAAGAAGCGCATTTAATTAAATAACATCATAATAAACATATACATGGGTAAGACATTTAAACTAATGAAATATTGAAACAGATTTATAGTTCGGGATGAAAATATTTTATATAAATTTTTGAATACGTTTTCGCATTTTTACACTGTATGTGTAAGGAAAGATTTTTATGATTTAAAAAGATATATGTAAATAAATATACATATATATATATATATATATATATATATATATATATATATATATATATATATATATATATTTATATATATATATATATATATATATATATATATATATATATATATATATATATATATATATATATATATATATATATATATAAATATATATATATATATATATATATATATATATATATATATATATATTTACAATGTACTTAGTTTGCATATATATATATATATATATATATATATATAAATATATATATATATATATATATATATATATATATATATATATATATATATATATATATATATATATATATATATATATATATATATATATATATATTTGTAAACTAAGTATATTTGTAACGAGTTTTATTCTACGAGTCTAACTTACAATACTTTGCCTTGTTGCATCTTTGTCAGCTATCTCTCTTCCTTAAGCAACTCCTTTATATTTCTGCACACTAACTCTGAACAGTCTGATAGCATTATAAACATTTGAATGGGGTTTATCAACTTCAATCCCGGAAATAGTTCCGTGGGTGTTTTTACTGTCGTCTCATGTACCGCCGTATGTATGACGTGAGCGAATTCTTTGAGAAACTGACTTCACGCTTCCTGTTTTTCTCAACATAACTGGCAATCGTTTGAAGATTGTTGCGATTTATCATACCTGTTTCATTAAACTACAGTCTATATGTGACAGTTTTTTTGGAGTATGTTCAAACAGCGATATAAATCTTCAAAATTTTTGTTTACGAACTGGGACCATTATCACTAATCTTTTAAATCGGAGCTCCATAATGCGACATACAATGTTCAAAGAGGGTATTAGGGCTTAACCGAGGCTTTCCTTACAGCAGTGTTTCTCAAACTTTCAATACTGGCGACCCAATTTTCAATCATAATTTTTGTCGCCCCCCTTCCTGTACAACAATAATGTATTTACTGCAATAAAAATGCACGTTGACGCTAAAGCTACAATGCGATCTCAATTATAAACTGTATAAGTATTAAATTTTGTATATGTTACTTTTAAGTAATATATATTTTAAGAAAATTACTTAAAATATATATTACTTACTTATATATATTATTATGTTATTTTTTCTCTAATTTTTAATTGGAACAGATCGCAAAATGATGTATTTAATTAAAGATATATTTCCTTCAGCATCCATTTCTCAAAGTGCAAATGTCATAAGAAAAATAGTCTAGTCTATGTAGCACTCTATCATATCCATCACATTTGGCCTTATCGGGTACGTTTGCGTGAGTCTGGGCAACCTATCAGACGTCTGCGCAAAACATGTAAAAATGCTTTTCCTCGTACAATTCCAGTCAATTTTGGTCGACTCGATACTTCTATAGCTACCGAATCTAAATTGAATGTACATTTTTTTAATTTGCACGTTAATTGTAATTCACGGTAATTAAGTATTTACGGCAGTAGATTAAAACAAAGCATACATACATTTATAAGTCGCAAGCGAGCATTCGACGATAATAAAGGATCAAAAAGTACACAGACGAACGAGCATGGTTCCGAAAATCAAATCAAGACAATATTCTCAAAAATACTTAAATTTTGGATTTACCGCTACTGAAGTAAATGATGGGGAAAGAAGCCCCAGCTCGTTATGTGTTATAAGTTACAAATCTGAAGTACAACATGTGAAAGTTGTTTTTAAAACCATGTAAAATCATTTAGCCATGTTGGCAAAGAATTTTAAAAAGTATTCTCTTGATGAGGACAACTTGGTAGCAAGTTACGAGTGGATTAGGGGTTTATTTCAAGATACTCCAGAAGGGCTCTCAACTTCAGAAGAAGAAATTTTCATAGATTTCAAATCCAGTGAAACATTAAAAGGCAATTTTATAATAAATCGCTCTTTGAAATTTGGGTAGAGATGGATGATGAATTTTCTGCACTGAAAACAAAAGCACTTCGTATACTATTAACATTTTCAACATCCTACCTATGTTAAACCGGATTTTCCGCGGTGGCTGCTTTGAAGACAACATATAGATCTCAGCTAAATATAGAAAAATAACTCAGAGTGTCAATATCTGATATTAAACCTTCCTTTGAAAAACTTTGCTCTACTAGACAAACCCATGGAAGTCACTAATAATTATTAAACTTGTTCTTAATTTAGTATTAAGAAATTATTTATAAAATACTTTCTTCAGTACTGATACATTAAACGTATACTGGCTGAAACACCGGCTCTTCGCACGAGTTCACTTTTATATAACAAAATATAACATTATTCTTGATATAATAGCTGAACTGTAAGGAGAGTAAAACTTCTTGCACGACATCGTATACAAAAATGTAAAATGATTTTTTTAGATAAATGCTATAATTGTAAATAACTGTTTAAAAGAACTGTAATTTTAAACTTCAAAGAATTAGCATTTAGAATTAATGTTAAGTTATGAAAAAGAATATAAAATTCCTATGAAGAATAATTGTGTTACTTTTTAATATTTAAAGCGAGAAGTCTTCAAAATGTTTTAACCCGGGATTAGGCGCACACTCGATACTAACGCTAATGGTAGTGCGGGGGACTCAGTCACCCCAATCATTTATTTATAATTATTTTTACTCTACACGATACAAATAGGAACTCCAGTGATAAATTTAATCAAGAGAAAGTATACTTACCGGCTTTCAAGGGATGTTCAATCTTTCTTTGATGATTTGAGAAAAAATCCAATAAAACTGAACTAAAATGATTGACAAGTGAAAGACCTTAATAAAGGACGCAAATCAGAGATACTTTTCACTAATATTACAGAAATGTTACTTGCTGGCAAAGCTGTCATATTTTGTTCAAGTAATTGTAGCTTTAATGAGCATTATGAGCATTCATGATCGAGTGAGGGAATATTAACGTCGCACTGTTCAGCTACACCAGGGCTTTTAGAGACGGCCCTCGTAAATTTGAACCATGGTTGACGAGGACGATACTTGAGCTGACCTCTTTTAACTACCACACCATTCCAACAAGAGGACGTTTGAGCTCTCTACAGATTTAACGTGCACCTCCCCCATACACGACGGGTCTTTAGTGGTACTGGGCTCGAACTCGTGAAACCTTTGGTGATCAACAAATAGCAAGTTGAACTTTTTCTTTCTTGTGTCTTTTTGACAAGTCGAACTGAACCTTGTGGTACACTTATGGCTTCATATTTTAGTTGATGGAGTTCTTTAGGAACCAATTGAAAATTTTCCTTTCGTTTCATGTTCATCGTGTTTCTCAATCATGAATAATATGCATTCTTTTGCTTGATCAGTTTCAACTTCTTTCAATATAGATCACAGATGCCCCGCGCCACCGACCCCTGGTTAAAAGTGTATTCAGAAAAAAATACGGATGCTCTAAAAATGATTATGACGTTTTTCACTATGCTTTATATGTTTGAAATTACTCGTAAAAATAAATCTTAGCCAAATAATCCTTCAAAAATCAATCAATTATTTTCCAAATATCGTAAAACTCTTCATTATTTACAATTTTCCTATGCGAAAAACAAATACATAAAAGATGGGATGGAAGTAATGTAGAAACCATACCAGTAAGTTTGAAGGTCAATCAGATAAATGACCAGCAAATGTATTATGCTGCCTGGTTGAAAAGTGAATCATGTCTTCTTTTCTTTCTACAACTAATATACAGTATTTCAATAATAATTACAGTGATGAAATGTTTATCTTCTTAGAATTTTTCTCAAGGTCTGGGTTTCATTTTTTCTTTTAACGAGTAATATTTTATGTTAAAAAAGAAGAACGCCAGATGATAAACATAAATTATATCAGTGTTGTGTAATTTTTATTATGGAAAAAGTATTTTGTTTCACTTCTTTCCGGTTATTTTTTTTAAAAAAATCATTAAATTTTCGATATGCCCGCCCCCCCAGGGGGCGCGCCCCACACTTTGAGAAACACTGACTTACAGGAATAATTCCTACCCATTTAGTGTACACATTGTTTATCACGAAATTAAACATATATCTTTTATTTATGTTTTGACAAAAGCTACGATTTTATTTTGAAAATGTAGCTTTTTATTTCATTTTTAAAAATATGATTCTGCATTTATAATCTTATGACATAATTCTTTTGTGATTAAAAAGTATATAATTTAAAGTACGTCAATATTAAAGAAACATAGAGTATTCTTAAGACAACAAAGGGCTTACAAAATTGAAATGATTGAAATATATGTAACTCAATTAGGAAAAGACATTTTTAGTTTCATTGACACAATAAACGAGTAAAACAAAGGAAGAAAATTAAAATAAATGAATTCCCTCTTATAAAATAAAACGTTATTTATAACTTTGGTCAAAGCTTCCTAACGATTTAATTCAAAATTCTTTTAAAAATTAAATGTATATTGAATAGCAAAATACGTATATTTGTTCCTTTTGAATTTAAATTTAATTAGTATGCCTCTATATAAATAATATTTACTTGTCCTGTTTAGTTCCATCGAAAATATTTGATCTCATAATATTTTTTTATTTATGCTTTTAGAAAATGAATAACATTCACCTTATTAAAACTTTCTCTTTAAAAATAAGTAGTGTTTCACTTTTTTAATGAAAATGCTCATATGTTATTTAATGCAGTAAAATTAAATATTTAAATCAAAAACTTTACATTTATTTGATTAATATAGCAAACAAAGTAAAATTTTCATCAATTACTTATTAAAATAGAAGATTTAAAAAAATATTTTTCCAGTTTCTCATTTGAATTTCATAGATGTACATAATATTGATAAATAGAGCTTTTGTTTTAAGTTATAATTTTCAACAAAACTAAAACGCAATTAACGTGATAATCAATGAGGTTAAAAAGTATTTATATAAACCTTTTTCTGATATTTTTAATGTCTTGGATTACATATATTGTGTTTATGATTCAGAGCATTAGCATATGATTGTTAAACAAGATATTTTAATCAAATGCATCATTTAAAAAAACTAGTATGCTATAAAAATGCCCTTTAGGAACTACTGTGTTTCCTAAAATTACTTACAGAAAGATTAATGAACATGTATTTAACAAATATTATTCCTTCTGAAAGGAAATTAACAAATGTATATAGAATGATATAAATTCAGCTTGTTGTATACTGATCGAAAAGAATTAAACAAATGTGAGAAGCATACAGATACCTTTGTAAGAATAATAAAATGAACGAACAATAATGAGTTATTGGAAATAAATTTTAGAGAAGTATACTATACAAGGTACATAAGTATGAAAAAATTATAGATACATCAATATAGTTTTATTAATGAATCTATATAACATCTCCATTGTTAGATTACAATTTCTATAATGATATTACTCTTTTACACCATTATATACCATAAAAATTCGTCTATGAATGAATTATTTTGCAAACAAAGTGATTTGAAATGCTGTTTTGTTTGGTGCCCAAATGTTAACAGTTTAGTCTTCAAAATCGAAATTTCATGCGAACTCTTTGAAACCTGTATCATGCCTAATTATTATTAAAGAAGTCATCCAGACTGTGACATCAGTATGACAGGTCAGACACCCTGCCTGTGCGTGCGAGATAGTTTCGTCCTGCACGCGTGTGAAATTGACGTAGATAACATCAACATTCAGTGTTGAGACCGTAAGCAAAGTTAGCCGTGTATTGTTTTAGTAATTTAATAGAAAGAAAGTAATATCCGAAATTACAAATTAGATTAGTAAGCTGAAGAGAACAATTCTTAAAACTAGTAATCAATTATTATTTTTTTTCTTTGTTACTTTAAGTCAATTTTGGTTTTAAATTGTTTTCATAAATATTTAGCCGTTTCAGTAATAGAAAATGTTATATATTTATGAGACTGTTATTACCTGAAACTAATTCTGTATAAAACTGTAGTTGACTAAAATGGAAATAATATTTCTACAAATTTTACTTAATTAATTATATGTTGTCTTAGAATCTGTTTTATTTTAAAATGCTACTAAAAATTGATAATATCAAGTAAGAAAGAAATGAGTCATCTTGAGGATCTTTAATTTAGAGTTTAGTTTTTCATTAAATGAATTATAAATTCCAATGCCTAGTTTGAAATTAATACCAATAAAAAGAGCTTTATTTAGCAAAAGGTAGCTTTTATTCTCTTATAAAAAATAACAAGCTATAATTTGCAACAGAAAGCAGTCCCCAAGACTGCGATTTCAATTACTAAAGATAAAAATGAAAGATAAAATAGCTTCTAATGAAATTATCGTTGAATTACAACATGCTTTTATTGAACTCAGGGTGTTATAAATATATATATTTTTTTATTTACATTACAGCTGCTCTTAGTTTGCTGTTTAGGATTTGTGAAAAAACTCCGAAAAAAAAAATAACAAAGATATATCTTGTAAACTAATTTAATCAACTTCCAATACATAAAATCTAACTTTTCACGATTAGAAATATATTCTATAAGCTTTTTTGAAACGTTAGTTTTTAAATAAAATATAAATAATATATTAATCTTAATTTTCTTTTCGCCCATAATTAAGAATTGATGCATATACTAGCACCAAAATGGGGAAAATAATACTCTTTGCACACTCTACATAATAAACTACAGAAAAATGTATCTGGTGTGCAAATTCTGTTGCCTTTCTTATTTATTTAGATGTAATGAATTGAATTTCATCAAAGTTATTTATTTATACTTTCGATACAACGATGATGTTCCTTTTTTTGAATTTTTAACAACATAAAGTGCCAGAATTAATATTGATAATGTATAATATTGATCCGATCATTTCCCAAAGCGACGCACATTCTTCAAAATACAAATAAACATATACACAGCTATTTTAAAGTACATATCACAAATATTTAAATTACGTAATATGCATTTTTAAAATTATTTAACATAAATTAAAGGAAATATAATACTTATTTAAACTATGTAGAGCGCATTTTAATTCTTATAATTTTCTTTCATAAAGTATAATGGATCCCTATTTTGTGACCATACATCAATCCATTCGTTTTAATAAAATGGAATAATGTAAAGTGAACTAGTTTAAAATTAAATAACTTTCATGGTATTCAAAAGCTGTACATATAAATTGGGGCTATTTTTATGATAAACAAATACATTCATTATAGACACTAAGAAGGCAAACATTAAAGTTAATCATAATTGTTTAACGCCATTATTTATTTAATAACTTGTATAAAAGTTACAAGGTAGTTTATGTATTATTTGAAATCAGATATTCCCACATCACGAATGCTAATGTTTTAACGTGAATTTCAGAGTAACTGCGCTATCCTTAAATTTATTTACATAAGTTTGAAAATAAGCATAGCCTCACAGTTACTTTTATAAATACTAGATTCCATTAATGATTGCATTTAAATGTCGAGCTTGTGCGCTTTGAAAAAATATCTTGGAAGTAACATTATCAAGTTTTTTTTAAATACAACAATACTTTTTTGTCGCAAATGGGCTGTATATTAGTAATAAAGACTTTGCAGACACGTCAAGTTCTTAAATGTAAGAACCATTTCAGTGGTTCTCGCAACCCAATTTGTACGCTTGAATTTATTCAATTTAAACTCATGTCGGATGATAACTATTGCATAGATTTAGTTTTGCCCAGAGTAACTGAGCCAAATTGATACTCAAGGGATCTTTTACATGGCACATAATCATACAATATGCATGATTATTATTTTCGTATCTAGAAAATCTATTGACTCCAGCCGGGATTGAAATCGCAACCTTGAGCTAACAAACGGGCAGACTACCTCTAAGACACCATGCCACCGCGTTATTTGAAAAATCGTCATTTAATACATTGCACTTAATTAAAATAGTATAACTCTTTATGAGGCAAATACAAGTTCTGAAAAGAATTTAGAAAATCGTTTTTTACTAACATATAATACGTATATTTAAACAAATGGGATAATTCGATTCATTGAGTTCAAATCAAATAAATATTTGTATACATTGATATAACGTTAGCAGGATTTTGATAAACCGCAAGATATTTTAACGGCTTACTAAATTCGAATGCCTAAAGCTAAGTATTTTCACATAATTATGAAATAAAAGGAAAATATTTGGTGCAATTTACTCTACACAAGCATGCATTATGCATTTAATTACAATTGTTTGGGAAAAAACAATGCTTTATTCGTACTATTGAATATTTTCATTGAAACAAAATTAAAATGTTTGGATAAATGTAACATTTACATTTTTTTCAAAGTATGTTTTTCACATAGCGTTAAAAATATCACTTACATTAGGATTATTACCAAGCCTAATTTTCTGCATATAGGTTTGCTGAATTGAAAGCTATTCTGTATATAATTTTCTAAATTTCTCTTAGTTATTGTAAGGGTAATATTATACATTAGCAATGGATATTTTTGTAAGGGTTAGTTTTCCTTGAGATACAAGTTTAACTAGATTATTATTTGCTTAACTTTTAATAATTGTGTAAAATTTTAACAGTTGCTGGAACATGACGGTTTTGTAAAATTAGGCGTCAAAAAAGCTAAAATAAAAACTAATTTCGATTCAATATATAAGGTGGAATTAATCCATTTTCATTTATGAATTTAAAACTTAAAGTAATTTGGGCTATATCCTGTGCACAATGCTTCATTTTAAGAACTTTGCATTAGATCAGCTTCCTCAGTGGGGCGCCCCCTTTGCCAGTGGGCAAAGCTTCAGTGAGGTGCCCCTTTGGGGGCACTGATAACCTTACAAAGAGGGCGCGAGGATATCAAAAATTCAAAAATGAAAAATTTAAAAATTATAAATTTACTGAAACAAAGCAAAAGAAAATACATTCTGACAAAATAAAAGTAAAATACACATTTAAATTGACATAATATACTTACAATTGCATTGCACTGTGTACCTTGCGTACAATGTATTTTATATAATTAATAAGTTAACCATTATCAATAATGAGTTAAGAACAAGATTGATAATTACTAGTGACTGCCATGAGCTTACCATATACCAAATTATACACAAAATTTCATACCTATCTTGATAGTTTTAGAATAAAAGTACGTTATTTTTGAAATCTCTTCATGGTTATTGTATGGAGAGGGGGCGAGATGAAAATTCTGATTAAAAATTGGATCGCAAGTATTGAAAGTTTGTGAAGCAATGAATTAGATAAAAAAGTTTCGAGTTACATATTGTTATATTTAGTTCCAACGAAGGAAAAGAAAACCAAACGATAATACAAAAGCAAATTATAATCTGTACATATTTTTTAATTAAATATATAAGTAAATTTTAGAGGTGTTGATGTTAGGCCTGATATTGTAAAAAAAATCATTAACATAATTTTTAATATCAGTTTAACTAATAAATATGCATTTGTGAACGACTAAAATGGGGCGAAAATTTTCAATGAAGTGTATGTTTAACTAGAATTAAATGGTCACTTTGAATTACAATTTGCATGATAAAATATAATCAATAAATAATATTAAATTACAATACAGTTAGGATAAGGGCAGGAATGCTGCTTGTAAAATAATACAAGATGGCTTTACGGAAGAACAAATAACCTACGTTTTAAAATAAATGTAAAATGTTTGTATCTTGTTATTGCATTTGCAACTTTAAGTCAAAGAGGAGGTGTTAAAAACGTTTTATTATTGTTTTGCATTCAGGTGACAAATTCACACCATTCGTCAAAGGATAATTCCGTTCTAGGAATTTATAGCAGCGTTATGAATTTTCACAGCCTTTCCGGTCATCCTCCTTTCCGATAAATATTGGCTAACTTCGAATTCTTTTCCTGAGATTGATGACGCATAAGCAAAAACAAAAAGCTAGAAAATAATAAAACAAATTCTATGTTAGGATATAGCGATCTAAAAATTTTCTCCTACTCCATCCTGAACACTCGGTCTTATATTCTGCCATAAATTGGATAAGTATTGAAAATAGAAACTGTGATAAAATATTGAACAAAACTAGTTTCGATATAAATGCGTTTTTGAAAAGTAAACTAAAATTGCGATGGAGTGTATTACTGCCCCTGTTGTTGAAACGTGCTGGACATTTTTAAAAGAAAACTTTCAATAATATTGAGTAAAAAGAAACCTATCATTTTTCTGTTGACTTTGAAAAACAATTTACTCTTTGATAAAGGAAATGTGGTCAGAAAATTTCAAAACAATATGAAAAGTCTGAGCTCCAGAAAAAAAGGAATGAATAAAAAAAATAAAGAATTTCGATAAACTTTCAGTCTTTTTATCCTAAAATGGTAGCTGAAAATAAATATATGTCAAATCTAGTTCCTTACATTTATGTAAACTACAGTTTCTTCAGTATGTAAAGTGTAAAATCAAAATATTACATTTATTATAAGTATTAATTAACATTTTTGCTCCATTAATTTTATGTGCTACATCACGATTTTTAAAAAAACGCCATCCTATACTATTTTTTAAAAAAAACATTGTAGTATCTTTCAGTCGAATATTATAAACACTGAATTATTACTTCATTGAAAAATACATCAAATCATTGAATAAGGTTTTATTTCGCAGTTTATGAGCTTTTTTAAATCTACTTTAATTTGTTTATTAAATTACAGCATTTAAAATTAGGCTTAATAAATAAAATTATAATTCATGATTTTGAAAAATATTCCAAATATAAAAAAAAATATAAGAAATATCCCATAAAAATTTTTCAAGGCATTTATTTTTTGAATTCTGGAGGCACTTGAAGTTTCTTCATATTTCTTCCATGATTATTCTTCACAAAGTTTTCTTTTTAATAAATAAAGATTAATACATTTATAAGCGCACCATATTGGATTAAATTTATAATATTTACTGTTCGCAAATTTAATTAAATAAGTCAAATATACAATTTTCTAGCAAACAATTGATATTCAGTTAAAGAAAGAGGAAACGTTTTTTTAATTAATTTTGATATTTGGTTTTTATTTCGTTAAAACGTAAGTTATATAATTTTCATATGTTTTTAATGCTGTTTCATTTATTAGTTTATCATAAAATTTTATCCCCTTAAAAATCTGTCAGGTAGAATTTACTTGCATAAACGTATTGCATCTTTATATATGGACTAATGTCTTATGACACTATTCACTCATAGTAGTATGTATAAAGTTTATTTTTTCTAAATTTAATTTGAAAAAAACATATATATAATTATTACAAATATTTTTATGATGTATCCAATCTTTTTATATTTTATTGATTTTCTATTATTTACAAGTGTAGTCTCAAATCAAGTTTTTAATAGTTTTCTTGTACTAATTTGTCAAAAGTTTCTGCTGAAAGGAAAGGTCATATTCTTCCAAATCAATGCTTAACCCTATATCACTGTCTTAAATCAGTGATAGCTTTAGAGACTGTAATATACATCCATTTTAGTAAAATAACTCTTTTTTAATATTCACTTAATAGCTCCATATTTCCAAGTTCTTGATAATTTTTCAATTAGTTTAAATCTTATTTGATTGTGAATTTATTATATATATATATATATATATATACATTTTTTTGTACGTATTAATTTTATAACATATTATTTTTCAAAGACATTACAATTAGTTATTAATGTAGTTGTAAGCAATTTCATTATATATATATAAAGAATAAACGAGCTAGATTTTGTTTTAACTACTTATATTCTAAGAATAAATTTAAGTTTTAAATTTGAAATACTTAGAAATTTTTTTTTATATCCTTTACTCGAAATATATCTTTGTCAATAGTGTGAGAAATCCAATAAATATAAATCAAGCATTTTATTTTTAAACTTTTATTTTTATTAATTTTTAATACTATGCTTATTTTCTTATCCATGATGTTATAGGAAACAAATATGCTTTGTATTATTGTTTACAGGTTTTAAATTTTACTTTAGATTTAACAATGCATATTATTATATGGTAATTTTTTAAAACTGAAGATTTTAAACCATAATAATAATAATTTTTACATATTAGAATGTTGATATTGTTTTATTTTACCATTTTATGAACATAAACTTTTGTAGGAATTTGCTTTATAAATTCTGATACATTATTTACTTACATAGTACTTCTAGGAGTATTTAAATGCTTTACAGATATTTTGGGGCAGAGATCCAAATTTTCAAACATATTCATTACATGAAGAAACAATTATTTGCTTCATGTATTTATTATTACTTTGTTATTGTAAACTTGTATATTCAAATGTATACTTGTTTACATCACGAGCATACTAAGTTAAAAAATAAACACATTATTCCATTTATATTTAGGAATTGAAAAAACGCTACATTTTCTTCTTAGCATTTTTGAGAATGCAATGTTTAATCAGAATGTTAACTTAAACTTTATACCCATTGATAAAAATTTTAGTATGCTGAACTTTTAAATCTGAATCATAAGTAAAGATGTAGTATAAACGGAATATGAAATAATATGTTTATTAAAAGACTTACTTTTTGGCGGTTAGTAACAAATAATCAATCGAAAACTATACCTAATTATTTCAAATAAAATGGCTTTCACAAGTGTTAAATGTTCCAGCTCTATAAATAAGAATAAATATTTCAATATTTCCATGGGAGGAAACTGATTTGTTATTTAAAAAGTATTCGATTTCTGTCTTTAAAGTGGGCTATTTGAAACTATCTAGGGATAATATTTTATTTTGAAGTTAAGAGAAATTCTTTTCTCACCCTTGTAATTTTAGTTAAGACAAATATGTCCCTTTCGCCCCTTCACAATTTCTATTCTTATCTATTATATCATCCATCATATTTTTTCCTCACAACTACTAACGCATCTAAAACTTACGATGAATAAACATTTATGGTATTTTCTCTGAGTATTTTAGACATTTAGCTTCAAAACAACTTTTAATTAGATAATTCTGATTCCTCAAATTTTTATTTTAACTCAAGATGAATGGGTTAATTAACCATCTTCGAAAATAATGTGAAAATATCAATATTTTTTTATGAATTTCTCCATCATTACATGACTACAAAAACTTTTCGATTTTCTTTTCATTGATGAAATCTATCCGTTTTTGGAATGTTTTTATCTATTCTATGCTTCTGAGGCATACGGGCAGACGTGTTAAAGCTCTACAACCTTTCAACTTTAATATTGAAACGTTTTTTATGCGATATTTACCTTTTAATTACCAATGGTTTGTTTGATAGAGAGTTGTAGTCTAGATAATGATATCTTGCATAATCAAATCACATCAATTTTGTAAGTATTTTTGTTAAATCCATATTAGTTGGTAAAATTTGTGACTTTCATTATACAAAATCATAGGAATGAAATACAGTTGTACTTAGTTTATCATTTTCTACTTTAAATAAGTGAAATCAATAAAATCATTTATTGATAAATAAGAATTGGAAATAATTCAGTTATTATATATGTATATAGATGTTTTCACTGTGTTTTATCATGTAATCTCAGAGAAAAAGTAAGTTTGATTATTTTTCAGACTAAAAGCTTTATTTTGAAATTCTAAAATCATAATTTTACTAATTGTATCTTTTAATTTGTATTATAATATTTTTAGAGTTTCTTCAAAGAAAATTGACGTAATGGGAAAACAAGGAGAATAAAGTGACGTTATAGATGAGGTATCGTCTATATAAGAATTTACCATTTCATATCTGTTGATAGTTCTATTTCCTATATATTTATAGTATTTGTATTATCACTAGAATAATGTTAATGTATAGTGACTTAATCGTAAAACAAATTATTACATTTTTACTTAATTTTCTAAGACTGAATTCGAAATTGCACTTTGGTTAATTTTTTAGAAGCACTTAAACACGCGCGCGATTCAATGCAATATTCTTTAATTACAGTTGGTTTTAAAAAGTTAAATGTAATTTTTCACATGCATAAATTTATTACTGAAAGACTTATTACTAAAGAAAGTTTTAGTTGAAACAATTGAATAAACGATTTCTCATTTTCCATATATTAAAGCATTTATTCACAAAATTTAAGGTTTCTTATTATATACAGAATAGTTTCGATACAATTTTATGCAGTTTTTAAAAATACTGAGATGTTCGTGGGTGATAGACTTCAGAAAATGATGTTCTTGTTAATAAAAACTTCTTTCATAGATTACTTAAACAGTCTCCATCTACAAATTTTGAAATATATTTAAAAGTTCATATTCTAATAATTAAGTGAAAAACGATACATTTGTATTCATCTGAAGTGATAACACTTGGAAATGAAACTAAATGTTGTGTTAATGTAGTAATTACTTTAGTAATCTTCGATAGCTATATGCTAATATGTGAAATATGCTGTATGGACTTTCAGCATGAAGTGTAACAAAATTTCGTAAAAAAATCAGAGTTTAAATAAAATATGAAGCACATATTAGACAAAACTAGTTGCTGTACAAACGTATTTACTTTGTTGTTTAAATTTTACATAAAAACAAGCAATATAAAAAATAAAGTCTGAATTCCTTCTTAGGTTTACAAAGAACAATTTTATTTTAGTTACTTTTTATCAAATAATTTCTTTTATATATATATATACATATATACATATGTGTGTACAATATTAAGGGATGGAATATAACGGGATTTTCCTTCCTATATATGATGTTGGACTAATGTTCTTGTTTGTTACTATGTATTCATTCATAAATTACGTTATCATAAATTGGGCCATCTCAGGTAGGATTTGAACCCACGACCTTTGGATCAGAAGTCCAAAGCACACACACACACTATCCTTTGTGCTACGGGGACACAACAAGTGATTTTCCATTTTATTTATGGTTTTGGGCTATTACTTTTGTTACTTTTTATTCATTAATTAAGTCTAACCAATGATATAATATTTGAAAAACTGTATTAACATCAAGTGTCTTCCACTACAAGTTTCAAAATCTGTATTTGAACTTGAATGAATGAATAGAAATTATTTTTTTAACGATTGATAATTTGAAAAATAATAATAATATATATAGGGAGATTGTGAACTAATAGTAGGAATTGAATAACTTATAATGAGGTTATTTACACTGGTATAAAATATCAATATTTATAGGTAGCGAATATGAGTATAACTCTCTAGATATATTATTCATGCATATATCGTACATACAAACTTTAAAATACGGCATATAACGTATGAATAAATTGGAATAAATAATTTAAATTCTCCTATTATGAAAGTTATGTGCTTATAACAAAAGCTTAAGCTACTAATACGTTAGAAAAGTTATTTTCATGATCATAAGCCAACAGTTTTTTGTATCTACAGCTTAGATTCATATATAAAATTGAAAATGTTTTTTGGAAAATATGTTTCCAAATAGAAAGCTTGAACTTTTAATTAATTTTAAGATTGTTTCATTCATTTTGAAGTTCTCTTACCTTTTCTGAGACATTACAATACATACATTTCGAAATCTTGCTAAATGGTTTTAATGAAGTATCTGCAAAATCTTTTAAATTATAATATGTATTACAGCATTTAATTAACAATTAATTCCTTCCAAAATTTGAAAGAAAAAATTAATGCAGAAATATATGATGTGCGTCTTTACTGCTCACACATATGTTAAATTTTTCGAAATGCGTCTTAACATAGAAGGGGAGAAACTTGCACTGTCTGTGTTTCGAGAAAAATATCAAATTAAATATTTGCGTGACCATAAACCTGCTTTGTATAATATTAGGTAATTCTATCTGTCTGTAAAATTATTGGAAGTAATGTGTACAAAATAATTTTTTTAAAGATTAGTTTGGTTACTCTTTCCCTAATACAGCATTTAAATTATTTTATTTGTATTTGTTCTGTTTAATCTGATTTTATTATCTTTAAAATTTGTAAAAATAAAATTTTCCAATTAATTATTTCGAAATGTAGACTTAAAATAATTTTTGAAAAATATGTTTAAATAAAATATCTGCAGTTCATACGTTGAAAGTATCAATGGCAAATAAAGTAAAGAAAACTGTTTTTTCGACGTAGTTATAAACGCGTGGGTTGTAATCTTTATAAAAAAAATTAAAACTAATAAATTAAACATAAATGCATAGATAATGGATGAAATGGATCGTTGAAAAATGAGTGGGAGGCAATGGCAGAAAAAAAATAGAAGTTTGAAAGACGTTGCTTTTCTAAAGAATGTTTCTTAGAAAAATTGAGAAAGTAAAAATTGTAAAGAAAGAGAATATATTTCAGAAGTAAATGATCAGATATATTTCTATATTACAGGACAGAATGCTATACGGATTCTTTTAGTTTTTCAATTAAGTATTCAGCGTTTTTATTTTCACAAAAAATAAAAATATTTCGAATGAAAGAATGATGAAGTCTTGGAACCAAGAATATCTCATTTCTAATAAGGGGAGCATAACAAAGAAATTTTTTCCCACCATTAATAAGAGACTATCATGTCATCATTTTTACACTAACTACCAATTAACCCAATTTCTCACTGGTCACGGTAATTTCAAAAGCTACCTGAACAAATTTAATTTAGCTCCTTCATCTTTCTGTGACTGTAATATTGGTGGCGAGGAAAATGTAGAACATGTGATCCTTCTGTGTTCCAAGTATGTCAGAGAGAGAAAGATCATAAGACTGGCGTTCAAGAGACTCAACATTAATTGGCCACCGAATTTTCACCAATTTCTTTCCACCAGAAGTGCTTTCAATAATTTCTGTAAATGTGTTGTAACTGTTTGTAATCTTTCTTAACTTCATTTTTTAATTGTTTATTTTCCTTGAATGTGTGTTTAATACTTACTTCTGTAAGCCCCGTGTGATACTTTGAGGTGCACGGGGATTTTATAATTGTTTTCAATTAAAAAAAAAGCTATATTAAAATGAATTTACTTTAAAAAAATATGTATACGTTTCTAAATATTTTTATAAACATTTAATACATTTGTATTTTATATGCATCTAGTATACACTAAGTATAATTATTTGTTACTGTTTGAGAATCAATAAACCTTAATCCCATAGTCAAAGAAAATATTTTGTTACGAATATATGGGGATGATGAAATTTGTATGAATGATGTTCGTATAAATTTTACACTCTACTTTTGTAAGTATAACCGTAATATCTGTTAATAGATATAACTTTCGTATAAATTCTTATTATTCCTTACTTTCAATAACTCATTAATTGCTTGTATTTTGCTATTTCATCAAATTATGCAAGTATTTGAATTTTTTTATGAGCCATTACAGTAAAAATTTGATGAAGCAATTATTATATTAAAAAAACTTTATAAATGCTTGAAAGAATACACACACAAACATACATATATATATATATATATATATATATATATATATATATATATATATATATATATATATATATATATAAACATATATATATATATATATATATATATATATATATATATATATATATATATATATATAAACATATATATATATATATATATATATATATATATATATATATGTGTGTAGCATCATATTGTGTTACTAATGTAACATTACTCTTATATGGATTGCTTAATGTAATATTTTCAGTATTTTCTTCTTTTTTTATCAGTGTCTAATTAATAACGTTTTCTTATAAGAAAATTCTAAAAGATTATATCAATGAATAAAAAAAATTACTTATATAAGTAGGATTGGAATCTTTAGTTTTGAAAAAATAAAAATACGTTAGGAATTTGTTACGTACAAATTGTAAGATATTTATAATAGGACAGTAAACGAGTTAAATCCTTTGTTAATTTAGGATTCTCTTTCCATATATAAAACAAATTTCACTGACAATTAAATCATATCATTACTCAGTGCAAAAATTCTGAAAAGAAATAAAAGACAATACGATTTAAATAGCTAGCACAAGGAGAGCTAATTGTAACTTTCGTTACAGTTATTTTTTAAAAAAATTAATTATTTAATTAACTTGTAATAAATTTTAACTAATCAAAAAGTATTTTACTCCTGCTTTTTTTCTTAATATGGAATGATTGGCGTGGAATTAGTAGAATTTATTAAAAAATACATTAAATATCTTTTAATTAAAGTTAGATGTGTAATAAGAATCAAAAAATTAAATTGCACATGTACGTGTTTAAATATTCAAGTTGAATAAAATGATGCAGGCTTCTTGCAATGTAAAAAGTCCATAAATGTATTGACATTCTGAAAAAATTTGAATTTTATTCGAATTGAAAAAATCCTTTTTCCTTAATATTCATTTTAATATGTCTTGAGCTAAATATGTGATGGATGAATAAAGTAAAATATTCCTCATAGTACCAACGTTATATTTTAAGCATACATTGAAACTCCAGCCTAAAAAGTATATTAAAAAACAATTTCTTATTGCTTTTATGAAACAGTAAATTTCAATTAAGATTTTTTTAGATCTAAGTCAAAAAAATTTTACTTCGTTAACTTGGCGTTTTATATTTCTTTTTTGTATAATTTTAAGTTAAAGTATTAATTTACATTTGGATTCTAATGTTTTTTTTTTGTATCAGAAAAATAAAATGTGAATATTATTGCTGACAGGCGAATAAAATATTTTTGATCTCTTATAATTATAAGGATAAATATCCAAGGAAAAAAAAGGCATAGAGAAATAAATATGTTTCTTTTGTTGATTCTAGAATATTAGCTATGAATTTGGCTCTAAAATGTATCATTCTTTTAAAAGAAAACATTAGTTTAATTAGCTTTGAGATGTGACACTAAATAAACGAAACAAAAAAAAACCATTTAGAGATATTATTAACAACTTAAAAATAGAGCATACAAACGGAGAGTGTTTGTGTACAATAATCGTAAAATTATACACACAATCACACTTATAACATACATATTCATATTTCTTATTATAGGAAGTACTAAATTAATATATTTTATCTTTTTTTACTAATTTTATAATTTAAATAAAAGGGACATATAAAAGTATTGGTCAAGCTACTAAAGGTACTTACGTTCAACGAAACAAAGTGCATCCGATGCGACAACACGTGATGTTTGAATCCTTCTTCCCCGGTGAAATATCCACCTCTCCCCCCCCAAAATAGGGGATTCGTGCTTCAAAGTGTTCCACAAACTGGCTACAGTTCATACATAAAAAAAATGGTAGAAAAAAACATAAGTCCAATATATATTTTTCCTCTTCGTCTTTTTCTTTTTTCTATTTTAACGGACAGTTTTTTTCCGTGTTTTTATTTTGTTTTTTTTCCTTTGTTTTTTTGCATAAAACTTGTCTTGGAGCACTTAAACCACGAAGCATATAGGTCCGCGGCTCTTATGGACTGCAAAGATCCTTTCCGTGCTCAGTTCGGAGGATAAACAACGCGCAGGCGCATGATTTGCGTTTGCGCTCAATAGAGGGCGCAGATCGTCAAACAAGACGGTAGCTAAATAGTGAATACCGATTCATTTTCGCTTGGCATCGAAGATGTGGAATTTTTCTTTCTCTTTTTATCCTTTTCTTTATTTTTTCCGATCTTCCTCTTTTCCCATCTCTTTTCGTGAAAATGAAATAATTAGTTTATATCGAGAGAATGGGAGAATATAAGACATAATTTTCGATAAATGGTACGAATTTTGTTTTTATTAAAACACGATAGTGATTTCTCTTATTAAAATATGTTGCTGCATCAATTCCTCTCCGATGGTTTCCAAATTATTTCTAACCATTCAGTGTAACGAAATAACCTGAAAAAATATTTAGAAATATACGCAAATATATTTAATTAAATATAATTATCCATCACACATATTCCACAAGCTCATATAAATAATTATTAAAATATTTTATTTAGGGATTGATTTAATTACACTTCATTGGAAATTTTAAAAAAAATGTATATTAAGTAATTTTTATATTTTAAAATGAATTTAAGTTATAAAACTTTTCTATAATCAACAACGTAATGGTCATTGAAATTTAATGAATCTACTCTGTAAATGCTATGGTTTTTCTAAAGGACATATTTTTTTTTTGTCTGAGCATTATAATATTCTCTGCAACAAAAATCACTTCATAAAAAAAATGCTGAATTCTTCTCTCTCTCTCTCTATATATATATGTATAATGTATATAATATATATATATATGTATATATATATATGTGTATATATATGTATATATATATGTATATATATGTATATATATATGTATATATATGTATATATATATGTAATACATATATATATATATATATATATATATATATATATATATTGCGAACTATCATTGGATTATGTGGATTTAAAATGTACAAATTAAGTATTTTTTAAAATTATCTTATCTTTTTACATTTGAAATCTTAATTCTAAGGTTTAGAGTTACATTACTCTGGTGCTGTACAGTTTTCTTTTGAATATTGTTGAGCATTGTTTTGCTAAAATTATAGTAGTTTAGTGTATTGTTAATGTTCGTGTACATGATGGTCCCAAATTCATGTTAAAACCTTAAGAGTAAACGCAGAACATTTTAACAGTCATTTATTGCATATAAATGTATCAGCGCAAGTCACGCGGTGAGGCACAAAGAGGAGAAATAAAAGGATAAAGAAATTATGTTATATCGGTTGGTTGCGTTACCGGTAGGGGACAGTAGATGTCCAGCCGCCATTGAACATGATATATCTCAGTTGGGAGAAGCCCCAATTGCAATTGTGCTGGCGTCTACGATGGGAGACTTTACATATACTGACAATGCAGACATGCATTACATGTACGGCAGTGCAAATGGTAACGGCAGAGCTGCTCTTCGAATTTATCACGCGCAGTTTCCTGATAGACGAATGATCACATAATTGTCCAGCTATTACATTGTCATCTTCGTGAAACACTTTCATCCCATGCCATAGTAAATGATGCTGGTCAACATAGAGCTGTATGCAATTCAAGCCTGTAAGAAAGCATCTTGAATATTGTGGCTGAGAGAGAAGAGTCTGCAAGAGTTGTTGCTCATCACCTAAGTGTCAGATCGTTTGTAGAGTTTAAACGAAAATATTTTATACCTCTTTCATTGTCAGCGAGTATTAACTTTGAATCAAATAGACTATTTTCTTCGACTGCCAGTGGATGGTACAGCAATGTGCGCTGCAGCTGGACTTCATAGCTCATGTGCTCAACAGTTAGGAACAGTTATTGTAAACATCACCCTTGTCAACGACGCTTTCAATAAACATTTTGTCTTTGCTTTCATCTCTTATTTTTGTGTTTGTGCCTCATCACGTCAGTTGCGCCCCTATATTCATATGCAATAAATTATTGTTACAATGTCCCGCACCTACACTTAAAGTGTGTACCATGAATTCGGGACCAACCTGTATTAATGTGTATGAGTGTGCGTATGCATGTGAAAATGCGTTTACCTAAATGAATACGTACGTTTCATATTACCATTGTATACTTTTTATTCTTTTAAAGATAATGAATGGTAATATTTAATAAAATAATGTAGCAATTATCATAGTATTTACTGTTCTAAAGTACGTATGAAATAGGCAGTTTTGATACAATGTTTACATGACTTTATAAAATAACTCACAATTCCTTAATAATATAATTAATCATTTAAAAAAAAATGTTTGTTGAGTCTTGCATGGTAGCTATAGCTTGAAAACTTTGACAGATAAGATGTATAAATAACTCTAAATTTTTTTTAAAACATGTAAGTCTAGTGTTAATGTGTAATTGTCGATTATTTCAAAATATAAAGGAATATCAATCTGCTTTCACAATTCTTTAAAAAAAATTAAGTCATCGTCGATAGAAATTAATCTTATAATTATATAGTTCAAATACTTAGTTACATAATCGGTCGAAAGAATCAGAAATAAATGATTCAAAGTAAAATTTGTTCTATGAGTTGTTTTAGAGTCCTGTAAAGTTAAAAGTAGAGTAAAAAAAAGGAAAATTTCAAAAACAGAATTGTCATCATTAATTTTTTGAATCAGGATTTCTTAGCTAGAATAGTAGATCAAGATAACAACATGCTTGTTTCAACAGTTAAAGTAATATATAGCTTCAGAATCCTCAAAAATATGTAGAATTATTATTTATTAACAAAATACGAGGTTTAATTAACATGAAAATCTGTAAAATCAGGCGGTTAGTGTTGCAAATGCAGATAAAGGGTTAAAAAAAGTGGAAAATTCTAGAATGGCTGCAAAATTTATTCGTATCTAAGCAGTTTTTCCAATACTTTTTTTTGAATTCTTCCAGCACACACACCAAAAATACACATACATTTTGGAAAAGGGGGAAGGCGCTGATTTTGCAAAGCTTGTGTTTTTTCAAAGAAGACGAGCTGATGGTACCTGAAAACAAGGCACTGAAGTTTACGCATCGTTGAACTCTAAACTTCTTACAAAGAGAATTGAACTACTGTGCTTCAACGGGAAGACAACAGAAAAAAGAGAGATCTTCAAAAAGAGATGGAGTAAAAGGAGGAACAAAAAATAACTCTACAAAAAAGGTAAATGTAGTGAAACGATTGAATCCTGACGAGAAATAAAAAAAAGTAAAGACTAGCCGTTTCCAGCGGTGAAAGAGACTCCACCAAAATATTCCATTTTTTCGCATCTGTAAATCGCTCTAAGCGAAGAGGCGAACATCAGCCTGGTTTTATACAATTTTCGATTAAATAACCAAAAACGAAAAAAAACTTTGAAAAAAATTGAGCGCTTCTTGTCAGGGTAAAGAAAAATATGATATTAAACATTCTGCAAAGCTCACATAATTTAAAATACATATGAAGAAGTTCATGTTGAGGTAGGAATTTTTTAGTTTGTAACCGTATGTACTCTTTGAAATATTTTTGATTAAATCATTGGGATCAGGGGAAATCTCCTAATGATTTTAGGGAATATTGTAGATACTCATGACAAAGGACTTAAATTTTAGCAATATGATTTGTATTATGAAATCTTCATTTTTTCCACTTATATTGTTATTACATGTTTTAATTATAATTTCAATGGTATGTAGTACAACAAGAATAATATTACAAAATTTGTTGCAGTCATTGAGCTGTATAAAAAGCGTTTAAGAATTAAGACAAGCAAAATAAGCAGTTTTTGTGTATTCATCAAGTGGTATTTAAAATAAAACATTATCTTTTTTACGTTTAAATAAACAATTCATTATTATAGAGAAAATTGACTGAAGTAACTTATTGATGGTTTGATATCATTTTCTCTGTAGAACTAGGCAATGAAATTATTCAGACTGGAGTTAGTGACTTTCATTATACAGTCCAAATGAATTCAACATCCTTCAGCATATTTCTGATGGGAAGTTCACTCCAATCACATCAAGGCATATTTGCTTGACAAAATCTTTCTACGAAATGCCTAGAAGTTATTAACTAATTACTGAAGAACACAAAAGGGTTCCAAGGGTTTGGATTCAGAATTTTTTTACTTCTAAATAGCAATTTTTAATGCTGGATTTGAATCGTATACCATTTTCTAGGGTGTGTGTGGAAGAAACAAACGTGAGTAGGTTATGTGTGTGTGCGTGATTCAATGTTCTTTTTTAATAATAATTTATATTGTATATATAACAGTGCTTCTCGAACTTTCAATACCGGCGTCCCCCTTTTCAATCACATTTTTTATCGCGCCCCCCTTATACATTAATAGTGCGCTTTGACACTAAAGCAACAATCTTTATTATAAACCTTACAAATTCATGACATAAGTATAAAAATTTGTATATGTTACTTTTAGGCAAAAAAATAATTAAGTAATAGGATAATTATGTTATTTTCCCTTTCTCTAATTTTTAAATTGGAACATATTGCAAAATGTGGTGGCTGCTTAGAAGAAAAAATATAGATATCAGCTAAATATAAAAAAATAACTCAGAGGGTCAATTTCTAATCATAAGCATTCCTTTGAAAAACTTTGCTCCGTAAGGCAAGCAAGCCCCTGGAAGTCGCTAATATTTATTAAACTTACTCTAATTTAGTATTAATTAATTAGATATAAAATACTATGTGACAAATCTATACGGAACTTTATCTCTAACCTTCTGAGACGTCTTTTTTAGGGAAATTTAATTCCCTACCTATTTCCAATCAGCTCCAAAACGAGGACAGGGATTCCGTGCTATGCAGATTAGATAAATTATTTAAGTCAAACGGATTAGTAAAGTGAGGGAGAGTAGGGGAGTGAGATTGAAGCAGGAAGTTATAATAGTGAAGTTAGATATTTATTATTGAAAATTTCTAGGTGGATAAATTAAGCTCAGGAAGAGCTGAGATTCAGTGTGGTAAATATTGATTTATAATTAAAGTCTCATTAAAGTTTTATATTAGGAGTGAGATTAAAGTTAAATGTTCAATAGAAACATTATTGAATATAATTCTGGGATCTCTTATTGTGGTAATCTCTGCGTGATCGATATTCTAATTGTTAATTAATTGGATCAGTAAATATTTAAGTTAATATAAAGGAAAGTCCCATTTAAACCTCATAAAGCTATTTGAATTATTTGTTATTAAAAGTCCTTGATTCTATTTGGGAAAGATAACCAAATAAAGAATGTTATTCATAAAAATGGCTACTGGCTCTTCTTTGACTCAAAATTATTCTCGTTCTCAAAGTGAGATCCAAGGGGATCTACACAACTCTGTGCAGCACTGATACAATAAAAGTATACCGGCTGAAGTACCTGCTCTTTGCACGACTTTATTTGTAAGAAAATAAAACATTATTGATATAATCGCTGAATTGTAGGGAGAGTAAAGCCAAGTGCGTGACAATGTTTACAAAAATCTAAAATGATTTTTTATAAATGATTGCTCAAATTATAATTAGTTTTAAGCGAACTGTAATTTTAAGCCTGACAGAATTAGCGTTTAGAATTGATGTTGAATAATAAACAATAATATAAAATTCCGATGAAGAGAATAATTATATTATTTTTAATATTTAATGCGAAAAGACTTCAACATGTTTTAACCCTGGAGCAGGCACGCACTCGATACTAATGTTCGAGCGGGGGTATTGAGTCCCCCCAATCCTTTTTTTATAATTATTTTTATAGTACACAATAAAAATCGTAATTCCAGAGAATAATTTAACTAAGAGAAAATATACTCACCTAGATTGGATAGTTTGAAGAACATGACAGGCCTTTCACTTTGCTGAGTTGGCCCTCGCAATCCCTAGTTATCAATTTTATTTATATTTGAAGGATATTGATTCTATTTATTCTTATGCGAAAGCATACCTAAATAATAGAAACGTGATCCATTAATATCTGTTGAGAGAAATAGCTATTCTTCTAACATAATCTCAGATTTTAGAAACAACCAATCAAAACGTATATTCATGCCAAATGCTGACACATAATGTACGTAAATTCACACACACATATATAGTTCATATCATATAATTTATAATAGTTTATTATTGCTACAATTTGAATATTATTTTAAGCATTAAAGTAAATCTATTTTCGTTTGATGTATTTTACGAACAATTCTTATTATTTTTTTATAATACTTTCAAAATCAAAAGCACAAAGAAAGTTAATGAATTACACTGCTGGCCACCGTAAATACAACAGCAATAAACACAAGAGTTAGCACAATAAAATTCGCTTTTAAGATAACATGTTGACCAAGTATCAAATGGTTAAATTTATAGACTTCTGTGAAGTGTGGTTCCTGCCAGAATCTGTAGCCAGGGTAGCCGCTATTGTTGGAGATCACCGCTGCCACACGGCTCGGAATTGATTCAGGGACTATGGATGCGTTCTTGGGGTACAACAGACCAAGGAGCTTCCACACGTTGCCATAGTTGATCTGCTGTGGCAGCTGGGGGTGTAATCTGGGTCAATCGTTGAGCAGCCATGAGCCACATATTTTCTATCGGCAAAAGATCCAGAGAGCGAGCTGGTCAGGGAAGCAATTCAATCTGATAATTGACGAATAACCTCTGAACAATGCGTGCCACGTGTGGTCGCGCATTATCCTGTGGAAATATGTATGTAGCAAAGACCTGAAGTTAAGGAAGGACAACTGGAGATAAAGCGCTGGCTGTTTAAAGCACTGGCAATGCGTACTAGAAGAGTGTGAGAGTGATATCCAACATCACCCCATACCATATTACCCGGTGCAGGACCAGTGTGGCGGTGCATGTTCAGCATCCTCTCTCTACGGTGTCTCCAGACTCGAATCCGACCATCGTGGTGTTGCAGACAGATGAGTGACTCGTCAATAAAGACAACTTCATTCCATTCTGCCACCCATATCCTTCTTTTATCGCAACATTGGCGGCGGAGACGCCTGTGATTCTGCGTTAAGGGTAGACCAAGCAATAGTCGTCTTGCGGACAGACTACTCTGCTGTAAATGACGAAGAATGGTACGCGCAGACACTGAATGTTGTGTAACAGACTCAATGTGCTGCACTACAGTTCGTGATGTGACTGAGCTATCCGTCACTTCCATGCACACAATTTGCTTGTCCTCACGTGAAGTGGTGCACTGAGGTGGATGCGATCAACCACGTCGGTCCGTCTTATCCTCCTGCATCCAACGGTCACATATCCACACTACAGTTGTTTGGTTTCGTCCAACACGACTACCGATTTCCCTGAAAGATAATCCACAATCTCAGTAGGCCACTATCCCTTTTCTGTCGAACTCGGATACTTGATCAAAAAATGATCGCTGTTTTCAACGAGACATAACTGATCGTTTTTTGAAAAAAACACACAAGAAAACCACAATTGCCGAACTTGAAATCGTCGAAATCTCCAAGCTTTAAATAGCGCTTTGAGGTGGCGCCACAGGCGCGTGTGATGTGCTTCAGTATTGAAATTCTAATCATTTGCATATTCACCTCCGCTAATGCATGTTGTAAATTTCATATTATTTGCATCCTTCCTTCAGGGTGTTGCATTTACGGAGACCAGCAGTGTATAGTTTTAAAAATCTTTTGAAATTAGTAATTTTACAGGAACAGTAGCTTAGAGTAGCATTAATAGGTGCCAAAATTTTTTAAAACAACTTCCACTCATACAATACTTTAAATAAAAGAAAGAGAACATTAGTAATTTTGTCTTGTAATCTTATTAACCATTAAGATGGTTCCCCCAATTACTCCAACTAAAAGATATTTTTCTGCATGACCTCCAAAAGTTAGAGTCTCTAGTTTAAAAGCGTTATTTAATAATAAAATTCAGTAAAAAAGAGCAACCAAAATATGAATATTGAGTAGGTTTATAACCATCAATATCACTTACTCACATGCTCTTATTATAACCAAAGAGATGCAACAATGTTTTCATCAATAACTCATATATTATCAGTTTTTAATACCAAATATTGCATTTATGAACTAGTGTGTCTTACCCCCAGTTAACTGATTCATATAATACACACCAACAGGTTTTTCAAGTATTGCAACTACTTACCACCATTGAATGAATAACCATGTTTTCTTAAACACAGGAGACAAATCAAACGTTTTATAGGAACAGATTTCGATCAAATAAATTGGGTGTGAAAGCTGTTTCAGATTCTTACGTTCCCTCATGAAATAAGGGAGTGTCTGGTGTATAGTGTAAAACATGCATATTTAAAATTATGTGACTTGACTTTCAATAGAAAAGAATTTTTTTTTCTTTACGACCACTTGTAAAATAAGAATTAGGCGTGAGACTTCTCTAGCTGCTTAAATGTTTTTTTGTACGTATCTTCTTAAGAAAATATCCCTAAAAGTTTAAAAATATTTGTATTAATATGCATTTTTAGATAAATCATTATAGTAAGCTATGATTTTGCTAGATAAGGTGAAATTCAATAGAACGGTCCAAAAGACTATTTTTACATTTACATATATTTCCAACTGAATTCATATTTTGGATCTATTTTAACCCTCTAGAACGTGAATCTCTCTTGCCTGCACTTAAAAAAATCATCTTTCAAATAAACAACGTTAAATCTGCTTTTCATTAAGAACTCAGGTGGTTAATATGTATTTACTTAGTTGTAAAAAAGATTAATAATAAGTTTGTTCATCTAAAATGCATTGCAACAGAATTAGCTTGTGGTTTTGATGGTTCCATTTTATCTGTAATGAACTGAACTCAGTGTCGAAACAGCCCATAAGAGTCAAGGCTTACTGTGCCTATCTCAGTTCACATGACCTTAAGGGATGGGATACATGTGCAGTTGTTTCGGTCAAGTGGTCAGTCTGACGTGAA
This sequence comes from Trichonephila clavipes, assembly GCA_019973935.1. Taxonomy (NCBI): domain Eukaryota; kingdom Metazoa; phylum Arthropoda; class Arachnida; order Araneae; family Nephilidae; genus Trichonephila; species Trichonephila clavipes. Next base: position 29,504 of record BMAU01019948.1, on the reverse strand, counting down.
AATCCCCAGTGTTCAGTTCCTAAGCAAGCTTGGTACTCATTTATCGACCTACTGAAGGGATGAAAGGCTGAGTTGACCTTGCCCAGCCCGAGATTTGAACACTAGACTTGTGTCGGGGAAGCACGATGCACTACCACTCAGCCACTGGGCTTCAATTTTATCCGTAGTTACACTAATTCTAAAACCCAATTAACTTTGAGATACAAATGCCATATACCAAATTCACTTCTGTTGTAATGTTTTTCAGAAAAAAACTCAAACAATGCAATGAATTTAATTTCAAGATAATTTCTGTTTTTAAGGATATTTTGGACTTTTTGTACTTAAAAATTCATTTCGAAACTTCTAAAGTAGAAAAGTCTTTCATTTCCATGAAATATTCAAGTACTGTTAAATGATCCAATAGTTTTTTTATATACGTTTCACAGTTTAAGATCGTGGCATTTGTCTGCCAGTTGTATTGATTTAAATCATCTCAATTACAACATTAAATGATGTAATATGTCAACAAAATACACAATAAAATATCAAATTCCATGAAAAAAATATAATAATATGTCAGTGAAAGGAGAATAAAAAGCAGAGTATTTTTTCGTCTGAATATATGGAAAAATCAACATTCTTCTTCACATAACATGATAAATCTTCGTTATTTCTCAGTTGTAAAGGTCAAAATTCCAGGAAAGCTGTACCTTTGTTTTTCTAGAAAATTCAAAATACCCGGCAATCTTTCATCTAGAGAGAAGTCAGAAGAATAAAAAAAATTCAAAACGACGCTTACTACAAATCTTGTTGGCGTGAAATATTTGAAAAAGTTTCTTTGACACACACAGTTTTCGTATCAATTCTTTAAAAGCTTATTAAATTGTTCTTTGGATACCTCTCATACATTTAGATAAATTACTGCAGTTTTATAAAATATTTTCTTAAATAATAATTTATTTTTACACAAAAATAAATTTTGAACTGAGATACGATTTGATAATTTTAATAAATGTGTCCCCTTTTAAAGTTATTTTTCATAAACTTAGTTGTATTTTTCTTATTATTATTTCTTATATATATATACATATATGCATTAAGTTTATTAACAATTGTAATATTGTTGTATCAAATCTTAAAAACTATTTCGAATATCATCTGTGTTCAAAATTCAAGCGATCGCTGAAGGTCGTTTTTGAAAGAACAAATTAATTTTAGCTAATAGAAACGTATTAAACCTACTTTTCTAGCTTTCGAAAAGCAGAGAATCTAGTTTCAATACATTCAAATAAACTGCATTTGATATCCTTGTATATTATTATATTTGCATTTAAATAAAAAGGTATATATTTGTATTTCATTGAGAGACGCTGCTATGGAATAACCACATTGAATACATTTTGAAAATTCAAAGATTCTATATCTAAAGTAACATGTTATTTATTCTAAAAGATATTTTAAGCAATGAATAATTATTAACATGATAAATACTGAAACTTAGTACATACCTATATTGCCCAAAAACAGTCAAAATGACTACATTGTGAAAGAATGATTAAAGTGTAAAATTTTTTTTTAAATTAATTTTTAACGTTTTTTATATTATTTACGGTTACATAATAAGATATTAGTAAATATTAACAGTAAAACAATTTTTACTTCACTTGAAAAGAAATATATTCTAAAAAATTCTAAGAAACTGTAACATTATATATGTAGTTTCTTTCTAATCGAAATTAAAAAACAGTCAAAATGACTTCTTTGGGCAATCTAGCGTTAAAGTATTTAAAAAGTATTATTCTAACTGTTTTTCCAGTTGGTTAAAAATCGGCAAAATTTAATGTGTCTTAAAATTATTTTCATATGTGTAATGTGTAAGAACCAATTCTTAATGAAAATACAGAAGCAAATGAATCAAATATTCGAAGTTTTGCCAATCAACATGTTATACGGGGATTGTTTCGTTTCTGTACATACATACTGTAATTGATAAATTTACCCGTACATTTTTAAATATTTTACTCAAATTGAATATCTTCACAAATATTTCATAACGTTTATTCCTCTCCCATATTTTATTTACTTTTTTAAAAATTTATTCCCTTGAAAAAATATTGGAATTTGCATTTTTAATATTCAGTGAATTATCCGGATGCCCTGTTTTGCCATAAATATAACTTGGTCAGATATTCAGTAAATACTGAAGCATATTTATAAAAAGTAAAGTGCATTTTTATTAAAAATTGCAACTTGGAAAACAACTTCAAATAATTAATAACTTAAATTAAAATTAAAGATGTGTATTAATTATTTAACATATAATTGAAAGGTATATTTATTTTATTTTTATATTAATTATTTGTTGGAATTTTATTAGAAAAATAAGGGAAATTGAGTCACAGCAGAAAATATTTGGAAGTAAAAAATAAATAAAACAGAATGTAAATGATCATTAATCAAATATATTTTGAAATAAATAAATAAAACAGAATGCAAATGATCATTAATAAAATATATTTTGAAATAAAGCAATTGTGCCCTTATAAATACCTCCTTCAAAAATTCAACTGATGAATTGTTGCTTTCAGTAAGCAAAATGTTTATTTATGTATTCTTTTTCCTAAGCACTAATTCTATTTTCGAGCATCATACATTGTTTTTGGATATTTATTAAGGCCAAGTGTAGGAATAAATATATAACTGGGGATCACAGAATGCTCATCGACATTACTTTTACAAATATCTACCCTAGATAAAAAAAATTCCCAATAAAACCAAGTTGAAGCCACTTATATATAGAACCTTTAACTCAAAGACTGAAAAGCTCTTTTGATACATACGTAATTCATGTATCTCTTGACATGTCACAAAAAGGTGTAAGCGGTCCAGTGATGATATATACACCAAGCAAGAAAGAGCCTATAAAGCAACAAAAAGGATCTTTCTCTACATTTTACTTCCCGACTGTTCGTGATATCTTCGAGGATTTACAGAAAATATATCGTCCCATTACCATAATAAACATCGTGTTCTTCTTGTTGGTAGCGGAAGTCATATTTGATACGTGATTCCAAGACAGTAATCTGTCCTCGGATAAACTAGGATGAAATAAAACATAATATTTTCTTCAAACTTTATAGATTGTGTCGTATACCATGCACAGATAAGTCTACCGTCATTGATAAAACTTTTTTTTGTAAGCATAGTTGGAAATGTGCTTTTTTCTTTTCTTTTCTTTATTCTTCTGAGTACAGGGAAGAAGACATTTGAGGAAAAGAATGTATTCGCTGCAGAAGATGGAAGATATTGTTATTGTGGCTAGGGAGAATTTTGTTAAGTGCTGCATTTGATTTTTGAAATGCTTTGCTGAAGACATGTGCTGTTAATGTTTCTTTGTAAGTCTATAAAAATAAGGTTGTTATAAAGGAAATCATATTCATATCGATAGAGCAGTGTTTCTCAAACTATGGGGCGCGCCCCCCTTGAGGGGCGTGACAACTCCACAAGGGGGGCGCGAGCATATTGAAAAGTCAAATACAAAAAAAACTTTAAAAAACTATTAATTTACTGAAAATAAGCAAACAAAATACACTCTGACAAAATAAAAAATAAAACACACATTTACACTGATATATCCCACTTATTAACGTATCAGGGCTACACAATGTATTTCATAATTAATTTAGCAATACAAAGTCAAGAACAAGTTTGATAATTACCGGTGACCCCATTGGCTTGTAATATGTAAAATTACTTACAAAAAATTAACACTTATCTAGGTAAATTGTACGGTTAATATAAAATCCCTTAACTGCCGATTATAAAAGTTACGCAATTTGCATCCCAATGACAACCGTTTTCCACATAGACGCGCATTTATGATGTATTCGGGGTGGGGATGGTGAGGAAGGAATAAAGAAGCAAATAATCTTAAATAAGTAAATCCTTCGGAAACATTGTCAAGGATCTTTTATTGCAATCCAAAGTCTTCGGAAAAATTGCACGGATAGCAGTGCATGGAAAAGATCCTACTACGAAAAGACATATATATATATATATATATATATATGACAGAGGAAATAAACGGTTTGGTTGAGAAAGACGTTTATATACGCTGGTGTCACTTAAGAGGTTAAAGTCGTATCTTAGTTTTAGCATCAAAATATAGTGTTATTGAATTCAATACATTGCTACTGTATGAGGGGGGCGCGATGAAAATTAGGATTGAATATTGGGTCACGAATAGTGAAACTTTGAGAAGCACTGCGATAGAGTGTTACTTATTATCTAATTTTTACAATAAGATTTTCATCATTTTATTATGTAACAGTTTTTAAACTTAACCGTGACTGCAATAGTTAAAAAAAAATTATGAAACCTTTAAGGAATAAAAAAGATCATTCTAACATGCAGAAACTCAAAGCATGGCAAAATATAAATGAAATAGTGCAATTATTTGCAGAATATATTAGACTGTTGAAGAAAATGATAATCTGAAAATATTCACACAATATGAATTTCTTATTATTAATATTTTGAAAGAATTACAGCCAGGAGATACACCAGTACATGATCTGTTTTGCTACTGGAAAAAATCTATCTCGATTACTTTGTCGGTAATTTAGAGTTACCCAATGTGTACATTAAGTAAAGAGTGTTGAGTGATACTCAAAATGTTTAGAAACCATAGGAAATATTCCAGAGTGAGGTTGATAAAGCAAATATTTTATGAACTGTTTTCCACTAATAGCTTAAAGAGAATTTAAGCTGCTTTTATTTTTTATTTTATGACATTATATGCAATTTTATCATCAAATATTGAAACAAATATATAGAATAAAATTTTTGTTAAATATGTATCTTTCCTACGGCAGTTTTGTTTGCAAATCAATGAAAAACAAACATGGATCATTGTTCGGTACTCTACAAACCTTATTACCGATAATTAAGCTTAGAGTCTTGTAGATGAAAAAAAAAATAGTGTGATGGTTTAAATATAAAAATGAAACGTCTTTTTTCATCCTGATAAAAAAAATATATTAGTTAAGACAATGGAGTTACTTTATATATCTTCTTAAAAGAATCTAAATTCTTTTTTAATTTAAAGTGAAAGCTCATTTTCAAATGAGTACTTAATTATTGTCATATGAGTGAAAAAATAGCTTCTTACCATTGTTATTTTTAATAAAAAATTCTGAGGCTATAATATCAATATTAGTTTTAATTACCAAGATTAGCCTTTATTATTTATGATACTATCACGAAAATAATTCCACTGTAAACATTACAAATAAACGAATTTATGATGCATGTTTGAAATAAAAAAAAGTTACTGATACATTTTATTAATTATCTTTTTTGAAATCATATTTAATTTTTAACTACACTATTTATTGTAAATTCATAAAATGAAAAACATTTGATAATCTTTAGCAATTGTATTCCATTTGAAATAATATTCAAAATTTATTTTCGGAAAAAAATAAGAATTGAATATAAAGCAAAACAATTGCCTTCATTTAACAGTATTTTCATTTTGATTCTATCGTCTCGAGAGTAATCTTGTTTTTTTCTCCTTAAAAATCATTGAACAATTAGAAGTATACTAAAATAATAATTTTAAAAAATTTGAAAATCTATATAATACATAAATGCACTTTAAGTTAGGCGATTAAATAATTATTACTGATATGAGAACAAATTCCAATTTTTTATTTGGATGATATTTATAAATTTGTAATGTTTTTAACTGTAAAAGAAAAATAATCCTTATTAATTCATTGCTTCGTTTTTATTTTGAAATATGTTTCTATTCAAATGTAGTTAAAAACGAAGATATGTTTTGATTCCAACGAAGAAATATAAGCAAGTAATTTATAAATATCATATTTCAAACAAAATTGTTAAGAAACCATTAAGTCTACGACACGCGAAGGGTTCAGTGAAACGAAATATAACACAACATGTAAAAACTAGACTTTTCATAACCTTTTTTTATGCACATCTTGAAGTAATTAGAATTATATAACTAAAAATATGAAATAGTTTGAATGTTGGTTTACATTTATGATACTTGGAAAATATTTCAAATTAAAGATATTATTTAATTCATTAAACTGATATTTAACTAATTATTTAAATAAATTTAAGTTAAATAATAAACATGCATGTATATAAAGTAACAAAATTTGATATTTCATAGATGGCTAGTAAGTAAAAGTTGATTAACAATCCATAAAATCTTAATATTAGAAATAATTTTGTTGAATTGCATGGGAATATTAGTAAACTTTGTTGATATGGTATTTTATATATTTAAGAAAATATTTCTTGAGTTGTTCTTAATTGAAATCTTTACAAGAATTTAACTGAATAAATTTTAATTTATAGATACTGAAATAAAATATCCATAAATGTTGATAAAAATGTGCAAAACATAGAATATAAAAAGCTATCTTAAAAAAAGCTGTTAATTATATACATAAAAAGAGAGGAAGAAAGGTAAATGCTTAAAGTTAAGAAGCAAATGACAATTTTCATAAGCTAAAAAAGCTATAGTTTTAAGGTATGTTGTACGACAGCATTAATAAAATAAATGTTTAAAGAAAATCTTGTTTACAAAATTTGAAAAAATTATAATCAGTTTCATTATTTTCATTAGCTTATCTTTTGATAGATTATTATTTATTTTTTTATTACTAATGAAATTATTAATGAAATCAAAAATGTGTAAAATATTTGATATTTAATCGTTTCCTGTTTGCATGATTATACTTATTGATTTCAAACATTTATTACTTTTTTATCTTGATAAAGCAAGTCGAAGTGAAAAAAAAAATTTTCTTAAAGGGAGATTAAAATTAGAAAGCTGCTTGTTTTGAAAAATAAAATAAACAATATATGTTTATTCTATAAGGTATTGCGTTATACAGATATCTGCGAAAGATGTGCAATCTGTAGAAAAGATTTACGCAACTACAAAGCATTTTCATCTACCACTGTAATCTCTTCAGAAGAAAACGATATGTATCTACACAGTTCTAATTTAACATTATAATGTGGAAATTAAACTGCGAGAAGAGAATTTTAGGTTGAAAATACTAATAATATTGTTTAATGTTTTCTCCAGGATATGTAAGCACACAGTCGATTTATTTAATATATTATTTTTACATCTGATTGAAGCAATTAGTACAACATATAATATGATTATATTTATTATGAAATCATTTAGACACCCATTTAAAATAAACCCGAAAAATTATAAATACGAATTCCTAATTCGTCTCAAAATATAAGTTACTTCAAAGTGAGTTATTTGGTCAGTAAAACAAATTTTAACTTTGATTCAAAAATTCTTGTGGGATTTTACTTCGGCTCTATTCCAAAATTATTCTATTTTTATACTTGAACATTTTTATGCCTTAAATTGTGTTATGAATTTAAGTTATTCGTTCGAAATTATTTTACAAGGGCATTTTAAAATCCAAAAACCATTGAAAACAGAAACATTAATTAACTAAAAATGTTTTAAAAAAAGGGAAAAAATCACGAACATTTCTATCAAATAATTAGTAAAAAGTGTATGGTTTCGTTGAATATGATATAATGTTTTGTTATTTCTTACATATCAGAAAACATGGACTGCAAAGCTACGATATTTTACATGTACATAACAACAATTTCTCACCTCTTAAATGGTAAACTAAGTCTCCAATAAAGTTATCTTGTAAAATAAACATGTGTGGTATTTTTTTGCTTTAAAATTCTGGTCTTAATGCACCTGCTGTATTATTTTTAAGGATGAGTTTTATTTTATATTTATTATGACTTTTTTCCTCGTGGCACGCCCTTTTTTCATCTCCTGGGAACATGATGCCTTACCTAATTTGAACCGACGGCGTAAGTTCAAAAACTTATTTTTTACTTGCCATTTCCTGTTTTCTGGAAGAGAATAGGAACAAGGGAGAAGAAAAATATCAAAAAATGGTGGAAGAGAGCAAACTATAAAACTAGTACACAAGCGAAAATAAAAGTAAAAATAATAACTTGTGAAGTTATTCGTTTCTTAATGCTGGGGCATTTTCAACAAAAGACTTCGATTGCTTGAGAACGGGAAAGTACGGAGCCTACTCCTTGGGTTTCAGCCAAAATTGTTCGTTGTGAGAACTAAAAAAAAGTCGAATCCTTTTCTTTGCGATTTTCTAATGTTTATGAACAATCTATTTGGTAGAGTTTTCACACACACACACACACACAGTTATGACTTTTTTTTCTTACTTTCTCATTCCCAGCATTGCAATGTTACTTATGAGATAACTCCCAACAAAACTTGAAGATGAATTCTTCCTTCAAAACCTTATAAAGTTGAAGATCAAAAGTCTTAAGCTCATTTTAAGTATATATGATTTCTAAAAGAAGTGTTGTTTTTAAAAACACTGTCTTAAATTAGATTTATTTTTACTGTGTTTTCAAAATACGCTTTTGATGAGTTGAAACTCAAGATTTTCTCTCTCTCTCTCTCTCTCTCTCGACGAGCTTCTTCATTCAATTTCAACAACACGTAGCGTAAATCATCCAACGAGTTCCTATTGATTTCTATAGATAAAAATAAAACAGCAGAAAGAACATAATCGCAAAATAAAAATAGAAATCACCACTACACGTAACCAAGATACGATTTCCAATAAATTGTCGTTATCATGCATTATAGATAAATTCCATATTTTTTTACTGAAGCAAATTTTCATTAAATGTACCAGGAATTTCCTGAAATAGTGAAATCGTGTTGTTGAATAAAAGATAAATATGAAATTATTAAAGATTTATATATATATAGCAAACTACAAAAAATTATAAAAAAATAAGAAGGAAAAAAAGAAAGAAAAGATTTATTTGTACAGCTTTACATTATTATTTTTCAGTAATAAATTATATATATTAATTTATACGGAATAAATTTGCTATGACATGTTTTAGTAAACTTTTAAACTTAAGTGTTAAAATTTAAAATATGTTGCTATGAATAAACTGTATGGAGTAAAAAGGATAATAAGATATGATGTGTTTCAGAGATTTTTTTAATATCTGGAATAAAAATCGCATTTGATAGTAAATCACTCAAGTGTTTATTAACAACAAATATTAGAAATTAATAATTGTAAATTTTTTTAATGATTATCAACTACAAGCTAGTTTATTTTTACTGTAGCTTTCTGAACGTTGGATCGCGACAATTTTTGTACAATTTCGTTATCTCAAATATTTAAATAAATGCACGATACATTTTTTGTCTTTAAGTTTAAAATTATTTGGAAGTATTTGAAATATTCAAAAAAATTATTTCTAACATTATATTATAGATAAGTATTATATAAATATACAGTTTAATATATATTTATGTAACAAAAGTATTAGAAAAGTTTATGTAGTAAATATGACTTCATACGCGTACCTACTTATTATGAATTTGCAATCTTACAAATAAATTTTTTAACTGATATCGATTCTTTATATTTATTACGTATAATAATGTCAAATGTGATCAAGATTAAACACAGTAAATGAAATTTTATGCCTATTTACCATTTCTTGAATACAATGTTCAATCAGAGATTAACTTTTTAATTTAAATCCCTTTAATTAAATAACGGATTCATGAGGTACTACAATGCACTCTATGTATTCTTATACATCATTTAATACTTTGAAACTCTACTAATCCTAACACATGGTACCAAACGTAATTCCTCATTATTTCAACATAATAATTTTAGTAGAATCTCTTGATATATTCAAGACTCAGTTAATTACAAGTTGATCTTAAGAAATAAGATTAATTTCACTTTTAATCAAATACAGTTCAGGACTCAGCATGATTATTGTCGACTTGAATCTCAAACTTCTTCCAAATTTCAAGCCTACCTGGAATACAGCAAGGAATAGAACAAACTATATACCAGAATACATCGAAGTTTCTGTAAACAAGAACATGGATCAGGTTCAATTTACTACAAAAAAACCTAGTTCTCTTGTATTGGAAGATATTCTTCGGAGTTTAATAAAGGTAATTTCAATCATTCTTAAATACAAAACTTTGTTAAAATTGTTGTTACTTAATTATATTGACTCTGTGTAATGTATAACTTCAAGTTATAAGTATTTTGAATGTTTGATATCTGTTATACATTAGTCGAGGAGATTCATTACTAAATATTAAAATGAGAATGCAATGACCACATGTTATTCGCGAAATGTAAGTTAACAGTAGAAAGACTGAAATTTAGTATATACCTATATTGCCCAAAAGCCGTCAAAATGACTGCATTGTCAAAGAATGATTAATGTGTAAAGAAATTTACTTAAAAAATTAACTTTTAATAATTTTTATATTATTTACAATCATATAACAAGTTATTAGCAAATATTAACAATAAAAAAAATTTTCTTCGCTTGGAAAATAAAATATTCTAAAAAATTCTAAGAAATTGTACATTATTTATGTAATTGTTTTTCTAATTGAAATTAAAAAGCAGTCAAAAAATGACTTCCTTGGGTAATCTAATGTTAGTGTCTATACAATATACAGTTAAACAAATACGTGATTCTGTGCAAAATTTAATACAAAGCCTGTGAAGTACTTTATAGGTTTCCTTCTCAATTTCAGGCTTCAATTTCTTCACACACTACTTACCTTGAATTAGTGTATACTTCTAACAAGGTATGAAATATTTATGAATTAACTGATTCGTATGATAATTATAATTGGTCATCGGAGTGGCATTTCAGAATATTTTGAAGCAATATTGAAGTTTACAGCGTATTAAAACAACTAATGTAATTTCAAAAGTAGATATTTAATTTCCACAAAATTGAAAAAAAAAACATGTATTTTAAGTTTTTTCTTCAATTATTACATCAATGTATTTCACAAATAGAGATAAATGAATGTCCCAAAGTAAAATCTTTTGTAATTAAATTTAAGAGTTTTGTATAAATTTTCGTCATTTATCACTCATATATAACAAATGTCAAGCCCTTATAATCATGGAATTTTAGAAACTTCCATACCTCTAGACACTGGAAAATATTTAAAACTATGAAAATAATGGGTTAAATAGAAACTAAACTTATTCATAAGTGTCATGCCATTTAAAAAAATACCACAATAATGAATTCATGAAATGAACATTTTTTTTCTGAAGAAATATTTTTATATCATTGATAAAGAGTTACATAACTCACAGTTAGGAGTATGGAATTTTTTTATATATGTTCTTATTGTTTATTGTATTTTCATGCTTTCATATTCAAAGTCATAATCAATAAATTCAGATAAATTTTAAATACACGCGTGAAAAACTCTTAATTGTAAACACCATAAACCTTATTATGTAAACTGTATGGTTATTATAATTACTTCATTATTTACTGAGTAGTGGTTTATTTAAGCTTTGTAATCAAATCAGAGAAGGTGGTTTCCTTATCAATTAGCATGAATAATGTTCTTGTAAAAGCAAGAAAATATTTTAATCATATCGTAAATCATATTTAAAAACGATTCTCTGAATGTGTTGTTATTTTTTTTTATTTTGCCAAAGCTCGGTTTTTCTTTCTCTGAGTAGCATGTTTGGTAATTCTAACCATGATAAAAAAGAGCGTAGTGTAATGATGCATAAAAACGTTTCATTAGCAACTAATCAATAGCGTACGAGGAGTAAGAGAGTAAAAAAAAGAAAGGGAGGCAGTATCCAGTGTTATAGAGACAAAAAAAAATTACAAAAAGATTATTCTTGCTGGATAAGGTAAATCAAGTTAATGAATTCTGGAGAAAAATCAATTTTTGAGATAATTCTGTGCCTATAATCTCAGAAAAGAATTTATCTAATGGGCTGTAGGGGATCAGCAAAAATATTTGATTACTCTATGACATGACAATTTGGTTTTTGATACAGTGAAGAGATAAGTAAGCCAAAGGTTAAAACGTATTTAAAAAAAAAGGAAGAAAATTCTAAATCAGCCCAGTAAATACGACATTAACGGAAAACATACTGTTGGGTGGAAGAGTAAGGTGAAAAAAAATATTAATGATACAACTAAGCTTACAAAGCGCAGATCAGCCCTTCTTAATCACCCCATTAACTAAACAGTGTGAAAAATTGCGATTGCAGCTAACTATTACTTAATTATTTAGAGGATACCTCGCCATTTCGCTTATCGCAGTACGTGAACCGTGGATTGCTGGAATCTATTAGCAAAGTGCGCTTGGGTATCTCACTTAAGAACGGAAAACAGATATCATCGGAAATTTGGACCTCGGCTAGGCGACGCATTAAGTCTTGTTTCCCTAATTAGTACGACAGTTAATTTCTAATCGCCCAATTAGACGCTTGCTAAATGTGGAAGCTTTATTTTTGATCAGAGTCTCAAATATCGATATGTTACATAGAAACTTACTTCGCCTACGATATAAACATTAATTTCTGCTAATAGCCTCAGTTACACTTGGAAGCGTGTAGAAATGATAGGACGTGATTTGTAAGAAGGTGAAAAAAATCTCCAAGCAAAAATATTCATAAGCATTATCATTATTCAAAAAAAAATAATTAATAACTTTTTAGAAACTTGATACTTTGCGTTAAAAATGTAGCAAATTGAATGTATGAATTTATTATTAAACGATCCAGTCTAAAAATTGCGTTTCTTTAATAATTCAAATTTATATATATAATAGCTGTACGCTACATAAAAATTTTAGAAAAGTATAAGTTCAAATGTTTATCATAATTCATGTCTGACATGAAGCGTGGGCTTTTATTAATATAAAAATATGTTAAATAAATATTTTATTTAACATATTTTTATATTAAATATTTTATTTAACCTTAGGGAAACATTAATGATCTGTATTATTTAAAAATGATAAATTAATGCAGATTAATTTTGTATATAATAAACTAGAACTTTTAATTTTTATTTCATTAATAATTACTTTTTTACTTTGCTGTTACATAATTAGTAAAAAATTATTATTACATATTAAGACAATTATTACAGGAAAAAGTTGAAAATAACTATGGCGTGTTAAAAATAAAAAGTTATTGAACAATATTCAAACCAATACACTTTATATATCTAATGATACTAAAACATTTTAAAAAATGAATGCGATTGTGAGCTTAAACACTTAGTAAGGACATATAATTTATTGTTAATGCCTTTAAATTATTAATATTATTTCTTTTACTTCACATTATTTTATTAAAATTTGTAATCCTGCCTTTTATTGATTTTCAATGGTAAAATCCATATTCTCCCGTTGTATAAATATCTTGTCGAAGTGTAATCCTAAACTTCAAATTTAAAAATTGCGAGAATTAATGTGTTATTTTTATGTTATATATATATGTGTTAAATTAGTAAGTTTTTAAAGGGTAATAATTAAATAATTTTGAACAGTATTACTTTTTTCTGCAACAGATACTTTGCTGTAGTTCATATAAAAAGGCACAATGAAAGGTTTTTAAAGTAGCTGCAGTTAACATATCTTTAATGTTAGATTGGGGGGGATTTTTGTACTTTTAAACTCTCGTCTAAGACAATTGTGTTTTAAAAATTGTTCTTCTAAATCAATCACTTTATTTAACACAAATTCCTAAGTCTAATTTATGTAAAAGTTTAAAAATTTATTAACTAAATTAAGAACTTGGCATTTTCAATTTTTTAATTTTTAAAAACGAAAAGAAATAGAAAAAGCAATCTGCCTAGAGCTTTTATTTTAAAATTAGTTAATCTGAACATGTATTGTTCTTATGTAATGCCTGAATGCCATACGTGATAACTAAGAATCTCGCAAAAAATAAATCCCACTTTGAAACTCATGATCAAATAAATATTTTAAAGTGATGTGTGCAATACAATACTTTCAGTTGTAATTTATGTAATATTATCAAACGAGATAAAATTAAGGATTGTTCCTTTTGTATTTTTAATGGTTTTCATTTAAGTTTTCCGAGGGAGGTGTTTATACATATTTAGCATTTTTCTTTATGAAAAAATAGCATACATTTAATTAATATAGTTTTCCTTTTTCTTTCCTTTTATTGTCTATGTTGATAACAAATGCTTGAACCTGATAAAATAATTTAGAAATTAATATGCCAGTTTCGAATTTATTTTTCTCCTGTAATAGCCCGTTATTCAAACAATGCAATTATCTTTAACGCTTTCCTGACTGTTATTTGAAAATAATGGTTCTTTGAAACGTATTTAAACGTTTCGCAGTAATTTCAAAAATAAATAAGGGAATTTGAACAAGAAACTAAAAGTTAAACGTTAACACAGATAATTACTTCTACCCAGCTGAATTACAACGACACTGGAATCAATTTTACGCTTAATTAAACAATCATTAATAGGATATTTTAATTCTTGATAAACAATCACAAAGAGTTTATCTTAATTATAGCAATGATTTTCTGGTAAAAGTATCTGCTGTAAGTTCCGCAAAATTTTATTTTATTTCGTTTTAATTTTAAAGTTATCGTGGTGTTGTTTCAGTAATTAAACTATTTTGTGTGCTAGTTCTTTAAAGTTTGTAAATAGTTTTTTTAAAGTTTGACTCAAAATATCCCTCCAGCTATATCTCTGAGCTATCTATTCTTTTGATTAATGTTTTGATTGAGTTAACTGTTTTCTAATTGAATTTTGATTGAATTAATTCATATAAATTATATTTTTCATTTATGTATACATAAAATAATATTTATTATTAATTACTGTTAAGCATATTTTAAATTTGAACCCTAGATGAATTTGTTGAGAATGTTTAACAAATAGTAGAATTTTTAATAACAACATACCTGCTAAGAAGTTTTCAAAATAACTTTGTTAAAATTTTTTGAATCATCTTTATTAATTTATACATATTATTTTTACTAACAAATAATATAATTTAACTGATTACAAAGATATAGATATGAAAATTTATAAATGCTTTAATATTAGGTGACATATAATACTTATTTTATCATTCTTTAAAATTTAATTTTAATTTCTAGAAATGTATAATTCCTTTTTGTAATACTTAAAATAAAATTATTTTGTTTAAATTATTCTAGAAGATTTGTAATTTCCAAAATTCTTAGTTATGATATTATTTGGTATGTGATTGCTATAAAAAACTCATTTACAGTATTTTTCGAATCTATTTTATTACTATTTTTAAAATAGAAAAAGTCTTAGTAGGTAAAATTCTTCATAACAAGTTTTCTAGTTTTGAGCTTATAATTGTTTTTTTATGTAATATTCTTACAAAGTAAGCATTTTTATATTTATTGAAATTAATGATAGATTCAAGAAAGTTATTCATGATTTAAATGTTTTTTGCATTTCAAAACATTAATTTAAATTTATATCCTTGCTTCACCACATTTTTTCGTATTTGCTTTTTGTTTCTCCTATTTTTCTTATAACGCAAATTACTTGTTATTATTTGAGTAGACAAAAAATCATGATATTAAAAAAATAATGTTTGAAAACTAAGTCATTCTTTTTTTAATAACATACAGAAAATAAATAACAAAACTGTGAAGCAAATTATATTGAAAAGAGTATTATAGAATATATAATCCATAATTAAAAATGTAGAGTATATATTGATTAATTCAAACATATCAACTTGTTTAATTGAAGCTGGTTTTTGATTTTTTTGAATTAAAAAGACAATTTAATGTAATCCAATAGTTACAAGGAGTAACTTTAAATTAACTTTAGTGATGAGGTTAACATTGAAAGATTTAATTTTATTCTCCTAATTTCAAAATATGTCACGTGATACTTTGAGTTCAAGTTTAAAGCTGAACATGCATCAATTCTCATTAATAACTCGACGATCTTTAATGGAAACAAGAATTTGTCTCACGATGGGATTCGTACTTTGATAGCAGAGAAATTCGAAACCAAACCTTTTAAGCTACTTCAAACCAAATGAATTTATACTTAAGTCATTTATAGAATCTGGAGCATAAACTGGGAAATAAAAGGAAATTTAAACATTAAGTCTGGGTACTCTCTGCTTAGATACTTTTAATGCTGATTTTCCCTCATTTATTTTATAAGGAAAACCTCCACAGTAAATACCGTACTTCAAAACGCACTACACATACAATGATATTTAATCACTTTGTTAACATTACAATCGGGCTTATATTTTACGAATCTTTATTTTGCAAACTTTCCTATTTTGTGAATTTTTCCTTCAACTAAGGATAGAAAAATATCGAAACATGAATCTGAATTTAATGATTTTTCTACATGGCAAACTTTTTTTTAAGATTTAGTGACTTTGCAGGACAGAGGTTTGTTCTATATATATATATATATATATATATATATATATATATATATATATATATATATATATATATATATATATATATATATATATATATATATATATATATATATATTTATATATATATATATATATATATAAACTTTGAATAAAAAATAAAAATGAAAACATATCTAATTAATATAAAGTAAAGATACACAATTATACGTGATAGCAAATTTTAATAACTCTTAAAAATCATGCTTTAGTATAGAAAGCAACAACACTTTCTCTACTTGAAACTTTGAAAACATTTTAAATATAAATATTAGTATATATCTTAGATTAAACGTAAAGAAAAATGTGTAGAAGTTCATGTATTTTCCTCTGCAGACATATCATTCATACAAAAACTACTTTTGATACAATCTTTTTTTGAAACAAGTAACTAATAATCGCATCTTTCACACATCTTCGAAACTTAAGCTTATAATATTCAAAATATTTATATCGGAGCATAATATATTATTCACTCCACACTTTTCTTTTCGTCTCATCGAATAAATGCTTACAAATTATGTAAAATAACGTGCGTAGTTACTACTGAATTTAAACATGTTCAACTATAGAATATTCTTAAGAAATCTTTTGAAATTTCTAAAAGATTCGTAATTTACTAAAATTGCGATGAAGCTAAGACCTTTCTTAAACTGATTAAAAGGGTATACACTTTCAGCTCTAAAAGCACGCTCATGACAACTATTCTACATTTGCAAGTTATTTAACATCACAGCGCCAAAATTTTTAAGCCTGCTTTAAGGGAACAACGCTTGGAACTAAGCTGCAGGATAAATTAGAAATCTTACCTGAGTAATTAAAGGCTATGCATTTGTGTCGTAAATAAACCAATAAGTTAAAAATTGGTACAGAATTTTGCTTTAAACTGAGATGCAATTCGCTTGGTTATAGTTTGAAAAACTTCCATACTTTACTTTAAAAATATTTTTGTCATTTCTCGAATAAAAGGGAATCATTTGTAGTTTTTCTATTCATAATTTATTTTTAACTTAAAAAAAAGATGAGTAAGAGTAGAACACCAGTCAAAACAGTATTTTAAAATATCCTTTACCATATTTTTTATTTTTGGTTTAATTTTGTAAATAGTTATTAGTTAGTAAAAAAATCAACAACTTGATATAGGTTTTTCCTGTAAAAGTACCAAATATTTTTTTTCGAGAATATGCGTTATACACTTATAAATACGTAAGATAACAGCTTCATACCAGGTAAAAGAAAGTAAAATTAATTATAAATGCATAAATCTTATGTAAGCATAAATTAATTTTATTTGTTTAAGAACGAGATTTTTTAAAAATAAAATACCACGCTATTTCTTTATACGTAACATGTAATGTTGATTTATATGTATGTTCTGTTAAAAACATCTTTTAAAAGCATTTTTATCATTTTGTAACAACTCTTTTCTTTTGGTACATATTTTTTAAATAGTGGTGCTTTGAAAATAATCATACATAAAAACTTTAACAATAAAAAAATCACCATTATGTATAATGATGCATAAGATAATGTGTTTTCGCTTTTAATTACGAATATTTATTCCATTATTAAATATTAGAATAATTTAGAATTATTTTTCATTTTTTCCACACGCTTCTTTTAACCTACGTATATTTTACACAACTCAGTGAAGTAGATTGTGACTTATTTTATTTCGTTCTTGAAGGCCAGTGGATTATTTTGCGCTATAAACTATCTTAATTTCTAAGAGATAAAACACAGCTGGTTTCAATTCCAGGTCTTCGAAATAGGATTATGGCTTTCTTTTTCCTCTTGGGTGATATTACTTTCTTTAAATAGGCATAAATATGATTTACGTTTTCTCCAGCGTACCGTTGAGGAAGAGAATCCTGCAACTTGAGCACCCCTGCTTGAAATTGGATAACTTTTGAATTTTAAATAATATATCTATATAAATAGTTTATATGGTTTCATGCATTAAACTTTAAGAATCATTTTCCATTTCTAGGGGAAAGAGTTGTTAGAGATATTTACATTTGTATTGAATATCCAATGTTATATTACAAAAAATACAATATTTAGAATTTCATGTTGATTGATATAAATAATGTTACTTTCTAATATATTTTATTTTATATTTCAGATAAAATTTATTTTACTCTTTTATTCAGTACCATAAATGTTCATTTTGTCCACTTTAAACTATCTATAAGCACATAATTTTTTCTAATTTTATCAAGAGAGTTTTCTACTAATATCTTTATTATTATCACTAACGTAATTTTATTATAAATTTCAAAGTACTTAAAAAAAGTTATCACTCTTGAAAAAAGTCATAAAGTTATTTCCTCTTAAATCCACATAATTCACATTACAACTAATTAGCAATTAAGCTATGTTTAATTTGGGAAAAATGTTTTAAGTTAATTAAAAAACATTTGCTGATTCATATTAACATAAAAAATAAATTAATGTAAATGCTTTTTAAAAAAAATTAATAAATGCCTTTTTATAAAATTTAAGTTAAATTTTACTCTTACATAGAAAGTTAAATAAAATTTTCGTATTGATTTTTTGTACCCTGTTCTGTTATAAGATTTATTAACGACATTTATTATAGATATGTTTGTTCTCGCTTTAAACTGTAATTTTTCCTTTAAACTCACAGTTATTTTTCCATTAAAATTCACTTTTCATTTAATGTTAATTCCTTCCAGCCGAATAAAATTAACAGAAATTAAAATTTGTAAGTATCACAATATTCTGCATAACCCAAACAACAGCTTTGAATTAAATTATATTTTAATCTCTTAGATGTTTACAGAGCTAAGCAAAAACATTTTAGGAAATATCTTTCAACTAATTTGGTGAATGATCCCAGACACTAAAATGTCATTTGGAAAATGTTATGATATTTATTTGACTCAAATTGCCTAACTGCCATTACAATAAACATGCGAAATATAATATTCTACAAAATTATATCTGTATACATTGACACAATTTTGCCTATGTAAATAAAGACTATGTGATCTTCGAAATTAATTTAGATATTCCTTAAGATCCCTCACAAAACAACTTAAGGCTGTTTCTCGAAACATACCGTTTTATTTGGTAATTTTTTCTTGAGATACGTATCTCCATCTGTTTCAATACACTCAAGCTGTCGCCATATATGCCAGTCTCTAATTAGGAGAAACAGTTAACAGTTTGTACTCTTCTTTTTTCGATAGAAATATCTTGTGTATTTAAATGTTTCTAGCATAGAAACGAAAAATCAAGTATGCTGTATTCTGTTTATGAACCTAAAAAAAGAGTATATAAATACTTTGACTATGTACACACACACACACACACACACACACATATATATATATATTAAGTTTAATGCTATTAAGTTTAATCTTGTTTATAATTATTAATTGTAAAGGGATTGAAGAATATAACTAAAATCTATGCTTATAACGTGGTGTTTTTCTTTATGAAATTTACTGAGTATTTACTTACATCAGCGTTTATCAAACTGGGGAGGGGCGTGACTTCCTATGGGGCATGATAACCCTACGAGGGGGGCACGAGCATATTGAAAAGTTGAAAAAGTAAACAAACTGAAACTGAAGTAAGCAAACTGAAAGTATAAACAAATAAAATGCATTCTGAACAAAAATAAAAAACACATTTACACTGATATAATACATTTACAATATATCAGCACTACGCAATGTATTCTACAGTTAACTAAACAATACTAAGTTAACAACGTTTAATAATTACCAGTGACCCCATCGGCTTTTTCATAAAAAAAAATATATAAACATTAACACTTTTCTTGATAATTTGTACGGTTTATAACTGATACCGTAAATACCGATTGAAAATTTAAAAATACGCGATTCGCTCCCTAATGCCACCGTTTTTAAACGCAGACTAGCGTATGTGGTGCATTAAGAAGGGGGAGGGAAGAGAAAGGAACAAATAAGCAAATCCTCTGAAATAAGGAAAGCAAATATTTTGCATATACTGTCAAAGTACTTTTATTGCATTCTAAAGCCTTCTGAATAATTGTATAGATAGCCCCTCTCCAGAAAAGGTTTTTATTTCGGGAGGACGGCAATATATACGCCCGGGACAATTAACGCTTTGGCTGAGCGAGACGATGTATACGTCGGTGGCACTAAAAAATCGTATTGTAGCTCTAATTTCAAGTATAGTATTATTGAATTCAATACATTGTTATTGTATGGGAGCGCGATGAAAATTATGATTGAAAATTGGGTCGCAAATATTGAACGTTTGAGAAGCACTGGCTTACACCTGATTTAATTACTTGATCTTGCATTAATAAGCATTTGTGAAGGAAATAATAAAATTGGGTATATGTTATCTCTTTGATTAGTTTGTTGGAACAACGTAAAGGACTTATTTATTTCTTGATTGCGTTTTTGTTATAGATTTTGATTTGAAATCACTTTAATTACCATACTAAGCCAATAAAAAGTAAAATAGTATGGTCTTAAAAATTATGAGCACTTTTATTAATTTATTTAAGTTTCTTAAAATTAAATATTGACTTAATGTTCGTGTAAGTTTTACATCAAGTACATGATTGAATACGATATATGAAAGAAACTGTAATATGCCTATCAGTGTTAATTAATTTCACAACAATAAAAAAAAGGAACGAAGTTACTTGAAACTAAAAATAGATAAACATGCTCTGAAATTTCAAAAACTGCTGACAAAATAATTTACTTTTAATTTAATGGTTTAAGTTAAATAGCAAACTGATATTCTGAATCATTGTAATCTTTTATCAGGTGACTAGTTTTTTTTTTAAAGTATTCACATGTATTGTGCAAAACTAACAACCGTATAGACAATTATTTCAGTTTATTAAAATCTCAATTATTTAGGATTTTGTTATTTTGTATTCAAATGAAGTTATATTAATGAATTTATATAAGGATAATTTTTTTGTGTTTAATAGGCCAGAGAACTTATAGATTAGATAAATATTTGTGGAAATCATCCCTAATTTAACATAACATTTAACTTAAATTGTTTTTCAGTGTTACGAATTTATATTTCATTTATTTCAATATATTTTTTTAGAGCTTATGAAAGATTCCAAATTACAAAAGCAAAAAAAATAAATCTAAGAGATAAAAAAACTCATGTTCAATTAAATGAAAGTTTCTATATGCAAGATAATAAGATCAAAGGAAAGTCTTAAATTTATAAACTGAAATTTAAAAAAACAATTCTCAAAAATAATTATGTTCATTGATATGAATGGAACATAGAGTTTTCAAAAGACAATAAATTGCCTTTTGTATTTCGATTTGCTACTAAATTAGGAAATCTAGTACATTCTCATAATCAATTTATTTTTCTCTGAAATCTGAACTTTTTTTTCATTAAATAAAATACATTATGGTAAATATAATTTTAAATAAATTCTAGGAAAATAAAAACAATGTTGTTTCGTAATTTAAAGAGTTATCAGATAAATCAAAAGCAATCGTAGCAATATTTTTAAATTATAAGAGAATCAACTACACCCATATATATATATATATATATATATATATATATATATATATATATATATATATATATATATATATATATATATATATATATATATATATATATTATACATATAAATGTCCCATTTACCTAACAACATTTACAAGAAGTTAAACAACGAAAGAACCGTGATTGGATTAGATTTCTGATTGAAGCACATTTGAGATAAATATTGCAAATAAATTCAAAAAAGAAAAGTATGAAATAAAAATATGATTTGTACATCTACTATAGAGTATTTTTAATTATGATTATGAAATCCAATTCTTTTTTTCTGACACTTTAAATTTATTTACGTTGAAAAAAAAAAATGTTAGTTTCATATTCTAAGAAACTGTCTTATTATGTATGATATATTGATAAATTTTTCTTAAATGTGGCGTTTAATTTTTTGAAGCGTGTTTGCAACAATAACCTATTTTGCATACTTTCACTTACTACAAATTATAAAAGTAAACGGTTTATCACAAAACATTATAATGCTTTTAACGATAGTTCTAGGCTATACAATAGGTAACATTGATTAAAATTTCAGTATTTTGAGCACAAAAAATGACTCAATAAAATTTAGTATCAATTGGTGCTGAAATTAGGGCTCTAATTGGGAAAAAATGATATAATCATTGGCTTTAGAGAATTGATGTTTAAATACAACTTTCATAAACTCGTTTATGGAAAGTTTCCTCTGTGAACTCAGGCTTTTAACTGAGGAAGACATTTTTTTTTTACAGGGAAATTAAAGTTTACTACAGCCTAGAAGGCTACGCGGTTTGGTGTTGGAGGATCTGAATTTGAAGAATTCTTGGCTTGAAACAAAATTTAATGCTATATGCACTCACCGAGAGCCCTTCCACAATAAAGGAGTTGTTGCACTCGGATAAAAATATTGAAGTGGTTCCAATCAGGAGGTTTGTCGTTGAATTTTATTGCTGCATCTAAAGATGAATATTGGAAATAAAACGTCCAAAACGATTTTCTGGTTATTTTCAAAAGCAGTTATTGCATACGTGTCATATAAATCATACTTATCAAGAAGACTTTAACTTATTCTGATGAAAATTATGACTTTTAAAGTCTGCGTTAACCATTAAAAGAACCGGATTATGAAACCAGAAGTTAAGAAAAAAACGTTAAAGAAATACAAACCACTGGCTTTAAACTTCATTTCGCCACTATTATTTAAATCTGATTACTTAAATGCGAATTTTGTGTACAGGTTAAATCTCATGGGTCAAAGGCAACTCCATGTCGGCGAATAATTCGTTTATTTTGAACTCAGTTCAACTAAAAATAAATCTTTTCTTAATTTCCACTCAATCTTGATTCATTTTTTCCGAATAATCCAATTAAGTAATCAATGAAATTGTGTTAATTTTACCAATTGTAGGATTTGAAACATATAAAAATGGAAGATTGTTTGTAAATATACAAAAAATCGCTTACGGTGCAAGTGTAGTTAAATTTAACCCAGTTTTGAAACCCGTCAAGATTTCTTAACATAAATCGTGGTCACACAGTGGCGGTAATATGAACTTTGGCAAAACCCCGGTTTTCATTCTATATGATTATAGATCCAGTTATTGGTGAATACGTTGGTAAATAATAGATTAAAAAAATAGTAAAATAAGCCAGTTGATATGGTAGTGCAAATGTGTGGAACAATTAGTTTTTTTAAATAATTATTGTTACATCTGAATAAAAAATTAATACAAAGAAAACAAATTATTCCATGCAGGATTTCTTGAAGCCTGAGATGAAGTGATACTAAAAATTACAACTCAATTTTTTAATGAAAATATTGCCATTTTTTATGCTTGATACAGTTTTTTTTTTTTAGTTATTAAATCCTTTGTTTCAAAATATTTTCCATTATACTTCTCAATTCATATGGTCTGTATAACCTGTATAGTTAATATTTAGTTTCATAATTATGTACTTCAATTATATATATTTTTAATGTAAGGCAAACTATTTTTTGAATTCTGAGCATTTGCACATGTATAGTTTTTCCTCGCATCAATTTCTTACGTAAATCAAAATGAAACCAAATACACTAGTTTTGAAAAAAATATTCCGAACTGCTATTATATATATTATATTAAACTTGCGTTTTTTTAATTAAAAAAACGAATAATTTTGAAATTTTCAGTCACATAAGTATTTTTGAAAGCGCCTCAAATGTGTTTTGCATTTTTCTGATAAATTCTTACAAAAAACATCTATTATCGGAAAGAAAGTCCAAAATCGAAGGAATAAATCGAATGCACGATCAAATCTACTTTTGCCACCATTTATTTTCAAGTACGCGGACTTCATCACGAAGAAAACATTTTGTAAAATGTATGAGCAGGTTTAATGGATGGGGCAACCGAACGCTTGTGTTAACTTAATATACGTTATTGCCTCTCCAATTTACGTAAGTGTTTCCGTTTACATATTTTTTTGGCACAAGTGAATTACGTACTTAAAATACACGATGTGAAGATAACCAGCTGAAAATAGTTCTTAAAGTGATTTTTTTACCAAGAGACTTAGAGAGAAAAATCGGTAGAACAGTGTTAGTTTTATGAAAGAAAAAAGATGGCAACATAAAAAAAATATTTTCTTAAGAATCTTGATCGAAGATAAAAAAAATAGTATATTAGTGCATTACTTTTAGCGTAACTTGAGAGCAGAGGTGAGAAATAGTTTGGCTTTTAATTTTTTGAAGTTTTTTGAATTTTCAATATTAAAAGAGATGCGAACATGAATAAAAAATTTCTCGTGTTACTTCAGATTCTCTTGAGACAATTAAACTGTAAAGCTAAGTTTAATATTTTTTCAAGAAACCAAAGTTGTTTTTTACTTGTCTAATGCTTTTGAATAGAAATATTGTAAAATAAGGCATATTCATAATTTTTTTTTATTTAATTCTGTTTTCGATAACATTCATGGTTTCATTCAATAAAGCAATCCTATTATTTTTAAGAAAAATTCATGGGAATATATTATCGATAATAAGGATGAAGTATATATATACATATAATATATATAACCCATTTATTAAAGGAATATATATGTAATAATAATATATATACGCATATATATATATACGCATATATGTATATATATATACGTATATATATTTATATATTCGTATATATATGTATATATACGTATATATATATATATATATACGTATACATACATATGTATATACGTATATATAAATATATATACGTATGTATATATATATATATATATATATATATATATATATATATATATATATATATATATGTTTATATTTCTTAATAAAAAATGGTTTCTTAATTCTTATACATTTTTCATTAACTATAAACATTTAGAACTATCGTTCATTAATTCATAATAAAAGATATAAAAATATGTTACTTATGAAAATAAATTATTTGTAAATATGATAGATTCTGGCTCATAAAGAGGGTTTCTTAAATTTGAAATGTTATTTTTGGCTTGTCTTTTTTCAGTTTGAGTTCAAATTTTTAAATACAGTTTAAGAGCATAACCTTTTGTTCATAATGTTTTTAAAAAATACTGAAAAAAAAAGAAACGAGGGGAGAAACAATTAGCTAAAATTGAATTGAAAAGAGATTAAAATTTATCACTCAGTATTCCTTTTCAATTAAATAGTTACATTTGCATAAAGTTTAAAAAATTATACTATTAAGTTAAAAAAATGCAATCGCAAGAATAAACTGATATTTGGCAAAATCACAAATGATACATCAATATAAAAATACGTCATTACAATTTCGAAAGTGCTTTCAATTTAAGCAAATTAATATCAAATTATTTAATTATGTGTGTTATGTTTAGCAAAAAGAAAAAAAGAAATATCTTCAATGAATATATTCTCCTTATTTTCCTGTAAAGAAAACTCACTCATTTCAGCCGACAGTAAAAAAAAATCATCTGAATCTTAGAAAAGAAATGACTTATATCAATAATATGTATATTTGCCAAATAATTTTGATCATTCAAATGCATAAGCAAAAGGTAAAGTTTCTAATTCATCTATGATACAATAATAATTAAGAAAGTATGAAAACACATATTCTTTTAATCGGAAGGCATATCTGAATTAATTTTAAGTAAAGTAATAAAAAATTATTAAAATATGCAGTATATGTAAAAAAACTTAAAACTTCCTTAAAAATTAAAAGGTTTATTTTTTTATAAAAAAATATTAATAAATCTTTCAGAGAACCGTAGGCCAAAAATTGTCAAAAAATTGAATGTTTACTCAGTAAAGTTAATGTTTATGTGAAAAAGTATATACCCGGATGCCAAGGCACTTTGATCTTTAATCAAGAATGCGATTACATATTTCAAACGTTGAGAATTTGGTTGATGAAAAATGCATTTTAATAAACATAGAATTTCTTTAACATAGAATTTAATGCTGATACAAAAGTAGTACACTCCCTCTAGAAGAGAAATCACACAAGTTTCTGGAATAGTATTCCAAAGATTTTTCATTATTTTTTTCTTTCTGCCAGTTTTTCTGTTTTAAACACTTCCTTAGAGCTTTCTCTCTCTCTCTCTCTCTCTCTCTCTCTTTATTTATATATATATATATATATATATATATACTAGCCGTTACCCACCCGCTTCACTGGGTATTTCACGATGTTGTATATATGTATACAATTTACATATATATTAATCATTGATATCTAGCACTAAGAATTCGATTGTATTAAAAATATATTTTATAGCTGTTACTCTCGCCCCTTGATATAAAAAGAACATAAATTATAATATCTAAATTCTATTTATATCTTAAATAGAAGTAGAAAGATTTTTTCGCTCACTTAACCAAATAATCAAGTGGATTTCCACCAAAGTAACTCAGTGGATCTCTACTACATAAAATAAACATGCGTGCTAAATTTCAAGTCTAAATCTAACAGAGCAAAAACGGAATTTTTATGATCAATACCTCGTTGACAGCATTCTTAGCGGATTTCAATTCAACAAAAGAAGCATGAAAACCAAATTTTATTATTATAGTTTTAGCAGTTCAAAAACGGGAATTTTGTCTATCAATACGCTCCAATAACTCTCCCCCTTCCCCCTGGAGTTGATTTCCGTAAAATCCATTCTTAGTGGAACTCTATTCAACTAAAGAAAAGTGCTCAACAAATTTCAAGTAAATGAGTTAAATTCAAAAACAGGAATTTTCTATAACACGCCTTAATCCCTCGCAATCCCACTCCTTTGGGGGTCCGTTTTCGCAAACATCTTTGTAAAAGGAACTTTATTCCATGAACGGAACATATCTTCTAATTTTTATGCAGGTGGTTCTATTAGTTGAAACACGGAAATATTTATCTATTACGCTCCTTAATCCCCCTCAGTGACTTTTGGGGATCAGTTTTCCCCAAAACTATTTTTTGTAGCGGATCTCTACACCATGAAAGGAATTCGCTTACCAAATTTTAAGAGTGTACGTCTAATAGTTTGAACGATAACGATTTTCACAAAACCCATCTTATAGCGGATCTCTACTCAATGAATCGAATCAGCTCAATAAATTTCAAGATTTTACGTCTAATAGTTTAAAAAAGGAGTTAATTGCCTATAACGCCACTGAATTCTCTACAACGCCACTTGGGAGTCGATTTTCACAAAACCCATTCTGTAGGGGATCTGTACTCTATGAAAGGAATCCGCTTATATACGAAATTTCAAGACTGTACGTCTAATAGTTTAAAAAGGGGAATAATTATGTATAACTCCCCAAGCCCCCACAACGCCACTTAGGACACGATTTTCACAAAGCCCATTTTATGACAGATCTCTACTCAGTGAATGAAATCTGCTTACTCACTTTTCAAGATTTTACGTCTAACAGTTTAAAAAGGAGTTAATTGCCTATAACGCCACTTAATTATCTACAACGCCACTTGGGAGTCGATTTTCGCAAAACCCATTCTGTAGAGGGATCTTTACTCTATGAAAGGAATCCGCTTCAATTTTCAAGACTGTACGTCTAATAGTTTAAAAATGAAAATAATTATGTATAACGCCCTTTAAGCGCCCTCAACGCCCTTTGGAGGTTTATTTATTTATTTATTTTACAAATGCCAGGCCATTGACTATCAGGTCATTAGCAACGGACACTCCAATACCTTTTTACAATGCAGTTAAGATCATTCAGTGCAGAGCACTAGTCCAAATGAGCGGAAGTCATGTCTTGTCAGTGTCACACAAAAACGCAGATAGGTGAAGTCACTAAATTAAAACGAAACAGATGAGCACAAAGACAGTCATGTCCGGTTAAAAGTCCGCCCTTTGGAGATCGATTTTGTAAAAATCATTATGTAGGAATCTCTACTTTATGAAAGAAATCTGTGTACCAAGTTTTCTCACGACTGTACATCTAATAGTTTAGTGACGGAGAAATAATTAACTATAACGCCCCTTAAACCCCCGTAACACCCCTTGGGGTCCGAACTTTGCAAATCCGTTCTTAGCTGATGTCTACTTCATGAAGGGAACCTACTTACCAAATTTCAAGTCTGTAGGTTTAGTAGTTCTGGAGATATCGTGATTAGTCAGTGAGTCGCTTTCCTCCTTATATATATATATATATATATATATATATATATATATATATATATATATATATATATATATATTTCAGTCATTTTAATTTATTTTTAGCATATTTTTTTCAATTTGTAATACATTTTATTGAGAATGTTAATAATGCTTCAATTTATTTTTATGTAAGAACTTTTTCAAACTAGAGCACGAACTGTTTTGTATGGATATGCTGAGTTTTTATTTGGTAAAATTTAAATGATCCTGCACAACTCTGTAGAAATGCACTACGCATGTCTTTGCAATGGTTTAAATCAGTGCTTCTCAATGTTTCAATATTCACGTCCCAATATTCAATCATAATTTTCCTCGCGCTCCTCCTCATACTAAAACAATGCATTGAATTCAATAATACTATACTTTGACACTGAAACTACGATAAGATTTAAACCTGCTAAGTGTCACCTCGTACATATACGTCTCGCTCAGTCAAAGCGTTAATTTACCCGGACGTATATATACGTCTTTCTGAAGTACGATCTTTTCTGTTCACTGCTATCCATAAAATTATTCCGAAGGCATTGGAATGCAATAAAAAAACCTTGATAATATTTTAGAAGGATTTATTTTATTTCAAATTATTATTATTATATATTATTATTTTTATTTTGCTTCTTCCTTTTCCCCTCCGTCCAATACATCACATGCTCACGCTACAGGAAAAACGGTTACCATTGGGAAGTTACCATAACTTTTAATCGGCAATTAAGGGATTAATTGTAAACCGTACAAATTATCAAAATAAGTATTATTTTTTGCATATAATTTTATACATGACAATCCCATGTTAAATTAATTATAACATCCATTAAGTAGCACCGATACATAATGAGTGTAATATATCAGTGTTAATGCGTATTGTATTTTTTATTGTATCAGAATGTATTTTGTTTGCTTACTTTCAGTAAATATATAACTTTTTAAAATAATT